>VRYO01000406.1:2689823-2733516 GCA_009812075.1 Sialia sialis
AGTCACTGGAACAAAAGGCCTAGACCCCACCAATATGTAAGAAGTGAGCACAATTTAAAAAAACTAAAAAAGATAAGAGAAAAATTGTAAAACAAAAGCAAAGTGAAAGAGGAAAACAACAAACAACTCTCACTTTGTGCTTCAGATTGCCTTAGAGTAGGACTTAAGACCTATAGAAAAATACATAATTAAGTAAGAGTTGGTGATTATCTTCAGTGCTATCATTGTATGTAGTTTCATGACTGTATTTTGTGGTTGAAAATCCTGGTTGCCTTGGTTATATACAGTGTGACAGTAGCAGTGTCTTGAGTTTTATTCCTGGTTGATTATTTGATAAGAAAGTAACTTCAACTTCTGTGTTACAGCAAATTTCAGATGAAGGCATTGTGAAAATCTGTAGAGGATGCCATGGACTGCAGTCACTCTGTGTTTCAGGCTGTAGCAACCTGACAGATGCTTCTCTCACAGCACTTGGTCTGAACTGTCCAAGGCTGAAGTGAGTATGTCATGAGTGTGTGTTTTATGCCATATTCTTACTGGCCTGATCTAAGAAATTCACTTCTGAAAATAAGCTGTATTTGCAACCAGAACAATAAGTTAGAAGAACAGTAATTTCATAACTATAAGGCGCACCGGATTATAAGGCGCACTGCAGGGTTGTCGACAAATTTCCGAATTTTGTCCATATATAAGGTGCACCGGATTATAAGGCACACTTCCGGGTTTCGATTAAAATTTTTGTCAAAAGGGTGCACCTTATAGTCATGAAATTGCTGTACATAAATTTGAGGACTGGTCCTCTGTAGCTTCATATTAATGTAGTTCACTGGATATCAGAAAAGCAAGAGTTAATATATAATAAATAAGACATGCTGGTCCCAGCAGTTCAATTCTGTGCTTCTAACTAAATGTTTTAGGTACTAATTACAAGCAAGAAAAAAGAAGATATAAAGCCCATTACTATTTTAAAAGCTAAAAATATCTGTGTTTGTATTGTGTCTTGCGATGTTTGGAATCTGATGTGGTTTTATGCAGTCATTTATCCTACAAAAAATAGCTAAATCATATCTGATAATTATATTTAAAGATTTTATTATAAAAGTGCTTTTAATATGCTCTGCAGTACAGCCTGGTGTTCTTCTAAACTCTGAAATGAAGTGTGCTTGTGTCTTTGCAAGCATTGAGGACTGATGTTTATGAATGAGAGATGTTTTGAACAATAGGGACTTATCCGTTAAAAATAATATAAATTTCCACAATTTGTGTAATTTGTGCAAACATGTATGTTATGATGGGCTTTAAAACCAAAGTTCAGTTATGGAGAGCAGCTCCCTGGTTATAGAGACATATTGTGGAGACAGGTAATACTTTTGATTTTAATGTAAATTAAATAAAAATATAAGATTTTTGGATGACAGATGGCCATTTATGACAGGAACATGCAGGAGTCAGACCTTGTTATCCTTAAATCACAGGCAGTGGAGGAATGAGTACTCTGTAAAAATTAGGGAAGGCTGGATTCAAATGCCAGTATACCATATGCTGACACACAGTGTTCCTTTAGCTGAGTGGGTGAAAAAGAGCTTTTGTGACTGTAGAAAACCTGTCCTTAAGACAATTACAGACTGACAGTCCCTTTTGTGTCCCTGTTCATGTTTATTAGGAGCCTTTTGGCATACTTACTGGTGTTTCCTAGAAAGCTGTGCTGTTACTGCTGGTCTTTTTCCACCGTTTCTCTCATTTTCTCAATTAGCACCTCAGATGGGAAATAAAAGGAGATCTAAACTGCTGTTAGTTGTGCAGTTCTTTCCAAGGGCAGTACAAGTGCAGCAGGAATTGTTTTGACTTTGGTAGGTAAACTTGTCAGCCAAGAGGGGGAAGACATCCGCCGCTCTCCTGTAATGAATACAGCACAGGGAAAGAAAATGACCCTTCGCAGTGATTACTGCTGAGGATTACTACATGTTGGAAGGACAGAAGATACAGCTGGTTACAGCCAGACTTTTGGGATCATGAATGGAAAGTACTTGATAAAAATTACGTTGGAAATCAAAGGGAAATGTTAATTCCATACTTGTTCTGTACCTCCTGAATATTTCAGTGTTGAGTGAGAAAGAAAATTCTGCTGCATCTGCTGGACTTGCTGGCCCTATTAGGAAATTTTTGAGTATTTTCTACTCTCCCTTCAGGATCTTGAATGTCTTACTATTCCGCTTTCCATAATACTGCTGTATTTCCCTGATTCAGCTGTTGCCAGTCACAAGTATCTTCTTGGACAAATACTTGGGTCAAGTTTTCAGCAGACCCATCTGCTATACTTCTTATCTCACATCAATGTACAGATGTCTTATCATCCCTCTTCACATTTTCTCTTTCAGGTGCTTGATACTTCCTCTTTTTTTTCTTTATTAGCGCTTTTTAATGTAAAATACTTAGAAGTATTTTGGCAATGCTTGTCAAGAAAAGCACCTGTGAACTATTAATGTCTTTGTGTGGGTGGGGCTGTGAAAGTTAGGAATCATATCCCTTTTAGCCTTACCGGCTTCTGATTCCACAGGAGCAGGGAAGTGCTGAGTGCAGAGATATTCCAGGTGTTCCCGAAAAGCAGCTGTAGGCAATGAAAGCAACTTTGAGTGTCTCAGAGAACATTTCTTCATAAGAGTGAGGAATCTGCTTTGGATATCATTTTGCCTCATCAGTTTCTATGTTAGATACTTTTTCACAAATGACTGGGTGGAAATTTCATGTCAGCTGTAACTGGAAAAAAGAAGAGCCCTTTGTATTTAAGCACAATCACTAAAACAAAAGCAAAAATTATTTCCATGCTGCCCAGTGCCTTCCCACCTGTTTTTTCATTCTGGGGTCTGATTGATGCAGCTTTTGTGTATAAAGCTCAGTCCCCATACTCCTGCCCTGTCTGCACACCCCATTTCAGGAAAGCTAGAGCTGCTTATCTTTTGTTTTCTTATTCCTCTGTTTCTATAGTTGTCTTTTCAACTTGGTGTGCAGGAGGTAGCATCCTACTACTTTGGATGTCACTGCAGATATCATTCCCTCTCCACCCCCCTTTAAAGTCAGCCATGTAATAAGATGGGCTTCATAGCAAGTAATTGATGAAAGGAGTTAGAAGGGTGACAAACTGACCTTAATCCTGGGGGCTTTTTGTGGTGGTGATGTTTCTCCTCTTCCTATTTGGTGTCACAGGCAATTTTCAGAGTAGGTAAGAGTATTTTATGATAGGCTGCTAACTGCCCTTGATGGTAGGGCACAGAATTTCTGAATATGAGTCTGTAAAGTAAGTCCCAGAGGTATTAGAGCCATCCATTTGGGAAGAGGTGCCTGTCTTGTACTTGGTTTGAGTTTCCCTCTTAGTTCTGAACCTTGTTGAAGACTGGAACTCTGAAAGTGACTTTTCAAGTCTGTGGTGCTGCTCAGCTCTAAAGTTGGCTGCCCTCTTGCTTTTGGCTTGGAAGAGGCTGATCCAGCGAAGTCATACTCTGAGCCCCACATCCTGTACTTCGGTGGGGTTGTAATTTGTTCATGCGAAAGCAAAAGCCCAGTATGGCTTTTCCCTTTGCATTTTCTTTGTACATAGAGTATTCTAATGACCTCCTAAACCAGTGCAAGGATCTGGAGGCCACAAAAAAATAGTTTGTCCCTCTATCCCTGCCTCCTCTCTGCCATTCCTGGTATAGAAGCATAGTTTCTGTGGTAAGTTGCACTTAGTTTATGCTGCTCATCCCATGGCACTGCCGTTTCCCCTTATTCCTCTTGATACTCACTCCACCTGCAGAGGAAAGTGTTTATTAAAAAAATAAAGAAAACAGATTATTAGTGGGATGGAGGCCTGTTGTGTATACTAGTGGTACTATTTGGGGCAGTTGACCTTTTGGAGGGTTTTTTTGTCAGTACTTCCCAGTGCCTCTTGAAAGTGTGTTTGGATTGTTACCAAAACACTGTCATTTTCTTTCAGGTTGTGTTGATACAGTTTGTTGTTCTTACTGTGGGCTTGGAGATTTTTAGCTCCTTGCTTTCTGGTAAATTGTTTCACTGTGCTTCATGCAGAGGCTCTAAGAGGATTTCTAGTAAGCACTTTCTCTGTTTTGTGGCTTCCCAGCAGCCTGTGTTTAGGTAACAGGTTTTAGATGCAGGCTTCATCTGCATTTTCCTTAACTGAGGGTTTAATTTCCTGTATCTTTCCTCAGATAACACAGGAGAAAACTTGGTTACTATGTTTTTAGTGAAATGCGATTAAACTTAATTGTGTATAATTTTTTTCCATTAAATGTTCTGTGACTGTCAGAATCTTCTGATAAGCTGGATTAAAAGTCTGCGTTTTAGTTTCAAATCACAGTGAAAAACAGCGGGGGAGGGGTGTATAGTATATGTTCCTGGTTTGAAAGACAGGTGCTTGCCAAGAGAGGCAGGAGCTCCTCCCTGAGCCTGCAGACCCCCTCCCTCCAAATTGTTATAATTTTGGAATCAGGCTCTCAGGCAAAGATATGAGGATAGGAATAATAGTTCATATATATAAACAAGGCAAACAAAACAGCAACAGCTGTTCTTTCAGCTGTGGACACTTTCCCCTGCGGTGCAGTTACCGCCCCAGCTCTCAGGCAGCACTGGCCAGCTCCCGGTGAGCAGGGGGAGCTGCGGTGATGGCTGGAGGGGCGCTGGGGCTATGGCGGCTGTGTCCCGAATGGGAAGGATGGAGGAGAGACGCTGCTCATGGACCTCGGAGCAGTGTCGGTCCTGGTACTCCAACAGGTGGAGGTGGGAGGGTGTCCGGGCAGGGGGTTGCTGGGTCACCCAGCAGAGGAAGGCAGCTCCGGGTGTCGGTGTGTCAGGGCGAGGTTTTCCAGAGACCGTCCTTCTCCGAGCCAAACGAGCGAGAGAGAGAGAGAGCGCAGCTACCCCCACCTCCTTTACCTGCCCTCCTCTCCCAGTCTTGTGGCATTCTCCTCCCACCCCCCTTGTCATTAGGAATCCGTGCTGGGGTGCAGCCAATAAGTTTTCTTAGTATCACAATGGAGAAAATTCCACAGAGAAAAGAGAAAACCCAACCCCCAACAGTATATAAACACATACTTTTGCTGTTGAGAACCTGTAAGTTGAAGAAGACAGATTTGTGTCTCAAATGCATTTGCTTTGCTCTATGTTAATATTTTCTTTAACATTAAAAACTTTTCCAGGATTTTGGAAGCTGCAAGATGTTCACATCTCACAGATGCTGGGTTTACCCTTCTTGCACGGGTAAGGGTCATTTCAGGAGGTTACAGCTTGCTCGGTTTCGTTGCTGCCGAGCAGCTGTGAATTGATGTAGTTCTGCTGGGAAGCAATATGAGAAGAGGAGAATTAAAGTAGAAAGAAGCCAGAAACCAGTGGAGGAGGGCACTAAAAAGCTATTTTATTTCTGGATTATACTTAAAACTGCAACTTGATCTAATTTTCCATCTATCATTGCGTTTTTCGCTTTTTTCGTCTATTTTTCGATTTGTTTCAATTGTTTCAATCAATTCAATACACTTACCATAATTCTAAACTCGCGTTATGTATTCTAGCCAAATTTCCCTTGTATTGATGGCACAAGCCTTTGTGATATTTACAAAAAAATCAGCATATAATAGATTGTTCTGAAGATAACTTTATCTTACAGAACACTTACATTATACTTTATAAACTGTAAGCACTTGTGCCCTGGTTCGTGCTATAAATATGTGCATTGGTGGTGTCAAATGCTTCATGTTAGATTTGTGTGCTTGCTGGTTAGGAAATCTGAACATAAAAATGATATTGTGTAAATGGGATTTATGCTGCTGACATTTCACATGAATGAAAAGGATGGGGTTTTTTTGTAGCCACAGTGGTTAAACAGAGCGGTTTTCTGATTGTCCAGCACCACATCCTCAGGTTCTTGGTAGTCACCTCAAGCCTGCTCTTAAACCTTTTTTTTTTATTCCTGGAAAAAACAGTTTGGGAATTGAGCCGAGCTTTGACACTGTGTGGTCTGCTGCAACGTCTCAAGGTTACATCCTTTTCTTGAAATTAGTCACAATCAGATATTGAAAGCACTTCTGAAAGCATGCTGGGGGTCTCTCAGAATGTTGCTCTGAGAAAATTGCTTGTGTAGGTGTGGTATACAGCTTCCTTCCGCCCTTAAAGTAGACCCTATTTTAGTATTTTCAGCATTCATTGGCAAAGTTTGGTTTTAAGGCTTCTTTCTCATGTATGATGATAAAGAGAACTGTGTCATGGGCTTAAGTGTATTCCAGATGAGTTAGGTGCAGCCAATAAATGCAGAAGTTTAATTCATGTATGTGCAGATGAGTTGGCTTTAGTGCACAGGCTGTAAAAACCATGAGTTTGGAGTGAGGTGGGGAAGAGAGGCAGAGCTGGTGAGCAATGGTATGTTCTGTTCAAACCTCACAGGACAAAGAGGAGACATTTCACTTTGTAGGAGAAAGGCTGAAATTTAGATATTTCAGAGGGAAGTGGGGCATTGCTTGTTAATTTGTTTATTTCTTTTAGCAATTTTTTTTGTCTTTTGGTGGTGATCAAATATTTGAAGGGATTTAGATCATAGTTTCCTCTTGCAAGCTGTGCTGTCCCATATTATAAGCCCTGTGCATGATTTTATGTTGTTTTATTTAATTTTTTGTTTATCTGCTCATTTTTTGTTTATTGTAGAATTGCCATGAGCTGGAGAAGATGGACTTGGAAGAGTGCGTTTTGGTGAGATTTAATATGACAAGGAATATTGAATGTCCAGTAAGAATGCAATACATTAACACCTTTGTCTAGATGTTCTTTGGTTTTTATAGTGTTGTGTTTATGGTAGGGAATAATTATTGGGAAATTCTATACGGGGAAATACTTGGAGAGTAACAGGCGGTGGGTCATTTTGCAGAAATAACAGAACCCTCATCTGGTAGAGAAAGAGATACCTTATTTGAGGGTTGTCTCTCCTGCTGTCTGTTGCTTATGTTTGGTTTCTTTTATTCCCAGATAACTGACAGCACATTGATACAACTTTCCATACACTGTCCTAAGCTGCAAGCATTGGTAAGTGGTCTGGTCTGTGATCTGTGATGCTTCCCCCAAAGGACACACGCAGACAACGTCTGCAGTACCAACCCAGGCTTTTCATTCGGTGTCTAGAAATAATTCCTGTGACACTGTGCCAAATATGTGCAAGTTTCATAAGTATTCTAAAAGCATGACATTACTCCCAAAATATTTACATGCCTTGTGTGATTAAAAAGATGTTACTAAATCAGTGAGTAATAACCTGAGTAATGACCTAAAAGAAAGCTTTTATTTTATGGTTAACATCCTTCATATTTGATTCAATTTAAAGCACTTAAATCCTTTGCAGATATTCTCAAGTGTTCAGTGGTTTTCTTAGGGAATATGACACTTCACATCAAATACTGAATAAACAAAACCACCAGGAGAAGATAAACATAATCACTCTGTAAGCAGGTTTTCATGCAAGCTCTTTTTTCCAAGGACTACATTTACATAATAAATTATGGAAGGTTTTCTTGGACTTGACTTTTGAACAGAATTGGAGAGGATTGCAAGTGGGCTACCCTGCTTACTGGATTTCTAAGAACTGTTTTATAGGGAAGGGCGGCTTAGATCTTTAGGATCATCAAAACCAATTTGAGGTAACATAAATTTGTCTGTTCTTCAATCAAGATACTTGAAAACTGACAGATTGTTCTTACAGTAGGAGCTTCTGTATTTCAGGCCAGTTGTCCTTTAGTGTAGATTTGTTATAACTACTTAGATCTATGTGAGAGAACAAGTATCTATATAATCTGTTTTTAAATGGGATTATAGGAAGATGTTCTGCATCCTTAATTAAATTGCGTTATGATTAGTGTTATACAGTGTTACTAAGGTAGCAACATGAGGAAAGATGGCTTTTAAAAGGAGCTTGGGTTGGACTCAATGATCTTGAAGGTCTCTGCCCACCTACTGATTCTGTGATTCTTGTTCACTATTTTATATTGATGTTTTTAAAATTTTTCTTTGTCAACTATCCAGCCTCATTTCTGCACCATCATTCTTGATGTGAAACCAAATGAGTTGTCAGGAGATGTGGAGCCATTTATATGGGACACATTTTTATATTGTAATCCCATTTGCAGCCATTTCTTGCAAGAGATCTTTTGTATCAGTTTTGTCAGTGCTTCAGCAGAGATACCATAAAACCTCATAAATCCCAAGCATTTTTTTTTTTGAGCCTGCTCCTCTTTGTTGGCTTTGTTTGTTTACCCACAGACAGGGAAGTGTGGCATTGATAAAACATCACAGTTTTTCTAAGGGAACCAGAAAACTTGATTTCTTTAGTCTATATCTATATCTATCTATATCTATATCTATATCTATGTATTTATATAATCTGTGGATAGGAAGGATACATACTCAGAGATTGTATGTGTCTGAGAATGTCCAGTGTCTGAGAATGACAGGAAAAGACAAGACAGGCAGGTGCCAAATATAGTGCATGAACTAATCTTGGTGCTTCCAATGTCCTGTAAACTCAAGTGTATTTGCAGTTAGAACAAAAATTTTGGATTTGCAGAGATCACCTTTGGATTTGCTTTTGTCATGTTTGGTGACTCGGTAGATGGTGGAAATAGGCAAATCTTCAGTATCAGAGTGCTTTATTGCCTGATGTACTTAAGAAGTAATTTCTGATTAAAGTTTTTAATTTTACATTTAAATTAGTAGGGAAACTGTGAAATCTTCATAATAGTACTGAAGATGAGAAGACAATTGAATTCTTCACAGCATGTGAAGTTCTTGTAGTATGTCATGCCATTCTTGATTTATGCACAGCATTTAGTATGTATTAACAACAAAAAATTGACCACGCATCTTTGTTCTTAAGATTTCAGGCAATTGTGTTTGTAAAATTCCACATTATTAATGCTTTTTAGCAGGCTTAGGAAGTCAGAAAAATCCTGTGGTTTAATATGAAGTGTGTATAATTTGGCATATTTGTTGAACCAAGTTCTACGAACTCAGCTGTACATTCTGTATTGTCCTTGCAGTACCAAACACCGTGTCCCAGGAAAGCTGATTTTATAAGCTGCTTACTTCCTGGGTTGGAATACTCCTAATTAGCCAACAGCTTCACAGAACCTCCTGTCCTTCCTTGGAATAGCAGGTCTGTTATGAATGTTGGTTAACCCTGCAGCTGTTTGATTGTTCCCAGGCTCTAAGCCAAAACAAGGGCTCAGAGCACATACACAGAGAAAGGAGATACAGGAGAGAGAGCTGAGTGTTTGAAAACTTGAGAGACTGCCTGAATGGGTATCAGGAGCTAAAACACTGTTGGTTTGGGCACGCACTTCATTTCTGCTGTCTTCTGGAGACAGTTTACCCTCATGGTGTTGCTGGCTGCTCGCACTTGGTGTGTAAAATTGGACCAACTGGACCTAAAGGGAAGCTGCTGAGGCGGCTCCCGTCAGACTCCAGGGGAGATGGAGACCTGTCTCTCTCAGCCTTTCTTGGGTTCCCTGTTTGTTCTGCGTAGCAAAGACAAAAAGAGTTGAGGGCAAATTGTTTCATAGAGCAGGACAGACCCCATGTGTCTGGTAGCAGGAAGCTCGTGACTGTAGCTGAGGTGGAATAAGGTTTGAAGTCTCCAGGTTGCCCTGTCAAGCTGGAATTAAAAGATATGTTGTATCCAGAGAAGGGAAAGGTTACAGTAATCTCACAAGTATAAGGCCCACCAGAGTATAAGGCGCACTTCTCGATGCCGACAAAATTTCTGAGCTTTGTCCATATATAAGGCACACCGGAGTATCAGGCGCACTTTTTTTTCCCCCCAGCAAGTATCTGCGTGCAGCAAAGTAACCAATTAGTAACAATCGCACCAGCTGTGCTGTCTTAGATTACAATACAGGATGTGATCAAATTATCTGTTCTATCATCATCTGTTGTGACCAGGTGGGGCACTGATCCTTATCTCCGTGGGAGATACTCTGCTAATGGGCCATCCGTTGAAACCAGTAGGGCATTGTTCTTTATCTTTGCACCCCGCCTCATTCCTCCAGGGAGTTATCTTCTGCTAATGGCCTATTGAGTCCCACTGCGTGACTGATAAAATTACTTCATCCCATTGGCAGTTGCTCCAGCCAGTGGGGAGAGCCCAGCCTTTCCTACCTAGATAAAAACTGAAATTCTGGGACACCAAGTCGCCCTCTTTTCCCTGGACTCCAGAGGAAAACCTGACTTTTTTTCCATATCATTGCTGGACCTTTGGAGGGAAACTGCACCTTTCTACAAGACCACTGCTTCAACTGAACCACTTCTGTCACTGCAGGAGGACTGTAGCCACCATTTAGTGGGACTGCTACCAACACCCTGGCTGTCGGGTGTCACCCTGATGGGGTGTCAGGTTGTACTCTGACTTTGTGTCCTAGTTTGGAGGATAAGGTGTCTGCTAAGAACATGAAGAATGAAATGGAGAATGTAAACCCCCTCTCTCCAAATTATTATAATTTTGAAATCAAGGGCTCTCAGGCAAAGATACAGGAATTAGGAGTAACAGTTCTTTACTAGGGAAATTAAATTAGAAATACAGTACTACAAAGACACAAATTCCAAACCCTTGCAAAGTCAGAGTACAGCCTGACACCCTGTCAGGCACGGTGTTGATAGCAGTTTGATTAAACAGTGGCTGCAGTCTTCTTGCAGTGACAGATATGGTTTAGTTAAAGCAGTTGTCTTGTAGAAGGTGCAGTTTCCTTCCAGAGGTTGAGTAGTGATGTGGAGAAATCTCTTTTTCTAGAGTGTAAAGGGCTACCCAGTGTCCTAGAATTTTAGTTTTTAAAAAAGGCTTGGCTCTCTCCCCTCTCTCAGCTCTCAATGGGATGAAGTAATTTTATCAGTTATACTGTGAGACTCAATAGGCCATTAGCAGAAGATAACTCTCTGGAGGAAAGATGGGGGTGCAAAGATAAAGAACAATGCTTTACTAATTTCAATAGATGGCCCATTAGCAGAGTATCTCCTGCAGAGATAAAGATGACTGCCTCACCTGGTCACAACAGATAGTGATAAAATAGATACTTTGAACGCATCCTGTATTGTAACCCAAGACACTTTGTCAGTGTTTGGGGTTTGTTTCTTTGTAGTACTGTATTTCTATCTTAATTTTCCTGGCAAAGAACTGTTATTCCTAATTCCCATGTCTTTGCCTGAGAGCCCCATAATTTCAAAATTATAATATTTTGGAGAGAGAGGGTTTACATTCTTCATTTCCAAGAGAGGTTCCTGCCTTTCTTAGCAGACACCTGTCCTCCAAACCAGGACATGGGCTGAGCCCTGCCGAGCCCTGTGGCCCCGTATGGTTCGGCTTGCAGCTAGCGCTTCTGGGTTGGCAAATTTCTGAACTTTGTCCATATATAAGGTGATCCGGAGTATAAGGCGCATTTCCGGGTTTGGACCAAAATTTTAGTCAAAAGGGTCCGCCTTATATGCGTGAAATTACTATATATGTTAGAGTTGGGGGATTGGCAGGAGGTCTGTTTGACCACTGCTATTTGCTTGCTCTGAGTTAAAAAGTGCTTTTGGTCTGCTGCAAGTATTTCTTTATCAGTTGCTGTCTGAAAAAAACAACTTGGGGCAAGGAAATGCTACTTCCGAACCAGGCACTGGTAAATTTAGGTACAAGTACAGGCAAAACACACGCCTGAGCATAAAGCAAGGTGCTAGCTCACAGCCCAGGGAAAGAGGAGTAGAGTTCACAGGTCCTGCACATTTCACTGGGGAAGACTTAAGAGCATTCATTTCAGTGGTGAAAAAGAGTGTTTTTTTAAGCCGCCTCTAAGGAATGTCTGTTTCCTGTTGTTGTCATCATCCGTGCTTCTCCAAAAGTCATGAATTCCCTAAAGAAATGAGCAGAGTGCTTTATGTGGTGCCATTGCCTGAGATGCAACATCATTTTCCATGTTCTTGAAATTCAAGGAACTAAAAAAAAATACGTTGAAGAGGAGCGGATTTTTTGGTTTATTATGCTTACTGTTGCAGAAAAGACTGCTCCTGCAGCTGTATGAGATGTTTATTGCTCCTTGTTTGTACAGCCTGAGGTGCCGAATGTTCATGGCTTGTTTTTTTTTTTTTTAAATCATTATTTGACAAATCAGTCCATTGTGATTGTCCTCTTCCTATGTGGACTTGCACAGGCTTGGTTCTGGTATATGTATAAGAACATGGCAGCTGTGAAACAGTAATCCCTGAGTAGATACTCGTCTATTCCCCTATGTTCTCAATCATAATTTAAAGTTGTTTCTGGCACAGTGCTCTTTGCACTGTGTAGGACAACTGGAAAAGAATTCCCACATTCATAGAGAGCAAAGGGGCCTGAGGGTTTTGCCAGTGATGTGTTTTTGGACTTAGCTTGTTTTGAAGCAAAGTTAAAATCAAGTACAGCCCTTTTTTAAGTAAAGCAATTTCTTTTTTCACTCTGCTGGATTTCAGCTGTGTATTATTTGCAGCTGTTTAGCCACTGGAGTGAAGGGGAAGTGAAGAGGACTTCTGGTGTCCAGAGGCTAGAATAACATAGGACTGAGGGATATTGTTAATTGTTTGCCTCTCTGTTTTAGAGCTTATCTCACTGTGAACTGATCACTGATGATGGGATTCTTCACCTGAGCAACAGCACGTGTGGGCACGAGAGGCTGCAGGTGCTGGAGCTTGATAACTGTCTCCTCATCACGGATGTGACTCTGGAACACCTGGAGAACTGCCACAACCTGGAGAGAATTGAGCTGTACGACTGTCAGCAAGTCACACGAGCTGGAATCAAACGGATCAGAGTATGTGTTTCCTGGCTTGTTTCTGTGAAAAAGCTAGAGCTGTTGGTACTGCTTGAGACTGTAGGAGTCCTACAGGTGTCCCAGGCAAGGAAGGCTGGATAAACAGTCTGATTGTCCTTCTGTTAGGCCCCCATGTGTGTAACTTTCCTGTATGAACAGCAGTAATTGTCAGTTCTGACTCATGACATTTTGCTGTTGGAATGATGAGCTCATCTTCTTTCTGTATTTCTTTTCAAATACAGGCCTCTGTTTTTAGGATGGTGTAGCATCATGCTTTATCCTAAATACATATTTATATATATATGTAAAATAAAAATATCTCCTAAAATATATGTTAATACACAGAGCCAATAGTAAAACATCTGTGTGTATATTTCAGTTGGGGGGTTGCAGGGCCCTCCGGCCCTGGAATCCAGCCCCAAACCTTTTTCCTGCATATCTTACCCATTGGGTGAGGGACCACCTGCCTTGTGGGGGCAGTGTCCAAACACTTTGGAAACTGGAAATCTCATGCCTGATAGGGACCCAAATTGAGGGCAGAAGCACAATTCTGCTTCATGCTGCTTTCCAGGATGAGAACAGTAGTGGGAATATGGGAGACAAGGTTCAGACAAGTTGTCCCCCAGTAACCAGGGTCCATTCCTCTCACTCCTGTGGCAGAACATGTGTGTCTCCTGATGCAGAGCTGGCTGGGCTCATCAGTGCTTTGTTAGGGAACCAGGGCAAGCTGAGTGCCCAGACACTAGTGTTCCTTAGCTGGATGGATCAAGAGGAATTAAGAAAGACAGCTTGGCTGGTATCCACTGTATAGATGCTTTCTTTTTAGCTAACGAACCTTAATGCAGTAGCACTTGCTGGCACAACAGTTGAGGTGTGCTGTTTGCAATTCTATTCTTTCTCATTATAATGCAGCCTTTTCACCCGCAGGCTCATCTACCTCATGTGAAGGTTCATGCTTACTTTGCTCCAGTAACTCCCCCTCCGTCAGTTGGAGGGAGTGGACAGCGCCTCTGCAGATGCTGTATTATCCTCTGATAGTGAGTGCAGCCACACAGAAAATGTTGAAGAATGGGATGGCAAGTCAGCAGAAGGAGTTGGTTTCCTGACAATTCCCAATGGTGGTGTTTGGTCATCCAGTTTTGTGACAAGAAAAGCATTTTTGTGGTTTTTTTTCCAGGTAAAAATCTTGATGTAATGTGCAGCTGTGGATTAAGTTGGTGATGCTTTGGTTTGTATTAGTAACTCCTTCCTTCTGTTGGCATGAGAACTGTGGTACCATATCAAAGGTGTGGGCATTGCAGCGTAACAGCTACATGGTGGAAGTTCATGGAACTTGGAAGTTAATTTGCATTTGTCAGTACTACTCGGTGTAAAGTTCTTCTGTAACATGGGGCTCGAGGCTGCCACATCAAGGAATTGAGCCTGCTGTTCTGTAATATACACCACAGATCAAGTATCAGTTTTAAGGACAAATCAGCTTTAGCAGATGTTGACCAAAAAATGCAAAGTAATTGTAAGCTCTTACAGTGAAACAGAAGCTTGTTCTTTTTCATGATTCAGCTTTATATTTAATTATGTAACAGGACATAATAGGTAAGTCAAAAGGTAAGGTAGTACCTGAAGATACCCATAGAACTAGAAATACTTCCCAAGTATTGTTTGGACTTTGTTCAGTTGAACTCTGCTCATACAAATCTTGGCTGACACATGTTCTGCCCAATGCCATTGGCCTGGAACAGGGTTCAGAAATCCACTGTGGTAGAGCCTGTGCATTCTGCAGTACCTGCTGCCACCCCTATCCATGGTGCTTTTGCTAATGCCATCACCACGTCCTCTGGGATTGCCGTGGGGTGGAAGGAAAGGATGCACCATTTCCAGGAGGAAGGTTGTAACACATATGCTTTTCAGATGAATGGGAAACAGGTTCAGCTACGGAAAACAGGATGGAGCAAGGAATTCAGTTTGGCCCACCCATTTTAGGGACAAGCATGTGGGCTCATCAGTCTGAGGCAGAAGTTGAACCATAGCAAACCTGTGGTTTTCAAATGTAGAAAGCCAAACTTCACGTTTTGTTAAGAAGCTGTCAGCTTCTCAATGATAATGATAAAAATCTGTGTATTAACTCTTAAGGCCATGCGTTTTTCAGTGCTAGATGATTAGGTAAATTTTTTTATATTAAGCAATTTAATTATCTGAGAGAAACTACTCAACGGTTCAGAAAGCTTTTTTTGTGTAAGTTTGACCGTGTGTGTGTTTTTCAAGAGTTCAGGGCCTGTGTTTACTGACAATTAAAAAGTAGTTGGAAAAGCTACTACTGGACAGTACTGCCATTTCCCCCTGCAAATTTTAAATTACTTCTAAAAAGAAGTGAGTATGAGCATGAACTTCTGTGGCCAGTAATGGCTGGGTTGTGTTCATAACTCTCAGAGAATGGGGACAGTAAGTTAAGACCTCACCTTAGACTACAGTACATGGATTTCTTTAACTACTACAAAGTAAGCCAATCTGGGCTTCTTTTGCACAGTAGTGGAATGGCTATTACAATCATACTTAGAGTTCCATTCAGACACGGCTGATCTAATGAGAGTTTTAAACAGGTTTTATTCTCAATTGTATGAGGGTGGTCATTGGTACCAATACATCAAGATGCGTTGACTTTTGTTGGCTCATTTTTTTTTAAAGACCATAATGAATCTTGTAAGTCAAGATGTACAGAAACAAATGCAGCCTACTCTGATCTAGGACACTTAAATAAACAATCAGCTGATGTCAAACTTGAATTTGTTGGAATTATTTCAAATCCAAGCAAGATTTCTACTAGAAGAAGATCCATGTGAATGCACTGTGTGCAGGATATACTGCAGGGCTGGTGTACTTCTCTTCCTTACCTTGACCTACAATTCTTGCTAGGACAGGTCTTGCAATTAATCTGAATCTTAACAATATACTGTCTCTAATGTGGGTGTGGGGGAAAAAAGTAAACAAAAAAGCACATTTACAAAATTATTGAAAAACATTTATTATACTTGAAATGTGTACATCTTATTAAAAAACAAAAGCCATTTGCTGGTGCCATAATTTAATTCCAATTTCAAGTGAGTTGGACAAACTACTGTACAACTTTCAATATTCTTTAAAATTAGATATTTGGATACTTTCCAATCAAGGATTTTTCCACTTTTATAAAACATCTGGATTTGAATATGGTGTGAGCTAAAAAGACACAAGTGTCAGTTCAGGAAAATACTAGGACCAAACAATACCTAAAGATGAACAACTTATAGGCAGAAATGTTTTAAGTACATAAAGTTTTATGTTCAGTGCAGAAAAAAAAAAACAACAACCCAACAAAAAATAGGAAAAAACCCTAGGTTTGATAAATTTAATTTTTCAAAATGATACAGCTTTCAGAAGCTTTTCTGCTAAGCACTTGAGCCAGTTTGGAGAGGGGAAATCAAAAAGTCATAGTTGCTTTTTTAAATGCTGTATTATTGGTTTACATGGAACACCGCAGCATAAAAAGCAAATTATTCCCAAGCTTTTAAGCCAGAGATCAAGTTGGAACTTTCCAAAGGCACAGAATAACAGCTCTGAAGCTGTCACCTAATACCTCTGGAAATACTCCCCTCTAAGTACCTAACCAATTAAAACTTAATGTTAGCCTAGGAAATGCTGTGCCAAGAATTTGCAGGAGACATCCAAAATACCAAGAAAGCACGTTGCCTGTTTCAGAGGAAAGTAAATATTTGATCATAGGAAAGAGGCACTGTAACAGGTGTACAGTAGGGATGGATGGAGGGTGCAAGAAGGTCAACTGAAAAGATGAGAAGAGATTTGTCCACAATAGAAGCTCCAGTAGGACATTCACCTGTTGGGAAGGAGACTTACAGGGTGTGTTAGTGTTTCTCAAGCAATTTATTCCATGCTGCTGAAAGCTATGACAGCCCTGTAGTGCCAGTGGGTCATGTTCCCTCATCAGCATAATTCCACTGAAAACCCCACTTCTCACTGCCAGTATTTTTAAATCCACAATTTTACAAGCGAAGAGTTAAACTGCAGCAGTGCTCTGCAGAGAACCTAGGAAACTAAACATAAAGGATGCATAGGCAATTCTTTTCCATTAAATTCATTAAAGCAAAACACAATTACTTGGTACCCCATAGGATTTATATTAATCCCTCCAATAAGGTACTATTAATAATGCAGTTTGCTGCATGCATATATTGCATCTGTCTAGGGCTTCTTAAAAGCCCTGCTCTGGCATTTACACTTCTTACATACACTCTTACACACAATTTACATGGGAAGCTGTTTTGACAGCTTTACTCTCAAAGACCTGACAACCTGATCACTATCACCTTAACTACTTATCTCCACACAGATTAGCATGTGCTCTGCTAACATCAAAAAATAAAAACAGCATAAGGTACAAGCACGTAATAGACAAACTGGCACAGAAAGGTAAATGCCCCAAAAAAAGTTTACATTCATCTCCAACTGGATACAGATAATAGAAAAGCAGCACTGCTTTGCTTCTATAAACTGTATCTACTGGCCATAGTTTGCCTTATTTCAGTGAAGGGCAAGCACCTTTGCTTACATTGTCTTCCATGCCTGTACAGAAGCTGTCATGGCATTATACCTCTCATGAGGACACTTAGCTATTGCAGTGATAAGAAAGTTCACCTATCAAACAGCTCATTAGAAAGGTCATTTTGTTTTCAATATGAAACATCTTATACAGAGAAGTTAGATCCTAAGGTTTCGGATGATCTTCATAATCTTCAAGCAAGACTTCATTCTGCATTGGAGTATCAGTCTAGCAAGTATATGATGTCACTTCAGAATTAAATGGAAGCCTTCTCCATTTTCAGCTGAAAAAAAATGAAGGCAATGTCAGTCTTTCATGAACAGAATCACAGGAATTTAAGCCAATTCACCAAAACACCCAATTATGGACTTGGTTTTGAAAATAAACTCATCTAGAACAAAATTTAAAAGTTTCCTACTTGTGGTAAACAAAAATGTTATGATTAATGATTTGTTACTGGTCTTCAAAGAGGGACAGTTTCTGTAGGTAAAGTTTGCACAGAGTCAAACTTACCCTCTGATTAGAGCCATTAGCTGGCACCTTGTACCAGAAATACACTGGAGTTCTAAGGAAGAGTGGGATTCAACAACAGCCTACTGAAGATGACTATTAACTAGCACAGAAAGAACAGGATGTTATTCTCAGTTCTGCTGACTCTCAGGACTCAGTTGAGATTCCGTTTCTGAACTTCAGAGGTACTAATGCCAGAATTTTAAATTATTTTAACCTATTTTGAAACTTTACCATTCTCAACAATTATTAGCAGCATCACTGTCCAGAGATAGCTGTCTGAATTTTGCATAAGGTTTTTTACTGAATCCTGCACTGGTTCTGAACTGAAAGCTTGGAGAAGAGTCTGAGATGCCACACAGACGCTGAAATCTGGCTAAGAGAGGAAGAACTCTGAATATCTTCTGCCACTATGTATGCAAAACTTTTATAGTTTTTAAAGAAGGCTCCTTGGTGGAATAAATAATTAAGTTTTAGACTGTCAGAAAAGACAACATACCTTTTATTGTGGTGAATAAAAAACAACTCTCATCTTGAAAGTTTTGAACCATCTACAAAAAAAAGTTTCAAAACCCTCTGAGTATAACCAATGCAAAACACAAAACAAAAACAACCCTAAACAACCTTGATATTAAACACAGCCTTTTGCGAGCAATTGTATATTTTTGGTTTTGCTTAGCAAGTGACAGGTATATACCAAATTAAAATCCATTACTATTAAAGTATTTCTTTTTACTCTTGTGACAACCAGCTGGGAGGCTATTACTGCTGGCTGTGTTTTTGGAACTCAGAGGAGCACACCTGAACACGCAGAGTTCAACACTGTATAAATGCTCCCTGCCTTTGAGTGTGCTCAAAATAAATATGTACTAAATAATTACTGCAGCTTCTTAGCTGCCTCTGTCTTTTCAGATTCAGTTTAGTCAGGCAGAGGAAGAGTCACATTTAAAGAATTCTTCTGTTCCTTTTATTGTAAAGGAAAAAATATTCTAAATGTCAGAAAATACTAGGGTTGCATTATCAAATAGAAAAAACAGTAATAAATAAGCAAGTTTAAGAAAACCTTCCAATTCCAATGAAATGCTAAGAAAATAAAATTTCAATTACCTGATCACTAACAAGAATGTGGATGCCTGTAGGACCCTGTCTGTAAACTTGGTTGATCTGATGCAAAGGAATATTAAATGCCAAAGCAAGCTTGCGTGTGACTTCTGAGGCTGCCATCTCCTCTAAGTAGATTGCATGATAAACTGCAAGAAAAATATCATTTACATAAGCATGGTACTAATAGATAACAGCTATATTAAAAATATCTGAACTTGTTTATACTCCAAGTTTTCAAAAATTTAAAACCTAAAACTTTCCATTTATTCTCTCTCTGTTCTCACTAAAAGCATGAACTGCCCCAACTTTTCTTTCAGGGAAAAGTCATAAACACAGTTCTGATGGGGGGAGGCTTCTATTTGCCCTGAGACTTAAAACAACTTCCACATTTTTTCCTGTATCCTGCAAAAAAAGGCACAATCGTGTCAAACAGATTTAAAAATGGATTTTTAGAGAGTCACCTAAGGATGGTTTTGAAAGCAATTTTGTGCAGTCTCAAAAGAATTAGGTAATACCTACATCCCACTTATGTGCCTATGTTGTTACTTTAAATACAGATGTAAATTTTAGGTTTTTGGTATATAAAGCCTTTTGCAACTCTCTGAATAACCTTCCTACAGATCATCTTAGAGCTGAATGCAACATAGCAAACAGAACAATAAGACAAAGCAGCTGTTCAATTTGAAGCTGTATTTACAGTTCTAGATCTTTATTTAACAGTGCAGGAAACCCTTGGCAGCTCCAAGCTTGCATATTCTTCTGGCTGAAGATATCCTGAGTGAAACATGTATTTGACTGCGGCAGTATGTTATTTACAGATCCTCCTCCGAGTCAATTCTCGCATAGAAAATCCACAAGCGCTATTGAAGTAGCCTGTGCATATTTCAGCTGGGAAAGAGGTCTCTCAAAGCCAAGAGCAAGAAAAGAATGATTTCAAATACCTCCAATCTCTTAATTGTAAGAGTGACATGAATTTATGAATAAACAGTTGTTTCCATCTGTGTTGAATCAACAGCAAACAGGAAAACAATACTAAAATCAGGAGCCCATTCGCTACTTGGCTGTTTTTCCTTCTCCAGGCTGTACAGTTTTAGTTCAGTTGCACAGAAAATGACAGCAAAATCTAACAGAAAATGGGAAAAATTGTTTTATTTGCATGTAACTTTTACATGCACCTACATTTTTATGGTTGATACTTTTTCTGTAACAACACAGCTGATTCCAGAGCTCCTTCATTCATTACCATGTAATTACAGTTAGTTTTATCAATAGACTGAAAATGCTCAATGGTTTAACCTTGGGAGGTTTCAGGTTTTGTTTGCTCTGTGCTATTAAAGCACCAATACCACTGTGTGCCACTTCCCACAGTTGCGTAGTACGCCAGAACAGCAATTCAGCCACTTCACTGCTGTCTTCCCTTTCCCACCTATCCAGTTTTACTGCTGTAAGCCCCATAGGTCCTGCCGTGAGCCCCACATGCTGTACCGTATATTGCGCCATTGCTATCTCCGCTGCCTGTGTCCTGGCGTTCCAGTTGTATGCTCCGTAAGGGCTCCTGGCACACGTAGATTGTTAAACGGGGCCTCACGGACCTGCAAGCCAAGGAAATCATACATCATACAAAAGGCTACGTGCCCTGCAAATACAGAGGCTGATATGCCACAACTGTAGGTTTGTTATACTAACAGTATACTTGATACGTTTTTTATCAGGGAGCCCAAAAAATTAAATTAATCTCAAAATGGTCTCTCAGAGGCTGCTGAATTTAAACAAAATTTCAATCCATTCAGAGCTCCTACAGAAGCTGCCTGTTGGACTGCTGTAACAGGACTACTGAGAAACAACAGCAGTTCTTCCAGGAGGGCCAATGGTACCAAACACCCATTTCAGACAGGATGAGACATCTCCTGGGATGCTGTCTTGTGTTAGCACTCAATACCTGTAACTTCAAAAGGCCTCAGGTTGCTCTTAGCTCCCCAAATGACCAGTTTTGTGTCTTGGCAATAGATCATCCATATTAAAGAAACTGGCAGGGCGCAACTGCATTGGTGCAGCCTTACAGCCCAACTGCACTTCACCTGGGCCTGCCCTGGAGGCACGCACAGTACAGTTTTAAACATATTGCTGCCAACTCCTGAGGCAGATCACACAGGCACCAAGCCCATCCTCTCACTAACTTCCCCAATCTCCATGTTCTAGAATCCCCCATCTAAATCCATTCAGCCTCTAAGTTAGCACATCACCTGGATTTCAGTGCATTATACAGCCGAATTCCATCAGCTGGACCACAGATTTGTACCAGATCTTCTCTTGTCAGCTTTAATAAATCAGCACCTGGACAAACACATGAAGATTTAATAAAGATTGCACATCAATTCTTTCTAACATAAATTGTACGTTTATTTAAATCAAGAGTACCATGACAAAAATGGAATTTGGGACACAGGAATAACTAAAATTCAGACCAGGCTCCAGTGAGTGCTAAATAAATCAACCTGTTTCCCAAAGGTGATGAGTTACAGCTTATGGTGTTTAAGGCTTTGAAACGGTGCAAATCCGTAAGGCACATGATTTCTGTGGAGAGAGATGACTGTTCTAGACTGTTGCTGGCACCCTGGGTAGTGTATTTTGAGCAAAAATATTCCATGGTTTGTCACGCAGCCAATTATCCCAGACATTCAACTACCCATCCATCACTTCCTCTGTGCACTTAAGTTGTGACAATGCCCTCATGTATAGAAGGTGCTGCTGAAGCAAAAAATATCTTCTGAGAAGATGAGTGTCAACAAAGAAAACAACACTCTGAAATATCAGTCACTGTAATAGATGAGAGGGAAAACAGGAAAAAAATTGTGTTTATGCATGAAGATTCTCCACAGACTATCCAGGAATGCACAAATAAAAGCCAGCAAAAGTAACTGATCATAGCCCTAAATACTATAGTAAAAAACCCCCAGACTTGAGGTAGTAAAATAAAAGTCACATATACTACACCTCTTGCTTCAAAAAATATGCCAGCCAGCTAGTACTTTACTTTTATAAAGATAATAATGAAAAAGAAGAAAAGTTTTCCAAGAGTCTTAATCAGAAATTTGGTACTGAAGTTTTTTGAGAAAGCTCAGCAATCCTCATACAAGTACCACATGTCAAAAACTGACCATAAGCAGAAGAATACATATTCCCAGAGAAAAAGCCTGGTAGAAAGGGAATCCTGAAGCATGAGCTAAACCAAGAGGCAGAGAGCTAGCATCATTCACAACACTGTCACCAAAGGAATTTACTTATGATAAGTACTGTGCCATGCCACGCTATGCAGAATTCCATGAAACATTAAAGAAGCAAACAGCAAAACAGCCCCACACAGTCCATCTATTGTCATTTATCGTGTTCAGACATACAGTGGGAACTGCACTGCTCTTTAACAAAGCTCTTACAGCAAATAAATAAATAAATATGCATAAATATGTATACCATAATGTTCTTAGAGAACTCCTTTCCCACACAGAACCTGCTCAGTAACAGGAAGAAAGAAAAAAGTAAACTATAGATACCTGAGAAATTTGAAAAAAGCCTTGTATAGGCAGAGAACCTATTCTTGAGCAACCATTGCTGAGTTTCCTGGATTGTGGCTGAAGGATGAAGCTGCTGTAAGAAATGAGATTGGATATGGTAATTTGGATACTAAAAACCCAAACAAAACCCAAGCAATTAAAAAAAACTCCCTCAGTTTTAACATTTTCTTAGGAACTATTCAAATCAAGTGTAAATAAAATATTCTGACACAAATAGACATGATCAATTACAGAAAGCAAACACTCACATCTCCTGACCCTTGAGAGGTTCCATCTCCTTGATGATTTGGGGAGGAAGAATTGCTACAGATTAAAAAACAAAACCAAGTATTACTAGAATTCTATAAACTAAAATATTTAAACACTGTTGAAAATTAACTTGAAATTTCCAAAACAATAAATATCACAGTAGAAATAATTAAAAGATTGCAATTTGTTACACTTAAGAGAAAGACAATTCCATAGTATATGGATCAGACCACACCCCTGTCAATAATTTTTGTATGAAGTGCAGGTTTGGTTACAGTAGTTTCATTTATGCCTCAACACAAAATGTTTTCACCAATGTAATTTTTATTGAAAAGCTTTTGAAGATATTTGTTGGAGCTTTTTTTTGCAACTTAATACTTACTGTATATAATGGAAATGAAGACTGATCTTACTGAAAGAAGCTAAAAATAGGTTCCACAGACAAGGACTACATTACAATAGTGAAAAGGTTAAGTATTTGCTATATGACAAAGGACAAGAAGTTGTTTTAAAAATGTATAGTAAGAAAGAAAGATGGTGAGGCAGAAGTAATTACCTTATAACTGAACCATGTGATACAAATGTCATACTCGAATATATAGGTCAAAACAATCTCCCAGTTCCCCAGTGGAAACAGAACACAGTTGAACTTACTCAGAAAACATTTTGAATAAGCCTGATTAGAATGTCGCCTTTAATGGGGATACAGAATAGAAACCTACCTGTCTGGGACACTGTAGGTGTTATGCTGAGCAGAGGTGAAAGTTGGAGCAGGAGTAGCACTGTTGTTTACAAATGTTGTAGGAGTATCAGGCCATGGTGAGCACTGAAAATGAAGAACTAAAACTTAAGTTTCTCCTGACCATACGTTATTTACTGTGATGCACACTTCTGTCATTTAAAGCCAGGGGTTTATGCACAGAGTATTCTGATTCCAAATAAAGATTCCCTCTATCCCACACATTACATGCAGATATTCCAGGTAAAAATCAGCTCTTTTTAATCTTGTTCTTTTATGAAGACTACTGTCTTCTCTTTTAAAAAATAAAGGCATTATTGGTCAAAAGACTTGTACAGATTATTCAGTTTAAACCAAAACCAACCAACCCCCAGCCACCTGCTGGAAAAAATGTCTTTTATCTTGCACAGGATGAAAGGGCTGTTTAAACTGCAGTGATAATGACACAAAAAAGAGTGTTCCTTAATACTAAGTAAAGCTATGAAGTCAGATTGCTTGTGGATACATTTAATGTCTCTGCCCTGAGAGCAATAAATACAAATCGAATATTCAGTGGAAATTTTGTGAATTCAATATTTTTAATAATTTACTGCAGGACTAAAATTACACTTACATGGACTGAGTTTTCTGAACTGCTTGGTAAGTTGGAATTTTTTTAAACAAGCTTAAGTAATCACAGGAATATGATAAGACAGCTGTCCAATTTTGTCAGTCTTTTTTTGGGTATTTTTAAAAATTGTCATGATAAAGCTTTTTGATACAAAGCTACCTTTTAGAGCTTCCAACAGTACTAAAAATACAGTGTTTTAAAGAAAAACAAAAACCAGATTTTGATAGTTTCAAAGACCTGATTAAAACAAGCAAGCAGCCCAAGACTGGGTAAGCTAAGACCATGCCTGTTAAGACAACAAAGATTCCTGATATACTTATCATGTACCAGCTAAATAACTTGTAAGAAATTTCCAGATTTATATCACAGCCTCATTGAACAGGCTGGAGGGAAACAACTATGACTTAATATCAATGGAAACCTTATTTCAACAATTTTGTGTTGAAAAATCCTTCCTCGATGTGGAAGAAACAGTAAATAAGGGCAACAGCAGCTGCTACCTTCTGTAAGAGAGTTAACATTTCTGTGCTGGACCCCAGTCTTTAGTTGTGAGTATAATGGGCTGCAAGTTCCCCAGCATGGCACATGGACTTAAAATAAATTTGTCTTGCGTGAAAATACCTTAAAAATGAGGAACTTTCTTTATCTGCCCGAGACTTGACTCAAACCAGCATTTTTGTTAGCCACCATGTCCACAGTCTTTGATTACGTGGTCAAAGCCACCCTTTGGGCTACAAACAGTGCCCCCACACAGAGCATGTTCCTCTATGACCAGGTAAAGTGACACAGTCCTCCTACAAATCTGTATATTCTCACCTGTTGACTCTCCTCTCAAGCTCACTTAATGTTAACCTCAAAGATGTTACATCAAGTAGTTACAACTAGACTTCATTCCCTAAATGAGAGATTCCAAGCTTTAATTTTAAAATAAAAGTTCTACATAGTAACATGCTTTGTTCTTCTGAAATACTTTCAATGTGCAATTAAAATTCTCTAATTTTGTGACATTCTCTTCCTATATTTTAATCTCAGATGTTCATGTGGACACACAGCTGCAAGTTTCACATCCTTGGCCGCCATTCCCATACAAGATTCTAGCCATCATGTCTTTAAATTCAGAGGCAGAGAAGAATGCACTGGTGCCAGAGAACACCTTTTATGCCATTCCCAAGATAGGTACTGCAGTTGGTGCTTTTGTCATTCAAACCCAGCTGAACTTTTTCACAGCAAAGCTCTGGGTTTAAATCTGGGAAGAAGCACATTTGAAGTATTCAGAAAAATAAAATCCCAACCCAAAGCAAGTAGCCTTTCTTCTCCCATAAACATGCTTTCCTGCCTTGTCTCCTATTCCAACAAAAAGAACCACTAACTATCCACTGAAACTCAATAGGCTGGTTAAAAAGAAAAAATAAATAGTAATTGTAATACTACTGCAACGCATCTATTGCCTCTGTTCTCCTTGTTTCTGTCTTACAGGTTGGGGAGGGAAAAATGAGTATTTAAATGCTGAGATACTTAATTCTGAAAGGCTCAAGGAACAAAAATGTCTTCCAGAAATTACAGTAATTTCATGACTATAAGGCCCACCTTAAAGCCTAAAATTTTGATCAAAACCTGGAACTGCACCCTATAATCTGATGTGTCTTATATATGGAAAAAGTTTTGAGTATTGAAGGGATGTCAAAACAATTTCTGTTTCACATTGCACAGCAACAAACATGAAGCTCGCAATCAAATGACCTAGAGCAGGCGGAGCACACATGTTGGGGGGTTTTTACTTTTTACCTCTGTGGAGAAAATTTTCCCATTATCATGCTAACAAAGCTGGCAGGGCAGCGTCCTTAGCTTTTAATTGGTCAAGACAAAAAGATATGGGTGGGTGCTCTCGATGGCTCAATCACTGCGGGGGTTTGAGGAGTCAGGGTGGATGGTCGTGGTTTCCTTTTTTCCTTCCCAGGCTCACTAGCATTCACCGGCCGGAACACAGAGGAGAGAGGGTTTTTTTCTCTGCGGTCAGATCCACCCTGCACCCTGGCACTGCTACTGCAGGGTCCTGGGGCGTGGGGGCCAAACATGGGCTGCATCCGCACCCTGGGGCAGGGCACCGGCCTGGCTGGCAAGCAGCGGGGGCCCACCCATCGCCGGGGGCGGCTGCAAGGGTGTGGGAAAATGGCAGCTGCGGGGTGCCGGGGCCTGTGGCAGGGAGCAGCAGCACTGAGCATCCCACAGCCCTGGGCGCCTGGGCCACCCCGGCACCGGGCGGGCCAGCACGGCGCTTGGGGGGCTCCATCGCTCACCAGGAAACTTTCCTGCTGCCCTCGCCCCCCTGGGCCGCGCCCTCCCCTCACCTGCGCGAGAGCGGAGCTGGCAGGTTTAATAAAAGTGAGTGATTTTTCTCTGGATTTTTTTTTAGTGTTTTGATTCTTTTTAGGCTGTGTTTAAAGGCTATGCCGATCAGTGAAAAATGTTTGCAAATTGAGCACCTGCCAGTAAAACCGTGATTGCGCGAATCCGTTAGTAATTCGTTACTTTGTTGCACATGGATCCTTGCTGCAAAAAAAAAACAAACGCGTGCCTTATAGTCTGGTGCGCCTTATATGTGGAAAAAGTTTGGAAATTTGCTGCCACCTGGAAGTGCGCCTTATAATACGGTGCGCCTTATAGTCGTGACATTCCTGTAACCTGAGCTGATTATGATTTTGGAATCACTCTCATGAAAAATGTCCTGCACTTCACAAACTGGATTAAGCAAATCCAGCAAATCCACCAAATCCATTAACACTACAAAAACTAAGCAAGGATGTGTTTTCTAACATCCTGAATGATGATTCTGGACTGTGGGAGATAAGGGGTACAAGGGGAGTGGACTACAGAAAGTGGCACTGCTTCCCTGAAAAAGCACCTGCCATTGTCACTGTCAGGGATAGAACACTGAACTTCATCCCTGTGGACTGATCAATCAGGTTATTTCTCATATTCCTAAGCCAAAACTGAATTAACCAAAGGACATTCAGAAAGCTAATGATACTAATATAGAAGTCCCTCCCCAGTAGAGACAAATCTAGGAGAAAATGTCACCCTGTCACAAGGAAGCATTCAACTCTGTAAAGAGCCATCACAGACCGGAAAGAAGATTGGTATTATATCTTCACCTATAATAAATAATTAATATATACTGGTGAATTCACCAAGATCATGTTTTTGAGGTCTCAAGACTAAATGCCCTCCAGATTTGACTCACTGATACAATACTACTGATACTACTATACTCCAGAAACTAGGTCTTACTTACAAATGTGGATTAATTCAGAAGGAGAAAACTATTTTGGTTTCAGATGTTTAACAGCCTTCTCTAATGGTCATGAATGAAGTTTTACTGAGTTAAAAATAAGTAAGAGATCTTTCTAAGTATGATTAATCAGATTTAAGATATCTAGCATTTAAACTCACAACATTCCTAACTGCAGAGGAATTGCAAAATCACAAGTTATTCTAAGCCATGGTTTAATGTACCTACCTCCAATAAACTAGAGTCTGCCCAAATTTGTGCCTTACAAGAGAGTAAAGCTAAACCTTGGCAAAGAACTCTATACCATATTCAAAGACCAAATAAACATAAAAGCAAAATACAAATACCAAAATACAGTAAGTCTCATTTGTTCTCCAATTTAGACTTGATACATACTTGGGCACACACCATCTTCTTAGAGAATGAAGCATCCATTTTCTTATACATGGTGTGGAGCTTTTTCAATCTTTCATGTCTACAACTTAACATTGCAATTTATTTCAAGGTCTATACCTGGAAGTCATTAAACTTCCACGAGCTCTATTATCAGCTCTATCTGGAAAAAATGACCATTTGACCAAATTCAACCAATTTGTAGTTTATATATTCAAGCTTATGACATATAAAATACAGTACTATACAAATCCACCAAAATACCACAGACAATAAAAAGTGCAAAGGCCCAACAACCACAACACAAATCTTCCTGCTTTTACAAATTCAAAGCAGGGGAAAGAAACCAATGGTTTTGTTTTTTTTCCCTTTTTCATTAGATAAGAACTAACTTTCATAAAGTGGTCCCTAAATGAAGGTCACATGTCTATAAACATCCACTCTGAGGTCCAGAAGGCAAGGTTAATTTTGTAGCTTTTTATATCTACAGAAAAAGTTAATGCTCCATAGCATGAAGAGTCTAACAAGCAGTTCAACTGTGTCCTGTCTGTCTGGACAACACTGAGATAAACAATGCAGAACCTGCAGTGAATGCACTGAATTTTGATACATCAGGTGAATTCAGAGAAGTAATGGAAAAACTTAACTAGATGGCATTCTAGTGATAAGGGAAAGATGGTAGTTAGGGAAAAAAAAACCCGGATTCTTTGAAAGGACAGAAGAGCAGAGCACAATGGCTATTCAGAAAGGAAGCTTCACCAAATTGCTTACATTATGTTAGCAAGTCATATGAATTAAATTGGAAAGAAAACATTAGATTCAATGTTTTCTGAAGGAAGCATAGTAAGAAACCAATCTGTCCAAATCCAATTGTGACTGGGATGGAAATAATCATATAGGGAGAAAAAAAAAAAGGCAAAATATAGTAATATCTAACAAATATAACAGCAGCATCTTGGAGGGGTAAAATTAAAAGCCAACCTACAAAATGAGATGCAAAAAAGCAAGTAACAAAAGGTAAGGTTAGGTGTAGCAGGAAGATAAGAATTTACAGCTTTAAAAACAAACAGAACTATAGACTAGATCAACATTAATTTCTGGAATTCAAGAAAAGGTAACAGAGTACTATTTCTAGGCAACTAGTAAGCAGCACTGACTAAGGAACTTAGTCTTCATCTAGTAAAAATACATTACAAAGAATTCCTCTTTGTTTTTTTTTCTATAATAGAGCTACAATTCTTACAGGACATGTGAAATAGAAAGATCCATCATTTAGAAACACATAACATGTGAAGAGTGTCCATGTCATACTTAAATGTAGGAAAACAGGTCTTCACTTTTTGTGTCTCAGCACCTCTGTGACAACAGTAATGCACTTATGGAACACTTCATCTGCACATTTGAGGGAAGTCTGGAAACAGCCAAAGCTTTTGATGGCCACATTTGAGAAGATGGATTTGAAAGGACAGAATTGCTTCAAGTAGAAACATTTATCATTCCTGTCCATATTTACAGGGCCCACAAAAATAAGCCTGTCTGGTGACAAGAGAAAAAGGTCAATGAATTTGCCTTCAAGATGTGGATCAGATACTCCTTTTCTACATCAAGCAACAAGCTTTACATTCAACTTCTACAGCTAAAACCAGTACTGAGTGCATACCAATAACCAAGGCTTAACTACAAATACAGAAAAAATAGTGTTTCTTGGTATTTTTTATGGGCTTGACGATTTCTAATGATTTTGCTAATGATAAAAATCACTGTAACGACGGAAATACCATTCACTGAAATCAACAAACAATATCAGGTTAGCAAGGCTAAAAAGATTTTATCCAGTGTGGATAAAATTCAGAATGGTCTTAAAAAAATGACTAAATTATCTCAAGACAGCATTTTATTACAGGCAAATGAGAAACAGGAATAGTGAGCTGCTTGATTAAGAGAACTGGAAAGCTATAGATAGCTGCTATTCAAAACAGGATAATGTGGTTCATTATCCTTTGTGTACTTTGGGAAAGACATCAGAAGTCCAATACTGTCCTATCTAAGCTCTTCTTCACTACAATTAAGGTAATGTAGAATATTAAGGGAATTCATAGAAGCTTAGTATTCCAAGAGATTGTTAAGGAAAGGGTAGACACAACTCCTAGGTATGATTTAGCTATAGTTTGTCCTACTCTGGACAATGGATTTGCCTTATCTATTTAAAAACACTTTTCTCTATTATTCTTCCAATAAGCAACAATCATTCAATTAAATACTTGTAACAGCAGGAGAAGAGAAAAATCACAGAAAGCCCTCCAAGCTCCAAAAGATGCTTTATAAGCAAAAGTGATAAAACTCTGTTTTCTCCACCCTCTCCCTCAAGGCCAGCTGGAACAAGTAAAAGAATGCACTGCCAAAGAATCACAAAGATGGATCTTAAAAGAAAGAACAAAAACCAAAAAACCAGTCAAGACAGTAGAAGGCAAATTCAGACAGCTCACTGCACATAATAGTTTTGGGTGCACAAAACAAGAAATCCAAATATCCTGCAAAGAACCTATCTGACTAATATTGCTTGTTTCTTCCCACCCATTTACATGGGTTATAAACAACAACAGGCATACACTGAAGTATTTTATAACCTAAATATAAAACCTTATATATCACTTTCACAGATCACAAAGAAGAACTAAATCATGCCTGAGGGACAGGAGTCAGAGCATTCCTCATTGCTTAAGCACTGCTGGGAATGAGCATCAGCACAGTATGCCTGTTGAAAGAACAGTCAAATTACGGCCTTCCACAGTCATGTTATTAATTGACATTTAAACTTGCCAAATGAAAAATGTGGAATTGTTCCTCCTTAAGGAACAGCATTTAAGACATCTAAAATGCTAACCCTTGGCAGGATGACTGCACAGGATACATGCCAGGGAGGGCACAGGATATTTGTCAGATTCCCACTAAGATGCACAGATAGGGTTAACATAACACAGATCATGAAGATGAGCTGACTCTTCTGAACTGCATTAAACCTGCTTGGAGCACAGTATATAGATGGCTAAAGGAAAAATCACTAACAACCATCTGCAACATGACATGGCTTTTTAAAAATGCTGATGTACATGAAAACTTCTACTGAATATAAGTACAAATAGGAACAAACCACTAAGTATCGCTGTTGTTACTTCCACTAATTATACATGTATAGCAAAGCAAAACGCTAATTCATTTAAAGTCATATAAACTGAAAGCTTGACTCAAGTTACACAGTCCCTCTGCAACAGTTTAAGTGTTAGATTTAGGAAGGATTCCTTTGCTGAAAACAAACATGGAGTAATTGGGATACACAAAAGTGAATAAAATTAAGACACAGCAATCAAAGTACTTTTTACTTTACATAATGGAAGTGTCTCCTATATCTAACACTGCACAAGGTATCTTGCATAATCAAAAGGTAAGCAGAAGTCCCTTACACTGCCTCGCTTTGCCAGAGAATCACCGTAGTCTGCTGGCAAAGTCCGCTTGCTGGACTTTTTCTGCTCATGTTCAACTGCATCTTCAATTATAGGCTCAAGCCTCATCTGGACAAACACCAAAGATGTGGATCAATTTCTTTTCATTACACAGTGAGGAAAGATCTAAAAAAACCTTTTAAAAACTTGTGAAATATTTAGAAAACTGATGTTTAAATTAAAAAAAACAACTAATGAGGCTCTGGCCATAAATTCAGTAATCTCCGAAAAATGAAAAATAACCTTGAATTTGGTAAATAAACTGTAAGAATCCCCCCTTTTTTTTTGTGGTTTTTTTTTTTTCTTTTTGCTTTTCAGCTGCAAGATTTTGAAATCTGTATCAAAAGTCTTGCTCAAGGGTTCAGTACAGTTAGTCAAACAGTGCTCAATCTAAAGTGTGTTTTAACACAGCATCTAGTGACTATCTAAATCTAAGTTTACTAAATAAAACCTTAAAACTGAACGTTGCTGCTTGCTGGACAAGTTTGTCAAATAAATGTTTATCTCTATGCAGAACTAATTCTCCCCAAACCCTTCCAAGACTGCAGCTAAGTAATGTATCTACATATATTCTCCTGCAATTTTATTTTGTTACCTCTGTAAGAACTGTGGTGTCATATGAAGGCTGATACTTCTCTTTTTCATGTGCAGTTCGCTTTTCCATCTTTTCTCGGTCTGTTTTCTGTTTTCTGTCTGCTCCTTTGGGCTAAAAATGAACAGTTGTGTGAACATGAACACAAGTGGAAAATGCATTTATAACTGAAATCTGACCTCAAACATGAACCATTACAAGCAGTAATGTAACAATTTCCCATATCTTTACAAGAACTTAGAGACTTAAAGATCTGTTTCCTAATGTTACCTTAAAAACTTTGATTTGACAACTGGCTGAATGCAGATGATCTGTATATTCTCCATTTTCAGTCTGTTTAAAAGTGTCAACCTGAATCCTAAAAGGAACTCCTTTCTCTCCTCCATGTTTACGAGGGGTAAATTCAGTGCTGATACAATGCACCTGAAAAAAAGACCAAACAAAAAGAACCCTCAGAAGCATTTCAGGCATGAACTTTAGTACATGTTACCTACATCACATGAACAGTTTCTTGTAAAAATATAGCAAAGCATAAAAGATCATTGACTGGAAGAATTTTTCATCTCATGCACCCTCATCTCAGAGTACTTTCAAATATGTACAACTTCTTTAAAAGTCCACAGACCTTTCAATCAGTGTGTAATTGCTTCAGCTACTACATCAGAATGAACGGAGTGTTTATAAGCTATAAAAACCCCTTAAGGGTATCTAATGAGAGAATCAGTGCAATAGAAGGAATTATGAACAATCTCACTGGACAGTGCTCCCAATTTTTTTGCTTCCTTCTGGAATTTTAAGCAAGCCTTTAGAATAACTGAGCTATACTGGCATAATATCAGTTCCATTTTCAGTCTGTTATAATTTCTTCTAAGGAAATGTATAAACAAAACTACTCTGTAATTTATTTCACAGTTCAAGAAGACTACATTTTAGCAATTTATGTAACTCTTACTAAGAAAAGTATCTTTTATTGTACTAGATCAAAGTTAATTTACCAAAAATATAGAATTTAACCTATTTTGACAGCCAGAGTAAAAAATGTTGCTACCTGAAACTTTACAGCTATACTTTTTAACAATAAAGTCAGACCTGAGACGAAAGTAAGCAATGTGAATATGAACATTCCATCTAAATAATTTCCAAAGAAAGCACACTCAGTTGCCCTGAATATCAAATACGCAAATAATAGAATTCATACAAGGAGGCCTATTGACATAGTAAGAAACATCTTTGAGTGATTCAAAACCCTTTTCTTGTAGGACAATACTTTTAATTTTGAATTCTTAAGCCAAGCTTCTGCCGAAAGTAGTAGTAAGAATTTCTGAGAGAAATTTAAGTTAATTCTTATACTTCATACAATTAAATATTTTACCTATGACAGCTTCCTTCAAAGCGCTTTTTGAAAGCTTTTAATTTAAATTTTTCTATAAACCAAATTAAATAGAAATTACAAGGGACTCCAAAAGACCTATGAACCCATGTTTTTTCACCAAGATGGTATTTAATGGCCATCCCACAAATAACAAACCAAGAAGCTTTGTAGTTCAAGTATACTGCTATTTGTGACCTGAAAGGCACCAAACACAGACATCCAGTCAAATAAAGTTTCAAACCTGAATAAAAGCAGATGTACATTTTGTTGGATCCCATAAAAATTCAACTGCGTTGAGCTGGCTTGGATTTGTCTTGATATCAATGACACCAACAGACATTGGAATATCTATTAAAATAAGTAGCATATATTTCAGAATAATCATACAGCAAGTAAACACTATAAATAAATCATAATATAAGCTTACCATCAGCATACAGCAGGTAGAATGGAAAAATGTGGGCTTTAGTGGCTAGACCAGTTTCTTAGGACTGATACGAAGAATCTTAGTAGATTGGACGTACAAAGTACAGCAATTTCATGACTATAAGGCGCAGCTTTTTGACTAAAATTTTGATTGAAACCTGGAAGTGCGCCTTATAGTCTGGTGCACCTTATATATGGACAAAGTTCAGAAATTTGCCAACCCGGAAGTGTGAGCCGCGAGCTGAGCTGCAACAAGCCGTGAGCCAAGCTGCACCAGCTGTGCGAGCCATGCCAGCCGGTGCCGGGAGCGGGTGGGAGTGCCGGGGCCCGTGGCACAGGGAGGGCGCCTGGGGCTGCATTTAAAGGCTGCGCTGATCCATGAAAAATGTTTGCAAATTGAGGACCTGACAGTGAACCTCAGGATGGTGCGATTCAGTTACTAAGTTGTTACTTTGTTGCATGCAGATCCTCACTGAAAAAAAAAAAAAAAAGGTGCACCTTCTAGTCCGGTGCATCTTATATATGGACAAAGTATGAAAAATTGCCAGCAACCCAGAAGTGCGCCTTGTAATTCAGTGCACCTTATAGCTGTGAAATTACTGTACTCAAGGTTTTGGGTGCTTTTTCATTCTCCTCCCCTGCTGCCACCCCTGAGGTTATACACCAACAATGATCAAGTTACATAAAGTACAGAAATCACGTTGGCATCATTTTCACAAGCTAATAAAGTTACTTCTGTCTGTGTTCTCCTAATCACTGCAACACTCAGCAATCAAAATTAGAAACATTATTAAATGTGTAGGGCTGCAGAGCTGCTATCTTACTTTTATACCACTTAAAAGTTTAGAAGGAATGTGGAAGAGGTAAGGATGTTTATATTCAAAACACACCCTATGACAATAGCATCCAGTAATCTGGTCTGTCCTTTTTCAAGAGCCTCAACATAAATGTGATCAATTTAAATTTGGAAACTGAATTCCATACAGTGGCAACAAACAGAAACAATTATACCTAAGTCAAGCAGTCTGTCCCCAGGGCGGTTCCACTTCCAACCCTCTAGCTGCTGGTGCTCTGTGTACTGCAACCTTCTGTCATGGAATACAACTCTTATAATACTCTAACAAAGAAGAAAACAAGCCTGTGATGAGCCACAGAACCACTACACATTTAGAAACAGCCTAAAAATAAAGTACTAAAACATTCCAAAATAGCCACAGCGACAATAAATACATATTTAAAAAATTATATACTGCAAAAATTTGGCAAGCATCAGTATCCCAAAATATTCCAAAACACAAAAATAGAACCGAGCAGCAGGAGATACTTGAAAATGTGGTAAAAATGCAAGGGAGAATTACATCTGACTGGATACTCTAAAGGTCACTATGAATTACATACAGTGAACTGAGCAACACTGGCAGCACAGTATCAAACTATGTAGGTAACACCTATTATTTTAGAAAGCCAAAGACTTCATTTATTATGAAAAGTGGTAAATTCTACTTGCTCATTCTTCCACTGGGAATTCTGTGAACTTCTGCAGGACATTTTAAGAAATAAAACAGGAAATCCCCTTCCTATACTCGTAAGATATTTACAAAAAATTTATTCTTTTACTTAATAGAATTTAAAAGTTAAAACTTTCTCAACTACTTGAGATGAAATACTCATCCAGAACAACAACAACATGATTAACTTTATTCAGCTAGAGGCAATCGTCTAATAATACCTATTTTTGTGGGCAGTTTCGGTACTGCTAAATGAATGCACATATAAAGCAATTTGTTATACAGAGGCTGAAAAAATACTGTACACACTGATTGTTAGAATAGAACAAACAGAAAGTAGACAGATTTGCATATTTTTTTCCATTACTCTAGTCTTGTATTAACAGCAGCTAAAAGTGTCCACAAAACCCAAGACCTTTTAAATGAAGTGCCTCTTCAAGATGGATTCCACTTCCTTGTGTTTATTTCAAAGATAATAGAAAGCAAATGTGTGAGCCTGTGTGCATGTACATGAACAAAAGCACATACACAAATGCACCATTCCTTCTGCACTGCAAACTGGCGTGTTTGGAACTTGGAAATATCTGCAGCCACCTTCACCTCCAAGAAATTATTTTTTGGTAAAATACTGGGATTCCAATATTTAATTGCCCAAAACAGAAAATTCACTGATGCAGCATTACAATACCTTGCTATAGTAAAAATGACTTTTCTAAACTTTAACACTGCTTTACTCTGCTGTACCTACCAAATGACTCATCACCCACATACAAAATTACGGAAGAGAAACAACCCCACGGCTACAAGGAAATATCACCTAAGGGAGCAAAATAGTCCACATGCTTATTACAGCAAGTCACCATGCCAGTTGTAAGAAGTTTAATTACAGAACCCTCAAATCCCACTTTTATGCTCATGCTTAACTCTTCCTGAAGTGATCTCAGAACAAGCACTCCTCAGACAAATAAGAACAAGGCATAGGACTATACAAGCAAGTCAACGTCCACAAATTACACAGCCCAAAACTGGCAGTTAAAGATTCAGCCTCCCACAGGCACACTGTTCTGGTGCATTTATCAGCACCACTTTCAGAGTGACTTTAATTGAAGTTTTTCCCTTCTGTCCTAATACCTGAATAAGATTTTGTTGAGAATTCAATAAAACCAATAATCATCAGGAGCTTAGAAGAAAAATCCAAACCCCTCCATCAGTTCTTGTAATCATCTGTACTCCAAATTGGGTTAATTTTTCTGTTTGCCTCATTGTCATACTTCATACAATACCTCAGATCCACAGTACTTTCTACTAACATTGAAGCACAAGAAGACAAATCCGGAACTGAGGAAAATGGCTCAGCTGTGCAATAAATGGCTCAACAAGCAGCAAAATTACAGATCCATTTTCCTATGGATGTATCTCCAATGTCCCACTGCTGCAAAACCCACAGGATGGGCTCCATGTGTTTTCTGTAACACTTCTTAAACATGCTGAACAATACTTCCACTATCTAAATGATCCTCTACCTTCCTCTCACCTCTCCTAATACTTGAAATAGACAATGTGAAGGCTCAGAAGACACTGGATACAAAATCTACAGACAACTATATTAAGCTTTGCATAAATACTTAGGTCTTCAGTGCGCAGAAGTGAGCACTGGGTACTTATATCCATACATTTTTATTTGTAAATGTCACTGGTCCACATATTCTGACCTAGTGACAGCAGAAAAAAAAAAAATCTATAAAATATACAGTCTCTGGTTTGCTAATAACAGTATCTAGTATCTAGTGAACTTAAATTCACCTTCACCAGTTTTCCATTGATCTCTGGTATGTCTCCAGCTTTCCGATTATCTAGCATCCGGATCTCATAGGACTGACCTTTAAAGAGAAAAAAATTGCATGGGTAAAAGACTAAGATCACAAGGCTATTTTGTGTTTAATGCATTTAAATTAGCTTTTGGTGCACAGTACACAAGAATACCAGTACCTGAAACTTGCGTTTGAGAGATCCAGATAGCAACGCGCGCTTCACAACATGCAAATTAACAAAACAAAGGGACACTTTTTGATCCCCTTAAAACTAGAGATATTTTCAAAGTTTAATTATTTCTTTTCATGTTAAGTGTAAGTACTTGTTTCTCTATTTTTTTCTGAGGAAAAAAAAAAACAACAAACCCAAACATTTCAGGGCTGAATTCCTTTCTTTTTTAAAGCTGCTGAATGGCAGCATACTGAGAATCCTTATCTGGTCTTCCAAAACAAACTCTTGCAGAGTTTTCATACTTTTTCCAAAACATAAATACTATTCCCCCATGTTTCATTTTGTCCATACACCTGTAGTCTTTGTATGATTTTAGAAACAGCCCTTTAAAAGAGACAGTTACTGTTTATACCAACAGTATGAGCAAACTTATCTTTCCAGTGAATATGATAAACTGTTGTGCTTCAAAAGAAGCAAAGCTTGCAACAATTTATTTAATTACAAGGACTTTTTTCCTTCCAGCGGGAGCAGCACATATTCATTCGCACAATCACATTTCCGTAACATAGGACAAAATAAATTTCAACATGTTCACTAAGATGAAATGCAGTAAAATCATCACCTGCACTTCCCTGTAGGCTACCTTTATGATCCAGTGTATAACACATTTAAGACACTCTGACTTGCCCTACAAGGTAATAACACTTGTGAATGAGCAAATGATTTCTTCATCTGCTTTCACCTTTCACAGGCTGATGTTACTTCCAACTATGGAAGTTTCAGGGGGATGCGTTTGCTCAAACATAATAAGCATATTTATGTATATACTCCACATATGTACAGGCTTTCTTTACCCAAGTAGCATGTGAACATCAATATAGTCATTGATGACATAAATCCATGTGAAATAGATGCTCACCTAGTGCAGCTGAGTAAATAATATATAATAAATAATTTCTCCTCCTACATTTAACAGGAGGAAAGTTTTCCTGTTAGTGTGATTAATTCAATTACCAGGGTTATTCTACTCATGCAGTTGTAACAAGTAAGTTCTACTATATTTAAAGTCAGCTTTTTGTAGTCCTAGCAATGTTAATAAACTTTCTGACGTATTTCCCTGTTCTTCATCAACTTTTTTTTGGGAGGTAGGGAAGTGTGTGAAGAAAAAAATTTGGATTGTTTCTTCAAGAAGCGTGACTAACCTTTCATAGTTACAAAATAGTATAGTAATTTCACGAATATAAGCCGCACCTTTTTCACTGAAGAATCCATCCTACCCCAGAAGTGCGGCTTATATTCAGGTGCGGCTTATTTATGGAAAATTTCTGGTGAAGGCCAGACTGGAAGTGCGAGCTGACTGGTGAGAGAGCTGCCGCGGGCCGCCCCGAACCACGGGCGCTGTGGGACCCGCGGCAGCACATGGCAGCACGTGGCGGCGCGTCTCGGGGCAGCCCGTGGTGGCGTGGTTCGGGGCCCCGCGCGGCAGCATGGCGGCGCGGCTTGGGGCACCCGCGGCGGAGGGGCTCGGGGCAGCCCGTGACGGCACGGCTTGGGGCCGTGTGCGGCAGCACGGCAGCGCGGCTCGGGGCCACCCGTGACAGTGCGGCGGAGCGGCTCGGGGCCGCACGCGGCAGAGCGGCGCGGGGCCGCCTGTGACCGCATGGTGGCGCGGCTTGGGGCCGCCTGTGGCAGGACTGCGGCACGGCCAGGGCAGCCAGCAGCAGTGCGGCTCAGGGTCGCCCGCGGCAGCACAGCGGCGCAAGGCCCCCCGCAGCGGAGCAGCTTGGGGCAGCCCGTGACGGCACAGCTTGGGGGCATGCGCGGCAGCACGGTGGCGCGGTTTAGGGCTGCTCACAGCGGTGCGGCTCGGGGCAGCCCGTGGCAGCGCAATTCAGGGCTGCCCGCGGTACCACGGCGGCATGGCTTGAGGCTGCACGCGGCGCCAGGAGCAGCCGCCGCAGTTGAGTAGGCGGGGACCTGGAGCTGGTTTCCCACCGCGAGGAGGCGGCGGGTAGCCGGCTTAGAGCGCGCAGCAAAGGGGTGAGCCACCAGCTTCGCACGGTGTGGAGAGCCGCTGCTGCTGCTGAGCAGGCGGGGCACCGTGGCAGCCAGTGCCGGAGGCGGGAGTGCCGGGCCACACAGCATGGGGAGGGCGCCTGTGGCTGTGTTTAAAGGCTTCGCCAGTCTGTGAAAACTGTTTGCAAATTGAGCAACTTGACAGCAAACCCTGCACTGACTTGATTCTGTTACTAACTCGTTACTGTGTTGCACATGTGTCCACGCTAAAAAAAAAAAAAAAAAAAAGGTGCGGCTTATATTCAGGTGCAGCTTATATATGGACAAATCCCGTGGTCGTCCTGGTTACCTGGAAGTGCGGCTTATATTCAGATGCGGCTTATAATCCTGAAATTACTGTATTTGATATTTCACCTATTTGATAAAGGTGAAAATCAAGGAATACAAGATTTGAAAATGCAAAAACAGCTCCAGAAATTTTCAAGACAGAGGAACAGATACATTCAGTTTTGGACTTGTAGCTGCTCTGGAAGTGTGAAAAGCACTCATTTCTGTCATCCCTACACGAGACCTATATCCACTACTTTCTCTGCTCTTTCTTGGAGAATCAGAGGAGCAAGGTGACAAAGGCTATGGACGGTAACTGGCCACTGCTTCACTCTGAATCTATGGTAGCTTCATTCACATAATTCCCAGGATCCTCAAGTTTAAAAGGGACTTCTGGAGATAATCTTGGGCAATTCCCCTGCTCAAGGCAAGGCCTCGTACAGACAATTACCCAGCACTAAGCCTAGCTGGTTCTGAGTATCTCAAAGGATGCTCATAAGCTTCTCTGTAAAGATCTCTTGGGAGAAACCAGCAAAAGCCTTACTGAAGGAAATCACTTGTAAACAATACCTACTATCCTCTCCCTGTCTACCAAACCACCCAGTTCATCACAGATGTTTATCAAGCTGGTAAAGCACAATACATCCTTCAGAAATCTGTGCTGACTGTTCCTGATGACAATCTTATCCTTTTTGTACCAAGAAATAGTTACCAGGAAACACTGCTCCATCACCTTCCCAGGAAGCCTGTAGCTCCCTGGCTCCTCCTTTTTGAAGGTAAGAGCAACATTAGCTTTCATGTAGTCTCTAGCACCTCTCCTAACCATCAAGATCATTCAAAGACTATCAAGGGTGGCCTCACAATGACACAGGCCATTGCCCTTATGTAAGGGTCCGTCCAAAGTTTCCCTGATCAGCCTCACGACCGTCCAAGTCAGAGACTAAGACCCCGAGGATCCCACATTGCTTTGCACTGGAGTCCTGGCCTGGCTGAAGTGGATGCTTGCCAAGGGCCTGGTTATAGGTGTGCTGTACCACTATGGTACACTGCTCTCGAGCAATGTACTGGCTGTAGTGTCCTGTTCCTGCACCTGTTTCTTGGAGCAATGGGCCTCCACAAACAAAACTCCATAAATCTTCCCACCTCTTGGCCAGAGGCCTCTTGCTTTGGAAACAGACTATAAAAGTGACTTTCTGGAAGAAACCCTTTGAGATCTCCCCAAGGACGGAAGACACATCTGTTGGCTGGACCACAAGGACATATACCATCTGTTGGTAGCTATTTCCCATCCCTCCCTTTCACCCTCTACTTTGTTTCCTGTGGGATACTGGTGAAAGCCAGGGAAAAAGCAGCCTTGGATTTTTTCAAGCTGCTCAAAGGAAAACAGGAGAGAAAGAATTAATAACAAATAATTAGCACCTGCAGGGTGCATAAGAGACATGACAACGGCTGTTCCCTTCCTTGCACCAATGAAATCAAGTCCATCCTCAGTTCCAGGATCTAGTCCATAAAAGTGTGGTTTGTTTCTTTAATAAAGGACTTTTTGCTTCTCTATTGCCTCAGAAGGTTTGTTGCTACATTCTTTTTGCTGCCTCCTAGCCCAGTAGCAACAGTTTCCTTTATATCTCTCCCCCTCTTGCAAAAACTGAGTTGTTGGCACTCAATTAAAGTGCATTGCTTTTTTGCTGTTAAATAAAAATTTTAGTCCCTTGCAGTGTGTCCTTTTGCACCCTGAGGTCAAACAAACTTGTGTTGAGCGAATTGTGACACCCTAGCACTTGTGGGAGCATCCCATCAGGACCTGTAGATTTATGTATGTTCATCTTGCTTAAGTATTCCCTGACTTGTTCTTCCATCAAGGGTACATATTCCTCACTTCAGACTTTCCCCTCATCTCTAAGGCCTGGAATTCTTAAGGAACAGTGATACTAGAAAAGACTGAGCCCAAGAAGGCACTCAGTATTTCAGCTTTTTCCATGTCCCATGTCACCATGGCCAATGTCCTGCTCAGCAGGGGACCCACTTTCAATTCCTCTTGCTATTTATGTACTTACACAAGACCGTCTTGCTTTTGACACTCCTCACCAGATTCAATTTCAGCTAGGCTTTGGCTTTTCTGACTGCATCCCTGCAGGCTTGGACAGTATCTCTGTACTCCTCTCAGGTTACCTGTCCCTGCTCCCATGTTCCGTATGCCTATCTTTTGTATTTGAGTTCCCTTGCTTACCCATGCAAACCTCCTGCTATTTTTGCCTGCTCAATGGGATTCCCAGCACATGAGTTTGGAGGAGCTGATCCTGGAATGCTAACCAGCTATCTTGGGCCCCTCTTCCCTCCAGGGCTTTATCCCATGGGACTTTCCTGGAGTTCAAGGATGTGATCTTCACCTTCTGCCTTGCTGCTTCTTCTGAGGATCATGAAGTCCACCACCTCGAGGGCAGACGAGCTTGACTGACCTCGATACTCACAAACCCAATGAGCCCTTCCCTGTTTCATGAGTTACAGCAGAGCTATCCTCTATGACTTGGGTCAGGAAGCTGTCAATCCGCATTTTCCAGTAATCTGCAATTTCTGGGTTGCTCATGCCCCGCTGCGCTGTCCCTGGAGGAGACAACAGGGTGTTTCAAGTCCTTCTACAACAACCATGGCCTGTGAATGTTCTTCAAAAAACATCTCATCTGGTTCTTCCTGGTCAGGTGGCACACACCCACTACAATGTCATCCATATGACATAATCCATCCATAATCCTTACCCATAACCTCTCAGTTGGAACATCACCTATCCATAGGCAGAACCCCACATATTCCAGCTGCTCTCTGACAAAATGCTTAACCTCCCCACTCTTATCCTCTTGCTCTGCCTTTCCTTAAGAGCTAATATCACCAGACTGTAACATGGCACTTTGCAAGCCATCCCATCATGTCTCCATGATCCTTTCTACGCTGCTTGCACTACTGATGTGTGTGCACTTCAGAGGCACCTCAACATGCTGACTTACCACAAAGGGCTTCGGTTTTTTTTTGGAATGATGCTCTACAGGCACTCACTTGCTAACATCCAAATGCTGGAAATGACCTTGTTTAAGCCTTTTTTTGTTGATGCTGTGTTCCCTTTCATGCTCTTTGCGTATCAACCATGGCCATCACTTCCTCACAGTGCTGCTGTCAGTCACTCCCTCCCTCCCTCTTCCTACTTCAAAGTCCTCTTTACCAGGTCAGCCACAAGCTGGCAAAGTACCTTCACTGCCCTTTACAAGCTGGATCCCATCTCTCCCAAGCAGTTCTTTGCACCTTCGCAGAACTCCAAGCTTTGCTGCAATGTGTAAACCAACCTAAAGAATATTTTCCTTTTAAAAGCAATTCTCTTCCATAGCACTTCTGCTATTCCATATACATCTAGCTGAACAGCAGCCAACTCCCATATGTGTTTTCAATGGACCCATTTTAACAGATTTCATATTAAGAACCCTATAAAGCCCTGAACAACCATCGCTCCAAGATCTGAACTTCTAGAATCGGCTTCAGTTGAACATCTAATCACATTAAATATTCCATTAGCTCACACAAGATCTCAAGTTGGAAGGCAAACACAGGAATTGAGTATAACACCCTGCTTCTCACAGGACTACCAAAACCTCAAGACTAAGAACATCAGCCAGATGCTCCCTGAAATCTGAATGACACTCTCAGCGACACTAATTAAAATACTTACTGAGAGAGGATAAAGTCAGGGCTTGTTTAAGTATTGCCTTAGGGAATGTCACCACAGCTTAACAGACAGGGCAAATGTTCCCACTGCTTCTGATGATTCCCAAGCCAGGAAACTAAAACAACTGCTGACAAAATTAAAGAGGCTACTTCCTCTTGAAAATTATTTAAGCCAAGACACTGCCCAAAAATGGGGCCAAACCTGAAACCAGATATCCGAATAACCAGGATGTAAATTACAGTAATTTCACAAATATAAGCCACACCTTTTTCATTGAAGAATCCATCCCACCCCAGTAGTGCGGCTTATATTCAGGTGTGGCTTATTTATGGAAAATTTCCGGCGAAAGGCCAGACCGGAAGTG
>VRYO01000406.1:2749946-2771533 GCA_009812075.1 Sialia sialis
CGAGGAGGTTGGAAGAGAAGGGGTGATGAGGGGGAAACAACACGTGCGGGGCGGGGGACCAGGGGCGACTCCGCGCTCAGCCCCGGGGGGGTCTTTTCCTCGCGGCGCGACTGGGGCGCGGGGTCGCTCTCAGCATCCTGCGCCCGCCCGGCCGCCGCAGGGCGCTGGGGACCGGGCGGCCGCCGCCTCCTCCTCCGACCGGACACCGCCCAGCGCCGCCGCTTCTGCCGCCGTCCAAGCTCCGACCCAACCCAGCGGCGCCTCCCGCCGCATCATTCGCAAGGGAGAGGCTGCGGCGGCAGCAGCAGCAGCGCCGCCGCCGCCGGAGGTCACGACCGCCCCGGGGGCTCGCGCCCGCCGCTCCGGCGCGTCCCGCAGCGCCGCCGCCGCTGCTGCCGCTCACGACAACATGGCGGCAGCGGCTTCCACCCCCGAACGCCTGCCGGGGCGGTGCCTACTCGCGCTCTGCGCCGCCGATTGGCTGGACCCCGCCGGGAGGGTTAATCAGAGGCAGGCTCGGAGGGGTGAGGGGGACGCCCGGCCAATGAGAGGGCACTTCCTCACGCTAGGTGACGTCAGCGCTGATGGATACGGGCGATCCCGCCTCTTCTCTTCAGGCCAGCGGCAGAGCGCCCCGGAAGTGGAGGCGGATGGGCGGGAGCGGTGGTGGGTCCCGCAGCTCGCCGGGTAATGGCGGTGTCTCTGTTCCCGCTGGTCCACGCAGGGCCCCGTTCGCTCCCCAGTGACCTCCGGGGCGGCGACTGCCGTGGGCAGCCGAGTTCAGTGTAAGGTATCCCTTCCCATGGTTGGGCCTGGAGGGAAATAGGCTTTAAGGTCCCTTCCCAGCCCAAACCGTTGCGTGGTTACTTTTTCCAGAGAAACAGCCAAACCCCATAGAATCATGCTATATTTTGAGTTAGAAGGGATCCTCAAGGAACGCAAGGGTCAGGTTGGAAGGGACCACAGAGGGTCATTCAGTCGAACCTCCTTGCTCAGGAAGCGTCACCCTGGAGCACACAGCACAGGATTGTATCCAGATGGTTCTTGAATATATCCAGTTAGGAAGACTCCACAGACTCTCTGGGCAATGTGTTCCGGTATTCCACACAGTACGGGAGTTCTTTGTCATATTCAGGTGGAACTTTCTGTGTATCAGTTTCTGCCCATTGCCTTTCTCATCCTATTGCTTGACTCCACCAAGAAGAACCTGCCTCTGGTCTCTTGACACCCTCCCTTCAGATATTGATATTCTCAAAAAAATCCCCCTCATATTTAATAATTCAAAGAATACTTATATCATTTTATGAGACATTTCTTTAAAACAGTATGTTCAGAGAACAAACTACAGAACAGTATAGAGACTCTAAAATGTATTTTGATCCTACAGTAATATGCTTTAAGTACAATTGCACGAGTTTTGCAAAAGATAAAGGCAGAAAGGTCCTAAGTTCATTAATGGTTAACAAAGCCGTTGTTCAGAATGTGCATATGGCATCCTCAAAGATAGGTACACAGACCATGATTTATTATCTTTAAAGGCAGTTTGTAAGTTAAAATATGACTGCCATCTTCTCAAAAAAAAAAAAAAAAAGGGTACTGGTGTTTTTCCTGCTGTAATTGCTGTAGGAGTTCTCTGCCTCTCTAGGCAGAGATGAACAGCTCATCTGCATATAAGAGGAAGGTTAGAAAAAGTAAAATTTATGAAGAAGGCAAGGGCTCATGGACAAGCCACTAGCACAGGCACCAGCTACCATGTTACAGCTTTTAGTGAGAACTGAAATTACCACAGGCAAAATTCCTCTTTTAAGCCTAACAAGATGACAATAATACCCAGGCAGCAGAAATAACATGAAATCCTATTTTGTAAGCTTTACACAAGAAGGTTTATGGGAATCTAAAAGTGGTGCACTTTCTACTTCTGACAGATAAGACAGGATCTAAGACCAGAGAGGCCATATACAGTTTGATTTATGCATAGTGAAACTGGTTTCTCTACTTACTAGACCTATGCTAACATAGCTACATAGCAGTTACAAGATCATAAATTGATGATTTTTATACTGGGAATTGCTTTCTTGTGACATAAATTCCAACCACTTCTGAGAGTATTCTGAGTGGTATCCATCCTCTTGCATTTCAGTCTTTAAAAGTTGGGTGTAGCTTGTCCACGATAAACAAAGCAACTTCTAGTATTTCTGAAGATGTTATCTTTAGCTATTTTAGAACACAAAATAAATATTAAAGGGAATGTATTTTTTCTTTAGCATTATTTGTATCTCTGGCATTCCCAAGTTTTCTGTAGTTTTCTGTGAGTTTGGTTTTTGCTGGTTTTAAAGTACAGGCCTGTAATGTGTTTCTTTGGGGCAGGTTCCATGACCAGTCCCATTCTCAGGTCCTCAGCTGAGGATCAGCCATGCACACAGATTGCTTCTGAGCAGGCCAGATCCACAAGTCTAACCTGTCAGAGATGGCACTGCCTGTGGCCCTGACATTCCAATCCTGTAGACCCAGTAACTGGAATTGGAGACATGATATGATGGAGAGAAAGTGCAGGCAGTTGGACTCCAATTTTGCCAACAGATCTGCAAAGAAAGCATTGCAAGTACGGTTCTGCTCGGATGTGGGGATCTTGGTACATTCCTTTCTCCGTCTGCTTATCACTAATGCTGGATGGCACCCTCCCCTGAGGTTGATTGCTTCTCTGTCAGCCTTACTGATGTCCAGATGTGGGACTAAGGTGTGGTGTTTCACCAGTCCACCTGGTGTTTCAGGTGGACTGAGGACAGAGCCAAGCAACTCAATGATTAGGACCACACTGAAGCCTCATGCCTGAACTGGTTTGTGTTCTTTCTTCTCAAGGGGCAATTTCATTAGAGATCAGCTCCTGTACACAGCCTGTAATTGATGGAAGGGTCCCCCCTACGCTGTATTTCAATACCAAAACACAGATGCAGGCTGCCATCCAAACCTAAAGGCAGCTGCTCAAAAGTGTGTAGGAAGAGCAACTTCAGACGGACTCAAATGGCAGATTTTTAGATAAGGGTAGGAAAATAGAAGCAAATATAGGCAGCAAAGGAAAGGCAAGGAAAGGCAAAAGAACATGGTGAAAACATGCCCTGAGAAAAGCTGTGAGGGGACCAACATCCTCGTGACTAAAGAGAGGCTGAAAAAGGGAACACTGGAGGAGTGAGTGGACACCCTCACTTTCCTGTGTGGTTCGGTTCCTTTTGTGCTGGAGCCGTGCATGTCACTTGTAAACAAGGTTGCATCAGGGAACTTGAGACGTCCTTCATTTTGGCTTTATTGCTTGAGTCAATAGAAACAGTGCTATGTTTGCTATCTATTTGTGTTAGCCAATCTAAATTTCAAATCACTCTCACCTTTGTACTGAGAAGGATTGATTTTATAAAACTTCTCTGCAGTTTTGTTAGTTTCATACTTCAGAACCCTAATATAGCCTCAATTCCTTTGAGTTTCTTTTTGGTTGGTTTGTTTGCTTTAAAATCTAAAACTTTACACATTTATAATAAAAACATGCTACTCAACAATTCTGCAAGAGAACTTCTAATTGATACAGCTGTGATGCAGCAATAGTTGTAAGGCTACCAATATAGAAAGAGCCACTTCAAGATAAATGATTAAAAACTGTCATGTTTATGTATGTTGTATTTAGATAAAAAGTAATAAGCTAAAGATTAATACAGAGAGTGAACCACATTATAAATTGAAACTTAATTAACATCAAGATTATCTGAATCTATGAGCCTAGCTCTTGTCAAAGCACAATCATTTTTAATTATAAGAAAATTTGCATACTGTACACAGTATTTCAATCATGCAGAGGTAAAGTAGGTTCATAGCTCACAGGAATATGCTGATGCAGTAAGCTACATATTGCATCAGAATTTCAACGCAAAGCATTTAGCCTGCACTGATATGACAAGCAGCCCAAAATCCTGGTCTTGCAGATCAGTTGAGCTCCAGAAAATAATCAAAGTAGATATGAGACATCAAGGTATTTTTAAGTCTGTATTATTTAGTATAAACAATTTTATCTACAGACTGCAAATGTAATTAAAAAAACCCAACCAAACAAACACATCTGTGAATACCATATTAAGCAATAAAACATTCCTAACATTATTAGCAGCATGCACATACAGTGACATGGCTTATGAAAACTGTAGAGCTACAGCAAAGTAAACCTCCACCATCTTGACTCTATTGCTCCAATTATTTTCAAATCACCAGCTCTATTTGAAGGCTTTATCTAGGGGATTAACAAAGATTGCACATACAGTCTGCATTCTTGTGCATTATAGCATAATAATAATAACTATTATTATTATTATCACTATTATTGTTGTTATTATTATTATTATTTCACCCCCATCCTCCACTTACCACAGGTAGCTGTTGTTGCTGGTGGGATGCTGGTAGTGATGGTGATAATGTTCAGGCTGGCTGTGCCAGAAAAGCATTTTGGGATGAGGTGAAGCATTGTGCTCAGCTAAGAGATGGTCACTGCAGTGATGGGAGATAGGAAAGAGAAAACAAATGTGCAAATTCAGATTACAGTTGCTGTTGGGTTACTCTTAGGCCTTTAGGTTCAGCCAGCAAGTTGTCCCTCTCTCCAGAAGAGGCAGGTAGCCAGTGTCTTTGGCTGCTCCCCACATGCTCTCCTGCTTCCCAGACTTCTTGTTCTGCTGCTGCCCAGCTGCAAGGCTTTTTTACTACCAACGTGACATAAGTGCAGCTCAGACCTCACCAGCATCCCAGTTTCTCTACTCCTGTCCTCCCACACTGTCCTAGAGTGTGACTGAGCAAACCTTGTGTTACAGAGCCAGAGAAAGTGCCATTTCACTGCCCTTGGCCTCAGAGAAGCAGGCAGTTCCCTCTTCACAGAGTTCAGAGACTTTGAACACTGTAACCTGGATAGGCACGACTAACTGCAGAGAAAAATAACAAAGGTGAAATACACTAAGACCTCTTTAAGGGAGCAAGATGCCTTCTCAGCAGTGTTTAGACAGCATCCTTTCTGCCTGTTCTTTTTATTCTGGTGGCAGGCAGTCTACAACCTTGTAGTTACCTTCTTGCCACGAACCAAGATAAAAAATCCCCAACCCAACAATGTAAACACTGTCAAATTGCAGGAAAAATATTTAGTCCAACACCAACCCAACATCACTTTTTGCACCCATGCTTTAGGGAAAAATCATATTCAGGTGCAAACCAGCTGCTTGGTGCCCCCAGTGCTATTTGTTTGCTGAAATTTTCAGCCAGGGTTGCAGTATCAATTTTAAAACATACTAAATATTATAGGTTGATCCTGCAAAGACCTTGACACTCAGAAATAATAGGGGGCACACATCCAAAATCCTCGTCTGAAAATAACTACCTGCAGAGGGCACCCATTCTTCTTGAAATAGGAAGGACTACTGACAAACAGTTCATTGGTGGCTTTGTCATTTTTGTTTTTTAAATACCAGCTCATTCTATAAAAAGATACTTTTAAAAGGTATTACAATGTTGTGGCAACACACAAGCTATGAAAATGAGAACATCAGAGCAAGATTCTGGGAAACAGTAAGGAATTATTTCATATTAGAGTGATAATAATATGTAGGAGCCAGAAGAGATTCAAATGAACATAATTGGTTGGGGATTTTTTAATAGCATCTCAGACAATTCTCCCTTAATTTATTCTATTTACTTAACATCAAACAATGCAAACAAAAAGCAAAGAGCAGAATCATAGAATGGCTTGGGTTGGAAGAAATCATGTAGTTCCAAAGCCCCTGCTATGGGCAGGGACACCTTTCACTAGACCAGCTTGTTCAAAGTCCTGTACAATCTGATGTTGAACACCTCCAGGAACAGGACAGCCACAATTTCTCTGAGCAACCTGTTCCAGTATCTCACTACTTTCATAGAAAAGAATTTCTTTCTAATCTGATCTAACCTACTCTCAGTTTGAATCCATTCCCCCTTGTCCTGTCACTGCATACTCAAATGTCTCTATCTTTCTTGTGGGCTCCCTTCATGTACTGGAAGGCTGCAATAAGGTAACCCTTAAGTTTCCATACTGAACAAACCCAAGTCTTTCAGCCTTTCCTCACAGGAGAGGTACTCCATCCCTCTAATCATCTTGGTGGCCTCCTCTGGACTCACCAGGTTCATGTCCTTCCTGTGCTGGGGAACCCAGAGCTGGGTGCAGGTCTCCAGGTGGGATACCACCAGAGTGGAGTAAAGAAGCAGAATCATCTCCCCAACAGAAAATAATACAGAATAATAGTAGAGGAACTGTAAATGTGGGATGAGAAACAAACACCCACGTTACGCTGTTCAGGAAAGCAGACAAGAATTGGGACTGCTACCTTAGTGATTCTAAGAGATTATTCTCCTCCAAGTGGCATGTAAGCCCTCAAGGAGGGCTCTTATGACACAGATCTGCTTGTGTACACCAACTGATCTTTTGGTCCAGCAAGGATGAGAGCTGGATGTGTCTTTTAAAGGTTAGTTGTTCTTCTTACATGTCTCTATAACCACAGACTTGTAACAAGCATCCTCACAGATGTAAATGGCTGCACATGTCCCAGTGATCGCTGTCTTTTAATAATAATAATTTTGATTTCAGTGAGTGTAGGAAAAGAATATATATTCTGGTACCCAGTTCTATAAACCTGTAAGTTGTAAAATAAAGCTACTCTGTCTTCAGCCCTAGATTTTGGCAAAGGAGTTAAATGCATGCAGCACATTTATTTGTAAGCTGCATTTCCATTTGCACTGATTATTCTCATGAAGAGAACTACACATCACACAAAACACTTTCACAACCTTCCCTTGGGGTTTACAAGAGCTTTCCATATAGAGGGAAGGTATGTTTTTTTTCTGTGACTTGTATTTTTGTCAAATGGAAACAGTAATACCGCAGATTCTCTTTCACTCTAAGAGCTCTACCACAAAATGGCTCCCATCTCTCTATGCATATCCCACAGAGCTCATGTGGCTTTATATTGTCCAACACTTTTTTCCCTCCTCAAACACACCTGTTGCTTTTGACAGATGCTCATTTGTCAGAATGCAAATGAGAAGGAACACTGCAGTTTTGATTAGTCTATTCTTGTAAAGTCCAAGTGAGAACTTGGGAGCAAAAGCATTTAAGACAGCTGTTTTTTATCTTTAGCACAAAGGTGATTCCTAGCTGTTTAATAACTAATTTTGTTATTTTTAAATAACAGAAACACCATATATCAGGGTTGAAGATTTGTCATTAATACCAAGACAGACAATTTACTGAAAATAACCACCCCAGGGGAGCCCAGGCAAGCAGTTGCAGATTCAGCTACTGGTCTGGGTTCAGCCCATATATTCTGAACACAAATAGTGAGGAAGAGCTTTAGTTCTCTGATTTCAGTTCTCTGTCATTAGCTTGCCCAGCTGTTACAAGAGCTCTGACTCTCCTGACCACAATAGAAGGCTGTAATAAAACAGGAGCAGGAAAAGTGCCCATTCAGTGCCTTACCTTAATTTGACTCTTCAAATACTTCCCTTATGTGGACAAGTGAGTCATTGATAATATCTAAAAAACTATTGCCTCGAGGAGATGGGGTGTTTGTAGGGAGGGCAAAATAATGACAGCTCTTCTGATTTAAGTACCTGCTTCTTACAAAAGGTAGAACTTCCAAGGCCTGTGTGACAGGTGTCCCTCATGGTAAGCAAACTATTTCATACTTGATAGAGGGTAACCACAGAAGTTGCTGCTACAAAGCATCCAATCCCACAGTGAACACTGTCCCTGACAGTGTAACAGAAGAAAAGCACAATCAGATCTTGTGGACTTCTATGCAAAAGCACTGTAAAAGAGGAAATTTTGCCCTTTCTTCCCCCCTCCTAGGGTTGACAAAATGATTATCAATCATAGATGTTTTGAGTGCCTTGTATAGAGTAGACAGAATATGTAGAAAAAAGCTATTATTCTAACTAATTATAATTCAAAATAATTCAGTGTTTCTTTCCTTTGTCCTCTTCAGTCTTGTGTTTTGACTGATCTCTGTTGTGAACAGTATATGGGTACAGCTTCAAGTAATCAGTAACTCAGTTTTTAAAATCAGGATAAACTTCCCAAGTTACTTCTAACTTCTTTTGCCTTGGGAAACACTGTATATTCCCCACACCCACACCTGCTGCCCTTGACTAACCTCCAGTCATAAAAGGTATGTGGTTACACAGTCCTTAAAGTTTGGGGACAAATAAGGTGAGTTTTTTACCTTGTACTGTTTATCATTAAGGAGCTACCTTTTTTTCCTTCCTTTATGATCTGCTCAGTAAGTACACAGATCTCACCAAAGCAGCACTGTATACACAAACAACAAGACGTTATTTATTTAAAACATTGCTTGCTTCTAAGGCTTGTGTATGGCATGCAAAGTCCAACCTGAAATTTGAGGTGGGGAGGCTCATGTTTTGCTAATGGGTGGATACGCACGGAAGTACAGTACTTTTGCATATGGTACGTGATAACTTTATTGAACTTCTCCCATGAGCTGCATTCAAAATCCTTTTTGTAGTGATCAGACTCCTCATATAATCTTTCTGATTGCTCTTCTGAGAACTACAACAAATGACCTTAAATACTGGCATTATAAGTGGTTATATATGACCAAATGTCATCTTTGCTATGCCCAACACATGAAAAACATAACCAGGTACAATATAAGACACTGTGAATTCAGTATCTATTCTGAAGATTTTGTTTAATGGAAGTTTTTGCTGTCCAGTAATGATTTTTGTTGCATTTAAAACACTAGTTTTTCAGTTTACAGTCAGAAGAAGTTTTTGTATTTATGCAGAAACAATCCCTACATACTTCATATGCCCAAAACAGAGTTTAGAAAATTATTGTTATTTTGATGCATCCTACTGGGTCTTTGGATTCCTTTTGGTTGTACAGCAGTTGCTGTCTAATGCAGGGGGACTTTGGATAGTAGTGAGTTAGTTATCCCTGTCTAGATGATACTCCTGGCCTGGATGGGCTATGAATCCATCATACATCTCTATGAAAGTGCTGACACACATTTCTAGCCCCTCTATTTTTGAACACACAACCTCTGTGTCTCCTATACACCTTGTTAGTAGAATGTTCATACCTAGTATGACATCGTTAGTAGAATGTTTAACATAGCTTTCTGCCCAATTAAGGACTGAAACTGCCATGTGGGAGTGTATTTACTCCTACTGCAGTGAACTTAATGCTGGGTAACAGCCACAAGCAGGAATAACTTCTGCATGTGATCCACCGCTGCACTGACCGGAGTTCTCCACACACCTCCTGACACATTAAGGGCTGATCCAGCCCAGTCCTTTTGCTGTGCCTGGTCAGCTGAAGGTAGTAGAAGTACAGGCTCACTGCTGACAGCCTGAGAACAGCAATGTACTGTCTGTGGAGTGCAGCAGATCAGCAGCAATGCCCCCATATGTTCTCTATGTCCACCTGCCACCTTTAATCTGTATTACTAGATGATTTTAGGTGTTGTAATTTGGGCCTGTTGAATGCTAAAGTACTGTAAGGACTACTGCATTTACCAGTCCTTCTTCTGTGATACAGAAAACTTGAGAAGCAGGCCTGCCAACAAAAATAAAGAGAAATGGGAAAAGCCACAATGCATATTTGTAGTAGACTTCCCAAATTCCAGTGAAGTCTTAGGACACTGCCAGCATAGAGACAAGGCAACACAAGGGTAGCTGACCAGAACTCTGCTTGATGCATGACTCTGCTAAATGCTTCAGCAGCTCCTTCTGATCATTTTGCTTGAATACATCAGATATGTAGCAGACCATGTGCTTGGACTTGCTTCAGTGTCTCCTTGATACGAGTGAGGCACTCGGGGAAGTAAAGGAGAAATATGGATTGCTTCCAGTGCTGAAGTGTACGGTTACAATAACCAGATTTGACTGCTTTCGAAGAATGCATCAGAATATACACTTTTCCTCATGGGGTCTTGTCCCCTTTTAAGAAAGTCTCCATTGCAAGGTTATTTCTGGTCTGTAGTTTATTCCTCCATAGTCATATTCCTCACACTACCTACTTCTCAATCTCAGGATGCAGTAAAGTGCTGAGGTATGAACTGAGGAATAAATGTGTTACTGACTTCGAATCTTGTAAATTGGAGCATGGCAAATATTACCTTTGCTTTCTTCTGTTCCATCTGCTGCCTTTCAGGAAGACCATGGCCTATAAAGAAACCTATGACATGGAGATCATTTGTAGACACTGAGATTTAGACAGCATCACTGATCAGAGTATTTTGACTTAACCCATTACATCATACCCGAATCTAAACTTGCGTTAGCAGGTTTGTATGACGGTGGCAAAGGGGGGAGTCTGTTCTATTTTTAGATGACTGGGAAGTCTGTAAAGGTGGATAAATTCAAGTAGTTGTTATTCTACTGTTCTGTGCTTGGTAGCCTAAAAATCAGTAATTGGACTCCCAGACTGCTATGGCAGTGTAGGCTGCTTGACACAGAAAACAGAGCTTGATTATTTCTCAGTCCTAATGGATGACCTCCCTTTTACCTAAGGCTCTGAGGCAGCTTTGGTACCCTGCCAGGTCTAACATTTTCTAGCATTGGTCTGGCTTGGTTTTGTAAATAAAGTCCTCCAACATCAGTATTTTTCTCTCAATTTCCCAAAGGAGAAAGCAAGACATTGTTTATTCCAAGAAAATTCCCTTTCTAAAAACATTACAAATCACACAGGGGCTATAAGGATTTTAAGAACATTAGCTGCAACATGAGGGGTTAAATTACATATCTATATCACGTCTTTCTCCTCTTATTATCTAGCAACTCTGCATTTTCCACCTCCTAACTGTGCAAAAATCTTGCATGGCTCTAGCAGTGGCTAATTAACAGATTTCTGAGAAAAGCCAGCCTCTGATAGTACCAGCTCTTCAAGTATGGTTTTAAGAAGTTTAAGCTGGCACTTTCTGAACAATCAGGTAATATGCAATTTAGATTTCTCCTCTAGGGGAGGTACAGACTACATACATGGTGATGCATGAAAATTCCGTAGGGAAAGTAGGTGTTTTGTCTTGGAAAAGCATTTCAATTGATTAGTTGGCCAGTGTGGCCATAGCTATCATCTCAAAGATCAAAACCAGCATTAAACAGCTCAGAAATTGTTTAGGTAAGATACAACCCTCTGTGAAGACATTTACTATAGTAAAAATGTTTTATCTGCATCAGTTTAAGTTGTGCTGAAAGGACACAAAGTAACAGGCCAGAAATAACTATTTTTTCACATTAGAGGCTTTTTGTAGTTGCACACTGTTAAGTACATTTCAAATGTATTACTTCAGACTAGCATACAAATTAATTAAGCATTTTAAAACATGCTGATCTGCAATTTTAAATAGAACACACATCCATTCCCGTACAGACTTGCACTTGAGCTGTTTATCCAAGCTGAAATCAACAGTTTCCTCATCTTCCCTGGTATTTTGACATGAGCTATATGTGCTCAGGCTAAACACACTGTGCTAAGGTGGGTTTTCCTGTATTTCCTCCCCCACCACTGCCCCACCTCCCCAATACAGGCAGACCCTCTTAGCCCATGGCAGACATTCATTCATTCTCTGGCACAAGTTTGTGAGCCCTTGGTGTTGCTGGAGGACCAATCTGAGATTATTCCAGACAAATCATATGGGAGAACAGATTAAGGAAGCTCCCACAAAGGTACTCTGTTGGCTCTGCCACAGGCAGAGACAAATAGATAATGAGGGAATACCTAAAGAAGTCCATCTGACTTTTAAGAATATCTGTCTAGTGCATAACTTGTATCTACACACTTGTTTTTAGCTGCTACAGGTGCTCCTAGGACAGACAGACACTGCTTTTGAATTTATCCTGACAGAAAGTTAGCAGAACCATCTGCAATACTGGTTATAATGACTTCACAGAGGTCCAAAGATTAGCCTTGGTGGACGACAACATGATCTAGGAAAGAAAATATACTGAAAAAGAAAAATTATAAAACTGTGATGCCCAGTATAAGTGGATATCAAACATGCACATATGTTCCTTTTTGCACTGAAGAAATAGTTTCCATGTTTCACCATATTTTTCCAATCTTACTCCAAGTATTTCCACTAGCATGACTTCTATCTATCTAAAATACATCAAAAGTTACAGAATTTTTATATTCTACAGAAATCATACAGTATTCAATACTGCTTGCAAACTTCTTAGTAAATATTTACTATCCTAAAATCCCATCAGCAAATGAAGAAACATCTTTAACTGGGATAATCCAAGCTGCACAGCTTGGAAACTCTGAGCTTTTAAAGTACACTGAAACATAGAAACATGAAAAAAATATAGAAAAAGAGTAAGTGAACTTTAATTTTTTTGCTAGACCAGCACAATTAGTTCTTATAACTTCCCACATTTCTGAAAATCGTTTGTGTTTTGACAAAAAAGAAACCATATATAAAGTATGAAGCAGATCTTTGAAGTATGTACTTTTAGTGAGTTGGAAAACTCACATGGGGAAGAATTTTAAGATGTTTTCTTAAGTGTGCTCAAGATGAATACGGACTTTTGTCTTACCTGGAACTAGACTGCAATTGCAAAACTCATCAGTTTACTGTTTTAATTGAGAGAAATCAACAGATTTTTTTTCTCCAGATAGTCCTCCAGTTCCGAACTGCTTATGCATCCCCATCATATTTATGTTTATTGTGTTCTGTGTTTGCGAAGTTCCAACCCAACACAGTGCAAGTTACTACAGCCAGTGGAACCATTCTCACTCACCTCCCATAGGGAGTAACCATAGTGTAACTCAACAGATTTATTTCTCCAAATTATTTTCTCTTTTATGACTGTTTTCAAAGGGGCAATATTACATTCAGCATTTGAATTCCTTTGCTGAAAATTCAAACTGTGAGCAGTTTAGGCCTGTATTCTCAATAGAATGTTTTTCATGGGTATGTTCGTGACTTAAACGTTTAAACACGCATATAAACCATTAAGCATATGTGTTTCAGGATCCAGATGTCTGGTCTTTTTGCTCTGTGACTTAGACCACAAATAATAAACACAACCCAATCTGTTCAACCTTTATCTTAAAAAAAAAAACCAAAAAAAAAAACCACAAAAAACCAAAACAACATAAAAAACCCAAACCAAAACAAGCAAGCCAACTCACGAAAATTTACATGATCAGCTCTCCTTTCAATTTACATTTATTATCCCAACTTCCTTGCTAATACTTCATCTGAACATGATGTGTTACTCAAAATTCTTTGAAGCAAATGACATCCAAGTCTGAGACATCCATGATACCAATTTCCCATCCTGAGTCTGCATGTAGCTTTTCTTCTCCTTCCTCTTTTTTTACAGCCCAAACACAACCTTTAAGAATTACATTTCACTATTCAAATGACTGCAATGACCTATCTTCATAGGATATTACAATGAGCATATAGAAACCCTGTCTGAAAGAACAGCAACTTGTAACTGTCCTATTTTTTCACATATCTTTATGCTAATCCTTTAGAGAAATCACCTCCAGCAGGAACATAAGGCATGATTTGAATTTGCTTGAGTTTTCAATTGCTTCAATTGCTTGAATTTAACTGAGCTAATATCTACTTATAATATAGCAAATTAAGGCAAAAAGCAGTTCAGGGAATTTGATAAACTGGCTGCTGTGGAAATAATTTTCTTTCCAAATTCTAACATTCATACATTTCATTATTACATTACACGGCTTCATGTAATATAAATAGATTCTATCTGTTTACAAAGATAGCAACCCCATCTGTGCTGAAAAAAGAATTAGTCATATAATAAGTAAAATATTCATTTAAATATATTGCATTGAGATTTTTAATATATGGAATATCTTAGCTTAAAACATTTAAAGACGGCTTAAAAATAAAACTGATGTACAAACTTTGGGTAAATATCTTTCTCCCCACTACCTGGAGCAAAGTTTTTCAGTCATATGGGGATAAAAACCGTATCTTTTGTTTACATGTAAAAAACCTAATTTTCATTCAGAGTATGTACTGTATGTTTAAATAACTTATATTTTCAGTAAGAAATAGCATCTTCAAAAAGATGACAAGTAACAGTCATCTCGCAATGATTCTCTGAAAATAAATATTGCCTATACAAAATGCAGGAATAACATACAGGGCTATTAAGCTTAGAATTTGTGCAATTTTCTGAAGTGACCTTTTGTATTATTGAAATGGAAAAACTCCAAGACTGTAGACTGAAAAATATTTTTCAGTATTAAAAAAATAAGATTTAAATTATGTATAATGTACAAATATATGAAATAACAAACAAAAAAATCTGCCTAAATGAAGAAAAGCTCTTTCTTTCAAGATGAAGGATATGTTCATAAAGAATCTATTCAATTTTTTAAACATTTGTCTAATATACCTATATTCACAGCATGTTCTCAAATGCCAAGTCAGATTTAGTAACAAGACTATATAAAGAAACATCATTTGGACACACAAAACATGAAGATTAAGATAATTATTTCTAACCAATGCTGTAGGAATCACATTCATAATTTCTCTTAGAGCATGTGATAAAATAAAACAGAAAAAACAGAATGTATACATTGCTAATCTTTTAAGTAATGTTATGTACATTTTATTGCCAGTATATGCACAATGGTAAGCATAGAACTATAAATACACAATGTAATTAAACAGTAGAAAACAACAAGGATGTTACATGTAACAAAGGAAAAAAGGAGGAGATACTATTTTCTTCATGTAGCTGCTAAAAAGGGCTAGCAACGAGTTATGACAGTCTTGAGTTTAAGTCTTTACATATATTTCTACAACTTTGCCTCCAAATAAATCTCTGCAACGGTATCGCTTCTTTAATAACCACATCTTAGCTCTTTCTATCGCTTTCACTTCAAACTAAAGTAAAAACAACCTTTCCTTTTAATTACAAGCATCTGACATAATTTTTGATTCAGTTTTGTTTTTCAGGGTTCCTAGCAGGTCAAGTGTGAAAGTAGTTTCTTATGATATTTGGCTGCAATGTTGAAGAATAAAGTTTTGAATACACATTAAGTGATCATTCGGGAAGAAAAAAAGATTTTTCTGTAGATAGTTCTACTAGATGCTTTATGCAGCAGCTGAGTCAAAAAATTAGTCACCCTGAAGAGGTAGAGAGAATTTTAGCCTAGCATACGTCATCATCCTTGGTACCACTATTTTCTCTCTTATCAGGATACACTTCCTACAACTAGACAACAGAGGGAAAAAAAAGTCAGGAAAAAAAGTTCCAATATTCCTGGGAAGGGCAGTGTTTCATCCCATTTCTCAGTTAATTAGCTTGCTGCTTATATTAAAAAAAAAAAAAAAAAAGAAAAAAAAAAGACAATATTTAGGGACACATTTACTTATCTTTGCTCTCTTTCCATTATCAACTTCATAAATACAAAGAACCATTATTCACAATATACTAACTCTTTTTCAAAAATGGAAAAACAAACCCCTGAAACATTTCCACACCTTAATCCAGATGGGTCTTGAGGATACTATTCAAGAAAACCATGCAAATAATTTGGTGCAGCTTTTCCTACTCATCCAAAATATATATTTTTCTTTAAATTAAAAGGTGGCAAGATCCATAGCATTTGTGACTATTCCCCCCTCCCCCCATTTAAATTCAATGCAGAAAATCTTGGTGCTTTTTGGAAGGCAAGGAATAAATAGTTTTCTGCACTGTTGTCGTAAGACCCCATGTGAGTTACAATACAAGACTACTTGTTCCAGCAATTAGGTCGAGAGGAAACATTCTAGTGATAAAGATAAATACATACTGAGCATGCTTGGGTAGAGCACTCCATTCTGAAGCATCCTGCTTGAAGAACGAAAGGTGAAAAGGATGGTTCACGTCCATCAAATGACCATGAACTCTGCTGCTCACCAGCAGGCTGCCACACTATCACTAAGTCAGCAGTGCTGCCTTGGCAGGGCTGTCTTCCACATTAAGAGGTACTGGTTGTACCAGTCCTCTGCTGTGCACACTAAATTCTTATTTATGCAACAAACATACAACCAATGAACAATATCACTGTGACAGAACTGGATCAATCCAGCTTTCTTTTATAGGCATATTTCCTAATCTCCAGAATATCCCAAACAAGCTATAAATAAGATGATGAACCACCAACACAGTGAACAAGTTTCACTGCAGTTTAGACTAGTTCAGCCTTGTTTCACATCACTTCTTGTTTCTAGCGAAGGACATGATACTCAAACAAAACAGCAATAAAAAGGTAGTGTTATCTGCAGCTGAAGAAAAGCAACAGAATTTATATTTTTAACTTCTGAAGCTTAAGCATACCTTTTTATTTAGAATTTTAAAAAATCTCTGTTATGTTTTAATACAGTAACACTGGCAAAAGTTAATGGGAGGACACAGAGTATTATGAACAGGATAACTGATGGGTAAGATTATTTTAGAATTTTATTCTGCTTTGATCAATTGATGTTAATACTGTTTTTCCTTAAGTTTAGAATAATTCTATTGCAACAGTCTCATGCAGGCTGAGGACAGCTGTGGGTTAAAGAAAAAAACCCCAAAATCCCAAACAAAAGAAAAATAACAAAAGAAAGGGAGGGGAGGAACCAAAACAAAACAAGAAAAAAGTTCCAGAAGATGCATGTAAGGATTTTCCTTTCACTGAAGAAGGCCCTTGCTTTAGGAGACTTGGTTAACTCTCGTCAGCTTCATTAGCTTTGTCCAGACATATCTGCTGCTGTATCCCCTGCTCCAGAGCCTGTTTGTGCACGTTTGATATAAAGGTTCAGTAATTTCATCTGCAAATTGAAACCAGAAATTAATTCTGTTTATTATTTGCAAACTGTACAGGCTGATTACAGTATTGTACAACAAAACAGACATTAATCCTTTTTCTTTTCACTAAAAGCAAAATTGCACTTTACACAGTTAATTCAAAAGGAACATAACATGCCATTGGAAAACAACACAAGTAAAATCTGTCAGAAGGAAACTGCTCAAGGTTCTCTAAGGATGTAAAGAAGAGTATGATAAAAAGTAGCTAGATTAAGATAGATGGAGTACTTTCCTCCAATTATAATGTTTTTCTAAATATGATTGTGGTTTGGGCTTTTCTTCTTTTAAGTTAAGGCTGAGGTTTAAGCCTCTAGTCAGAGTTGCTGATGCTGGTATTTACAGTGAAGTCGTATTAATACAACTGATATTCTTTCAAGTATACACTTCTTTGAAACTTTCTGGCAATGACAACAAAATGCAAATTCATAGATGAAATTATGAGCCATGATTTCTTTAAACAGTATCTTCTACTTACTTTACTGCCAGTGAGTTGACTGAGATGTGGTTTTAGTTCATCACCAATTACTGCATGAATGGCTACAAGGCAGAAAACACATGCCTTACGAACGCTGCTCTCTGAATTATCATAACCCTAGAAAGCAGTAAAATTAACGTGAATACCTTATCAGTTAATGATTTAAAGCAGATTAAAAGCAGAAAGCTATTTACTATAATAAATACATTGAAGTCTATGGTAAATTAATTTCAGTGTAGCCCAATGAAGCATTCCAACAAAAAAACACAGACACAAATACAGAGCATGCAGTTAAAAAGCAGGCTGCCTATTAGTCACCATTGATAATAATTTTTCAAGCTGAATTTAAAACCCACACAGTCCTGTTCATAAGTTACACTGAAAACAGAGCTGCTGCCATGCAACAGGTGAGCACATAAGAGAACTTTTCTAGATTATACAGGTGTTTACTTAAAGCAAAAGACCACTCACAATTTAGAGCTTCCTGACTCTCTGAATGAACTCTCTTAACAACTAAAGATTCTTTTGCTAACCTCCACCTTATTCTTCAATGATTTTTGTTTCTTTTGCCATTTTTCTATCACTCCATGCCTCACTCAGACTCCCTTCTCAGAGGGCCCTTCTCTGCCTCTATTTTCCTGCAGAGGTAGGAGTGGATCATACTCATTAACGACAAAAATCTGCACAATGCAGCTGCCAACTCCAGAAAGTCTTGTTCTATGAAGGAAATTAATGTATTTTGGCTCTTAATATGACCTTAAAAAAGCTGATATAAAAATTCAGTTTTAAGGAAAACTCAGATAACCTTCTAAATTTATTCAACTTTATAAAACTGCTTGTTTCCTCTTGGCTCCCAAAAGCCCCAGCTGATAAAACCGTATATTATACACAAATAAAACATGGTCAATTTCACACCAAATTTTGTAACCTGGAAAAAGGTACAAACAATAAAGAACTATCTTAGAACTAGAAATATCTACCAAGCTTACTTATATAACCAGGACCTTATACCATGCTGCGATTCCCTGAGTCCTAATAATAGTTATAATTTAGCTCCCTGCTAATCAAAGAGATTGTTCCCACTGTTGAAGGCATTTCTGTGTCAAAGCAGCCATCAACTATCAGACAAGTGAAATCTTTATTAAGAAGCAAGTGGTACTATTTTTTCAAAGTCTTTGCAATTTGTGTGTATACAATTTCTTTTTATTAATCTGTTCTGTCTTTTCCCCCTCTATTTTCTTCTTTCTTCTCTCCTTACCTGTATTAGACCTGGCACAATCTCTGGTAAAAGCTGAGTAAGGGTTTCTTTAGATACTCTTTCTATAACTTTTGTCTGCATTTTGATTGCAGCCAGATTAATGGGGTAGTCTGCAGTTTGGATAATCGGACAGAGAACTTTGATGCACTGATCTGGGCTAATGGAAGTGGCCAGCATAGAAGCAGCTTCTTCAGCAGATCTCACCACCTATTAAAAGAAAAAGACACAGAAAAGTCATTTATATGAGACTCTTACTTTGCAGTCTGTTTTCTGTAATGGTCTTGAGCATAAAAATTTCCTATCAGACCTCTGTGGTATTATAGAAATATGTAAATAGTTCAGCTGTTGGTCGTTATTTCTTAAAAACACAATTCTTCCTGATATTCTGTGGCTACTATGCCCTTAGTAATACACATCAGTTGTTCAAACTTGCTTTTTTAATAGGATCTGAAATTTCTGTATTCTACATACCCTCCAGCTATATATTGAAATATCACCACCTTTGTAAACCTGTAATTTCTTGTGTTGTCATTTGTTATTGCTTGTTAGGTCAGTGATCACTGATAAAACATGTTTTCTAGACTGCTAATTGTAGAAGCCAATCTAGCTGTTTTTCTTCCCCTATAATTTTGAAAGAAACTATAACAGGAGAGTACTTTAAGCCTGAAGAATATGCAGCACAAGCAGAACAAGAACAATTAGGTAGGACTTCTACAGGTACACAAGGTCAAAACACATCAAGGTCACCATAGAGAAAATTAACATCTGATCTTCTCATTAGTGCGGTGCTGGCATCTGCCATCTAACAAGGGATACTACTGTACAAAATGAGTGGCTGTACACAGTGATGTACTAAAACCTCCAAAATTTTATCTCCATCCTTTGCTCTCTCCCTCCTAACATAAGAAATGATGAGAGGGAAAACAGCACAGGAACAGAGAATGAACAATGAGGAAATGACACTATAATAAATACAGTGCATGAAACAAATCCAGACAGCACAGGGAAAAGAGAAACAAGTATCAAATGAGTGATAAAGTCAGGGGATAGGAGGAATCACAGTCAACTTCAAAGCCTGAAACTCCACAGTATATTCCACAAAGTGCGCTTGCATGGGGAAGATGTACTCATTTAGTAATAAACATTTCCACAGTGACACTAATGTCAGAAGTTGAATACTGGGCTTGTTACTTATCTGTGTTTCCTACATTTACATGCATTGTCCTTTATTGTGTATACAGGCATCACAAATAACTCTGAGCAAGGTTACATTTACCATTCTCCTGAATCCCCTCACTATTCCTGGCACCAGCACATCTGCCACTGACATATTCCCGTGCATTTTCTCATAACACCTTCAAAGCCATGCTATCAAACAGAGCATAATGGAAAAGGCTGACAATTCCTTGTCTTGTTTAGTCTCATCACTCAACCAACCATAAATCTCACTGAAATCCAAAAACTTATTTTAGATCTCTAGTACACCTATATTCAGCTTAAGATGTCAAACAAGGAAAAAGCACCTTTCAGTTATTCTTTAAGGAGCCATGGTGAGACACTGCTGGTTGCACTGTCCTGTGGAATGGCAGCCAAGGCAATTGTTATTGAGGATGATGTTAACCATGCAAGAGCTTTTAGAACTGCAGGGATTTTTTTCTTGCATACCCATGTTAACTAGTAACATCATAGTTATTAAACACACAATAATATGCTTGTTATTAAAAAAAATACTTCCTCAGTAAGAACTGATATTTTCTTATTTTCTGGACAGCTTTTTATTTTATAATAATTTGTCATAACTTATATATAACTTATATATGAAATTGCTGATTACTGACCTCCTTATGAGGATCCTTATGCGCTTCTAATGTCTTCATGATTGTGAGCTCTGCATAATTCTTAAATCTTGCTGGCTGGTTTCTTAGAATTTCTCTTAGAACTTTCAGTGCCAAAGCTCTAATTGCATGCTGAAGATTCAATATTAAAATGAGTTATGCATCTTTAAACAGACATATGCTTATAACATTTGTTCAGCTGCTAGAAAAGTCTTTAATAATGGAAAAAATAGAAAAATATCGGATTATACTTTTTATACATACATAGTCTGAATCTAGTGTTAACAAATAAAATTAGGAAGAAAATCTCTTCAATCTCTCTTTTTGCAGAAAATTCAGGTGACATATCCTAAATACACTGCTAAACTAATTTGACCTAAGTTCCCCAGAAGTTAATTTGCAAATACAAGGGCTGATAAAACCATCACACAAATGCATTCTTTACTTTTTCGTTTTACAATTATTTTAAAAATCAAACGTAAGAACTGGTTTCTTTTTGATCCTGAGTAATTTCAGAAACATGGCCTTTGTAGAGAACTATTACATAGAACTCAGTCTCTTCACAATGACCATTGAGAAATAAATTTTTAAATGCTTCGCCACACATGAGATTTTGGTATTCTAGATTCATTCAGGGGTAATAAACAGATAAGCTTTGAATCTCAGTGCAAAAATTTTTCATTCAATCTACTGTGTCAGAATCAACAAATAGCAATCCTGGAGAAGTATCACTGATGCCCTTTTCACCATGATAGCAAATGGTCTTCATGGCATTTTTTTTATTTCCATTTTTTTGTTTGTTTTTCCACCACTAACTGAGATTTGTGCCCTTTTTGAAAAATTAGGATTTTAGTTAAAAGTTAGTTATTTACTAGAATTAATTTAAAAAACAAATGGATAGATAAGCCTTGCTGAAAATAATTGAAAGTTAGAAGAAAACTGGGCTTGAGATAGTTATCTAAAACTTAAATAATTGATTGCCTGTCATCTTATGTTTGCTCAGCTGTGCTAACAATGTGAAAAGATGTACAGTAGTTTCACGAATATAAGCCGCACCTTTTTCATTGAAGAATCCAGCCTACCCCAGTGGTGCGGCTTATATTCAGGTGCGGCTTAT
>VRYO01000406.1:2776868-2828278 GCA_009812075.1 Sialia sialis
TTCACAGAGTGACAAAAGCAAAACAAGTAAAAGGGAGATGATTAGTTTGTCTCCTGCTATTACAAAACTAATCTATAGCTGAACAACAATGAATAACAGATTATGAGAACCACTAACTTTTATTAAAATAACAACAGTAGTGGTACTTTGGAACCTTCTTAACATACAGATAAAAAATGTATCCAAAGATATACAGAGAAATATCTTAAAGAAGCTCTGGAAGCCTACTAAACAGCAACCCATGTTCCTAGATTTACATGGGCCAGATGAATCACCTTCCTGGTAAAAAAGCGGGATTTTTTTTTTGTTTCATTTAAAAAGAATGTTTAATCAATAGAAAATGACAATGTCATGTTTCAAATACAAATACATTATTAACAAAATACTTAAATCTTTCACCTAATTCCCAAACTGGTTTGATTCAGTTTTACTTCCTTGCTGTAAATCTTTTCTCCACCCTTGTTTTAAATTTCAATCATAAAACAATCTGATAAGTAAATTTATACTGCCAATACCGATACAGGATGTGCTACCAGAAGTATACAACATAGTTCAGCAATTCCTTCATTTTTACCCTTAGTCTCTACAAATACCAGGCAATCCAACAATGTAACTCAAAGAGATAAACTAAATAAACTAATTCAAAATATAGCATTTGTAAAAACCTCTCAAATAAGTGATACATACATTCCTAATAGTAACTTCAGAAACTAAACCACAAGACAGAAAATCACATCACTTTTCTTTTAAAACAGCATGCAATCTGAATCTTACCATCAGGAAACTGCTCTGCATCATCATCGAACATAGCCTCTTTCAAAGCAGATTTATTAAATGGACTGATACCATCAGAATAATTGTATGGGTTGTAATCTCGTGAGCGTGGTGAGGAGTGGGGAGGCATTGTGTTGAGTAATGACGTTTTGTTATCCAGAGCTGTCCGACCTGTATCACTCATACCACTTCCTGGTCGTATGTCCACTATTCCAGAAGCACTGCAAATCTGCAGGAGAGGAATTATCACATCAGCATGTGAAATACACTCTTACACCTTTCCATTAACTACATTGTTAATTCATTTATGTAGCAAAAACATACAAATTTCAAAATGCTTAGAATTTTCGAACTAGACTTCAAATAAGAAGTCTTAGCTCCCTACATGCTGCTTTCCTTAAAACAAACAAACAAAAAAGGAATAAAGGGGAAATTATATGTTGTCCAAAATAAATAAAAAACCAGAAATAGCTGTATTTTATACTACAAGTTTGATGCAAAGTAATTAAAAATGCATTTAAGCATATATACATGGCAAGTTCAACAAATCTTATTGCCAAAGTTCCACAGAAACAGGAGTCTTAAATACTGCACCTTAACAACCCACAGGTTGTGTACAAAATAAAACATTCAGAAAAACATATATTAGGATACAAGTTTCTAAAAACTTTAATTTCAGCTATTTTGCAAGATCACTGGCTTCTAAACTGCTCACATGTTAAACAAACAGTCCTACTCAAAATCAGCATTTACATTTTCAAAATGCAGTTCAAGACTAGAAACGTATTTTTCTAAAGCTCTTAAGCAATTCAGGAGAAATGATCAATTTAAAATGAATATAAACCTCCTGAAACAGATGCTTTCTTATCTGTAATCAATCAGATACTAGCTTAGTTTGCTGATACCAACATGGACTGAGTTTAAATACTCACCAAATCACCATCATCTTTTTTAGCATCTCGTTTTACAGGCTCATTCATATCTTCCTGACTACGAAAACTGAAATTCTGAATGGCTTCAGTGACTCCACGAAGAGAGCTGTAAATATCTTCAGAATTCATGTTTTCAGTGTCATAGTCAAATGCACTGTAAGCCATGGAGAAGGATATAGAAAGTAAGATGGAGTTTTTTTGTCATTCTGTACTTTTAAATCACATTAGAAGGCAACTGCAGAGACTCAGGAAATATTACTAAAATTATTACTTGTCTTGAAATACATTACATTACATTACTTGAAATACATGAAATACATTCACAATACAAAATTGTATTATGTCATGCCTTAGTAAGTGTACTACCCTGTTTCAGAAAGCACTGAAAGTAAATAAGAGAAAGGCTACGTTAGGTAACAGCATCAGCCTGAAAAACAAACTTCTGCTCTGTTTTAATCTGCTGAATGCAAAATAACTGGAATTTTCACACCATCCTCTTATTCTGAAAATAGTTTTATTGTAAGGAGCATTGATAAAACTCAACAGCAAACTGACCGGTAAAAGCAAAATTACAAAATCTACTTTGCTGACAACATTATTACTATAAAGAACATCTGTTAACTATTACTTCTTTAGTCTCCCCAATATTAAATCTGTTTTGATGACCCAGTGTTTTGGTTTTGGCTGGAATAGACTTAATTTTCCACATGGTAGCTGTTATGGGGCTATGCTTTGGATTTTTGTGCTGGAAACAGGGTTGTTCACATAGGGGTGACCCCTCACTAGAAGTAGTGAATTCCTTGTCTGTCTGTTGCTTGCATATGCAGTTTTTGCTTTACATAATTAATTGTCTTTATCTAATTACTTTCTCTTCCATATTCTGATTGTCCCCCATATCCCACCACAGGGATATTGAGTGACTGTGTGATGCTTAGTTTCAGCTCCAGTTAAACCATGACATGAGATGACATATTCTACACTTGCTATAAGAAGCACACTTTGGTTGGTTCTCTTGCTAATTCATTTGCATTTCAAGATTTACAGCCCTTTCCCACCTTAGGCCAGCACATCAGACCCTTCTGGGAGGCTGAGCAGCTTACTGTCATTCTATGGAGGAAGGGGGATTATTTCTGAGCATCTGCCATTTTGTGCAAAATTTTGCCCATGGTTTCATTACTGGGGTTACATCTTTGGACAATGTGTTATAAGCCTTAGATGTGGAATTGTAACACCACCAGCCTACATTACCTTGGTGACAAAGTGTTCTGTGATGTATTGGTTGGGGAAGTGAGAGGACTTGACCAACTTGCTGGAGAGCGTGGAGTAGGTCTTGTTAAAGGACTTCCCACTGATCCCTGGAGGAGGAGAGGTGAGAAAAGATACTCTAGTAGGACTAAAAGTTTCCCTTTCAACTTATTACATTTATTATTATATTTATCTTCTGGTGCCCAGAAACATTTAAAGAGCTTCAAGTCAATTCCTGGATTGTCTAACCCATTACTAGTAACTTCAATCCTTTGTAACTTTGAAATTAGAAAGTACAAGATAAACTACTTTTAGGAAGCACATTCAAACTTATTAATTCACTTGGAAGCAACACAGAAATAGTAACCCTAGAGGAAAAAGAAAAGAGATTCTATAGAGAGCTACTAAGAGAGGCTTCTACATAGTAACTTCAGAAAGAAGACTAACACAAGTGTGGATACCTGACCACTGTTGCCTGTATTCCGGAGATGATTATGGAGAAGCTTTGTGGCTCCATCCTGAAATGTTTTTGGTAAAGCACCCAATAGCATTGTGAACTCTGGAGTGTTGAGCTCAAAAAGGGAAATCAGCACTGACTGTGCAGCCTACAAGAAGAAAACACAAACTGAAGACATTAATTAGAGTTTCAAAGTAATTTTATCAGAGCAAAAGACACCATAATGAGTGGTAATCACAAAATGTGACTCAAGTCTTGATCAAGCTTTAATAAATATATTAACAAACGTGAACAAAAGCAATTCATATTTGCTGGTAAGCTGGAATTTCTGATTTTGATAAATTCAGGCACACAACTATCACTGCAACAAGCAGTCTTTCAGTAATATGCTTTTCAACCCCCCAGCCCCACATCCTTACTCAAGGGGGAAAAAAAACAAAAGGAATTTGCAAAATGGCATTAAGGGTTTGGGTGAAAAAAATTTAGAGAGAGAAATGAAACACACCAGGCAAGAGAAAGCAAGTGATCCTTTCTACTGAGTTCTGCAAGTGGTAATTACAGATGGTAACACACTTGCTTGAAAAGGAACAGTTAGCACTGCAGAAATTAAAACAAACCCAACCAAACAAGATCCAACAAGATACCCTAATTTGGAACAAGACAGTACTGGTCACAGCAGATCACTTGATAATCCATGTAATTTACCAGACAGCCAAGCTAGTTAGCTAGTGCCTCTGCTTCCTTTAACATTTCTAAAAGGTAGGCAAACATAATGGGTAAATAAATTTAGCTGACTATATATTCTGAAGATGAAAACCGTGGAGTAGTTTGTAATGGATGTCACCTTCCATATTCTAAATTTGATCAGTTCATCTTTACCATCACCTTCATCCTACTGTATGTTTTACATATACTGGGGCTTTTTTAACCTCAGTAAAAAAAATGAGCTCTCTCTCTCTACTGACAAAGCAACAGTAAATTACACAACAGTTGGATTCTCTCTAGTACCAGAACTGTTGATTGAATGACTTAAGTAATGTTTGTTTCGACAAAGACTCACTGGATAGTGTAACACACCTGTCAACCAAATAACTAAACTAACAAGTGCAAAAAAGAGCTGGAGGAAGTTCTCCAGAATTACTTATTTGTAGCAAAAGATTGTGGTTGCAAGATTAACTGACTATGTGTAGTGTACACAGCTCACCATTAAGGTCTGCCGTGCACTGGAGAGAATGAGTGCCTCATGCTAAACCGAATGATAGGCAGCTTGCTTAACCACTCCAAGCAAGTAGTTAAAAAAATTATTTTAGGCATTTATTTCCCTCCTTTTGCTTCCAGAGCAATAAACTGTAGCACTTTTAAATTAAAAGCGGAAAGTCAAGGTATGAGCACACATACTTGCACAGAACTCAGTATTAATGACAAAAATTCTAACACGTCAGATTGCTACAAATTATCTTTGCATACTTGTGACTGGTTGTTTTCTTTAACTTTTATTTCCTCCTCACTTTGACAGCCTTCCCTTCAAGCGATCACCCTGAATGTCCTCTGTAGTCTGTCTGATGTTTCTCTTGTCCTTGTAATTTTTAATGGCCAGTCTTTTAAACGAAATTGACACAAAGCAAAACCAAGATAAATCCAGCAGCTGAGCAGAGGTTTGGGAATCACCACTTTCTGGTTAGCCGGTCTCCACTCCTTAATACTATGTACTGAAATACAGTCTATTTAAGCTGCTATTAAGAGAATAGGAAGTCCAGGATTGTGTCAGGATACAAACTGATACCATCTAGTCTGCCTAAATATAAGCTCCCCCTGAAGTATCAAAATTGATACTGACTTGCAGAAGGTTTTCAATGCAATAACCTACTTTCTCTCTCTTCCTCAACAAAGAAACCCTGCATTTTAGAGTATTTGGAGGTTTTTATTCTCCCCAGCATAAGGTGTCTCCTGAGATTTAAATTTACTCACATAGAAATCATCTTTAAAAGACTGAAATAAGGATTATAAATATTTCTTTGGTTTTGCTTTCTTCTTAGAAGATTTCTAAGAATAGATTCAAACTCTTTCCATAAGCGTTCTAGTCTTAGAAGAAATCTACATTGTGAAACAGAATTTTACCTTCCAGAAAGAAGTCCCATGTCAAATGAACTACACTAAGAGCACCCAATTTCAGACTAATAAACTAGGATTTTTCATAATACTTAGCACTGGAACTGTTTTTGATAAGGAAAGTAACCAAATCCATGAATTATACAGAAATTACTTAGAAAAAGTTTTTAATTTAAAGAAATCACACAAAGTGCTATAAAGCTTATTAAACTAAATAAAATTTAAAAGCCTGTGATAGAAGGTTGAGAAGATTGTTAAGAGAATCAAAATTTTATACTATCAGAATAACTCTGTTGACTTGCTATTGGCAAAACTTTAATTTCAGGAGCTAAAGGATTAGTGCAGTTACTTGCCTCAAAGCTGTGTTACGGAAAGAAAAAATAAAATCCAATTTACATAATTAAGGTGTTCCAGATGGTTTAACTCACTGGTAATTCTTTCCATGATTCAGTTACTTATTGACATACAAATGCTTATTAGTTATGAACCATCAGATAAGACAGCGTGCCACGTGTCTTAGTATTAAAACTTCACTGATTTAGAAGATAGTGCTGCTTCAATTCTCCCCCTGTTTTATGATCTTTTATATGTTATTAGAACATGATACCCAGGCAAAAAAGTTCACTGGATGTAATCTATTACTGTTTTCTCAAACTCATGACATTTTACAAGAAGCAAATGACTAAAACATTACCTCCAATATAAAAACTCTCCGGTGTTTTTTTATTATGTATTACAAACATTCTAGATATCAAGAAGTCTTGTAAGTTATTTTCATTTTGGTTGTTTTTTGTTTTTTTTTCACAATTTTTAAGACAGCTCTACTATTCTCTCCTACATCCCTCCTAAACAAAGGAAGTTGCTCTTTCCAGAAAAGATGAAGTTGCCAAAACTCAAACTTAATTCAAAGTAGCAAAACAAATCTCAACAAAAGAATTGTAGCACCTTTTCAAACTGCAGAACCAGACAGAAAAAGAGACAGAAGAATTAGCTGTCTGTGTCACAGACACTTGCACTGAGGAACCATATAAAACATTTTTGTAGGGTTAACATGCTGGAAATGGCAACTACACAGCATGACCTGTAACCATCAGAGCAATAAAACTATTCCATCAAACTGCACATAAAATTAAAAGATTTTTTGCTTTCTACAAATTGAAGTGCTGTTTAGAAACCCTTTCCAAAGACTGCAGTACTACATTTCTTATGGTTATTTAATATCCCTGCTATATCTATGTAGCTCCCAAATGTTATTTTTCACTTCACACCATTATATGGAAAAGGGAGGTTTGCAGTTTGCACTGGAAGTGCAGCATTACAAGAATAAGTCTATGATACTACCTTACCAAAGCACAAACTCTTTGTCCAACAGCTAACTACATACCTGTTATTAAAAATAAAGGACTCTAGAAAACCCAACAGATATATTAGACTGAGTTTGCTATCAAATTTACCACTCACTCCTGTTACAAATATGTTATTTAGTATCACAGAGGGTGGTCTCTGAAGTAATATTAAAATTGTACAAAAAATGGCCACTGAAGAGATTTGAGTACTAAATAGTACTTGCAACGAAGAATGATACATTATGAAACAGAATCTCAACATATTAACATATATAAAAACACAACTGTAATGGAGAGTTTCAAGAAGTTAACTTAAAATTTTTACTTAAATATTCTTAATTACCTGGAATGTTTTGCAATTCTAATGACACATTAATAAACATACCTTCCTAACATCTGAGCTTTTAGGTTCTGTGGTCCAGGTGATAATTCGAGACACTGCTAACCTAGTTTCACTTGAATTTACAAAATCTCCTGGATCCATTTGTTGTGCAAGAGTTTCAATGTATTTTAGGATTGCAACTTTGACCTGCAAAGAGAAACAGAGTCAGGTGGACCAAAAAAATGGTGTGCTACAAGAATAATTGAGCGCACAGACTAGAATGTTCATTCCCTAAAATAAAGATTTTTTTTTCCAATTAAACTACATGTTTTCAGCATTAATATAAACATTTTTGTAATTAAGCAATTTACAAGTGGATTTAACATTTGAAGAAGGAAGTTACTCCACAGAAATTCAAATACTCATAGAAAGCTTACATTTCACTGCTAGCAAATAAAAGACAAATCATTGCATATGCAGAAGCTTATATTTAAAAAAAAGAAATGAAGAAAAGATTCATTCAGAATTATGAAGAAAGTTTTTCAAGTCCTAAAATAAAAAATGAGTATCATCTGATGAAGCAATGATCACTTCTTACTAACTCCTATAACACTCAGTGCTTTTTCATAAAACATCAGGCTGAGCAGTCACAGTCTCTGGAAATAAGTCACAGGAATCTTTCCATTAAATACTAAAAATGTATGGAATAGAATTGCTAGGAAAGACTTAAGATGGCCACATGCACACTTTGTTTTGAATATATTTAGATGACAGAGACATGGATTTACCAGGAGGACAGAAAACCTCCTGTACCTCTTCATTTATCTGATCATTCTCTTACTCCACATTCTCTTACTTCCTTTACTCCTTATGCAGAATCTCTGTTTTGTACAACCCAGACTGCAGCCTCTCTCTTGTTTCTTCAATACTGCACCACTGCACAGTTTTGGGCAAAGGGCTATTACGCCTGTGTATGCCCAAAATACTTACTTCCTCAGCTTCTACTGCCTCAAATTTGTTACCCAATCTCTCAATGAAAGATATCTATCAGATTTAGCTGATTTTATTTCCACAGTAATTATAGCAAACAAAAAATACCTGCCAGAAGGGAGAGACCTGTGTCCATCATTAACAGAGAGAAAGAGTTCTGGGGGTATTTCTAGTTGTTCATGGCTTGGCTTGTAATACAAGTGTTTTGAGCAAAGCCATTTAGAAATTTCTCTCAGTCATAAAATTTGCAAGCTATTAAAAACTCAAGATACAGTGGCATACATATGAGGATTAATAATGAATACTTGATTTTCAAAGCAGCTGTTAACGCTCAACTTCTCTGAAGTTATATCAAGCAGCAGCTGAAGGCTTTCATCTTATGCAGATCAATATCCACAAATGCACACTATTTGCTAGCAATTTTCCAAGGCAAAAAACAAGCCATGAACATCTCTGCAGCAAAAATCCTTAGGTCACACGGCTTTCCAAATTTAAAGCAATAATTGCCATTTCTAGATTACACACGGAAACCATCGTGGCACCACTGCATCTGACTGTTGAGGATTTAAATAAATCTAACATAAGACTTGAAAAGGTTGCTGCTAAGGACTGTAACACCCAGAGGCATTTCTCCCAATGAAGAAGACTCTGAAGTACTGTATCTGAGAGAGCAGGATTATTTAGCGTTTGAACTACTTCCTGAGGAACTCGCACAGACTTCTGCAAAGAACAGCACTGAAAAGAGGATGAACGGAGGGAGTTCTTTCTAACAGAGTTTTTCACAGTGAGAAAGATTCCCAAAGCTAAACTTGACAGCTATTTTGAAAAAAGCATTTTTTACTAATTGCTTTTGATAAGAAATTCTGTAAGGGTTACACCTTTCTGTGGTCAGACATAATAGCCAGTATTATTACAGACTAAAAACTCTATGCTGAAGTAAAACTCCATAAGCGCAGCAAATCTACTTCAGAAGTATCTTTTCCAGTATTTCCAGTAACTATGTACAGAGTTGAAATTTAGAAATAAAAAGCTAACATCTTCAACAATCTATTTCACTCTGCAATAAAGCATTTAATTTTGGACTGTAATGAAAGCATCTCCAGAATTCTGAAACTAATTTTGTGTTAGGCTGAAACCACTCTCTATGAAATTGTTCAATATTGTCACTTTCAGAGCGCCACATCCCAGGCATCTGTCTCTAAGTTACTGAATACTTAAGAGTGATTGCCTGTGCCATTATATAATCAAATGACTAAAATATACACTAAAGATAAATTTTGGAGGACACTCTCATAGTTGCCAATCTGTGGTACTCAGGGGTTTTTTAAATCCAGAAATTTTAATATTGACTTAGGTTAAAAAAAAAATCTTCTGATCAACTGTGGCAAAAAACCTTTGTAAACAAATCAGCATTTTCAAAGTAAAGAAGGATTCAGAAACTTGAACTTTGGTAACAATGTTTAAATCAACTCCTCACTGAGGGTGATATGAGACTGAAGAAAAATGAAGTGATTACTAGAAGTATATTTCAGGACAATACCCATCCTTTGGAAACTGTATGTTCTGCACTTGCAAAAATAAACTAAACAGACTATATCCTACCTAGAACATTTGACTCTTATGCCCATCCAAACATAGATCTGGCACCTCTAAACTGTGTCTCAGCAATTCACCAAACTTAAGTGTAAAATGACTGTAGAAGTATGACATAGCACAGTACACTAAGTTGCATCTTCCAGAAATTAGCTCAGTAGAATTCTATCTCCTCTGTTGTTGGTGTTCTTACTGCCCAGCTATCCAAATCCACCTCTGTGGCCACTCTAAAAGCTCATGTTTTATTGTCTGAGACTTAGCTGTCTAAGTGTAAGAATGACAATGACAGTTTACCCCAAAGGATCACGATTATTTACTACTATTACGTGAAAACCAGAAGAAAATGTCATTTGTAGAAAGGAATTGTTGCACAGCTTGAATTTCTGATCTACCATCCCTCCTATCTGACCATCTTTCAGGATGCTGAAAATCCCTTCTCTGACTTTTTTCTGTCACAGCGAATGCTGTTTCTCAGTATTCCTAGAAGAAAAGCAATGAGATAATCATTTATCAAAGAACAAAAGCTCAAGACTACAAGAACTGGAGTAGTCCTCTAGGATTATCAATTATTCTGTGAGTTTTGATCACATCAACTATTCAATTGATTATATCAATTATTCTATCTGAGTGCATGAAGGTGGCATTTAGGCAAAATACTCAATAATGTGGATATTAAATAGATACTTCTGATCTGTGGGCAATAACTTTACTGTCTGAATCCTGAAGTTGTAGTTACCACATAAAAAGTAAGTAGGGGACAAATGCCACTTACTTCTGGAAAAAAAGCTTACCTTCTCTTAAACAGTTACATAATTTACTGTCCCAAAAATTCATTCTAATTATTCTTGATTTCGTTTTAAACTAACATGTGTTCTTCTATGGAAATAACTTTTACCAGCATCTTGATTTCAGAATTCCCTCTCAAAATTATTTTCAGAAAGTCTTCTCGTCAAGTATTTAATATTTCTGAATTCCTTCCAGGCCAATCTTGAACTTAGTCCCAACTCAGCCTAGTAGAAGTCCCTGGCTTGTTCAAAATCTACACTCTTAGCTTTGAAATGTGCTTGATACACCTTTAACAGCTATACCCTACTGTATGGAAAAAGGAACATCTCAACCATAAAATTCACGTTCCTGGAGAGGAAAACCAAGTGATATAAAACCAGTCTCAATGTGTTCCAAGGATTCATTTAAACAACAAACTGATTTTTACTACCTTATTTGCTGTCTTCAATAAATGACAGCAGTCCCTTTTTAACACAGCTCTACGAAGCAACAGTGGTCAACGTATCAACTGTCCTCAAAAGCTTAAAAATGTAAGTTTTACTGTATTGTAGACAAAAAAGGCATATTCACGTGACTTTAGGTTCAACATAACTCTGGAAAAGTCATATTCTTGTGCAGTATCAAACTGAGTAAAAATATTTCGTGCAAGATAGAGCAGAAGTTGCCAGGTATCACATGCTTGTTATTTCCCCATTCTCATAATTTATAAATCTTCCTAGCATTTGATGCATTTGTTCTAAAATCAACACTCTTTGGAACTACAAATGTACTACAGAATACATTTTTACTTTTCAGACTGCTGGCAGGTTTATAGACTACAGATTCTTAGGTAAAAATGTTTGTATAATTATAAAGCTACACACTGCTTTCAGAGAAGTAGAGCGTACCACAGAAGGAGCTGATTTTTAATACAGTAACTCAAGTTCACATTACTATTAGAATAATTTAAAATAACTCAAGGCCTATCAGGCTGAACACAGGCAAAAATACATATGAACTAGGCAAAAAAGTATGGGAAATCACAAACATAAAATTAGAAAAGACTTGATAGAGTTTGCATAACCAGCTTGATGTTAGGCAGCCACATTTTTGTTGCTCATTTTTACTGTACTGTGTTTTTATTAGATCTCTCTTGCAGCAAACATTTTCATACTAGTGTCTTGTTTAAAACTGAGCATCCGCATGCTTAAAGTTTCCCGCAAAGGTTAGTGGCAGCATACATTGCATTCAAATAAAAATTATTGGCAATACGGTAAGAGTTTCACAGAGGGTTAAGAATAAAGACAGTAATTCAGACAAAAACCTTTGAGCTCCAAAAAGAGCGAAGCTGGTCCTGCAGTGCTGGCTTGACTGTCTGAAAGTTTATAAAAACAAAATCCACTAATTGAAAACATTTTTTCTTTGTTTTTACACAAAACAAAAATAACAATCCAAATTAAAAATTAAGACAAGCAAATTTCTATTGATGATGGTTTCTGCTTGCAAAGCAAGCCTAAAAAGTCTTACCTTCAGACTAGGTGTTTGAGTCTGGTCAACAGTAAATCTCATTAAAATACTGAATTGGAGGTCATTTGGAAAAGATTCCCTGTAAGCAAACAAAATAATGTTAAGTTATGCTTTTTAATAACTGTTGAGAGGCACCAAATAAGCCTTCACATTTCTCAGCAAAACTGAAATTGCTACCAGTTGCCACCGTATCTGACTTTTCAGAAACATTTACCTAGCATGTTATGGGCAAGATTTAAGGAATTCCTGCTATGAAACAACTATAGCTAAAATAGATAATGCAAGTAATGCAGAATAATACAATAAAGATATGCTAGAATTCTGATTCTAAATCAGGCTGTTAATGAAGTCTGGGGAGAAGGAAGGAAAGACAAAAAGCAAATCCATTATTACCGTAACTCCTTAAAAGTTAATGCTGATGCAGAGATGAATATTCCAGTGAAACTTTCACAGCAAAATAATGAAGTTTAAACACAATTTCTACACCACTGAACACAAGGCAAGACAACAAACATACATGGCTCAGATGCACATTTTGTAATCAGGTAAGTGTATCATATTACTTGTTCAGCACTGAGGACTCAAACTCTTTCAAGTAAAAGTCATTTTATGAAACCAAAATGCTGAAACAACAAGGCGTATTAAAGTTTCAAGATCTGTTACGAGCTGTGCATTTTTCCAAAAAGCACACCAAAAAAAAAAAAAAGGCAGAAAAAACCCTTGAAAATAGCTAACACCTATGTTATCGTTACTTTCTTAAGAGCTCATTACCTTGTGACATCAAGTGCCTTCTGAACTTTTGCTTGTACAGACCCAAGCAAATCAGCACCCATTTTTTTCAACAGCTGTGTCAGCAGTACAAACAGCCAGTCCTGTAGATCTTCTTTATGGACCTGGATGAAGTCGACCAGTGTCTCCAAAAACATACTGAACACCTAGAAGGCAGAAGAAGACGGAAAGAGGGTAGGATGGGGCAAAAGAGGGAACGACATTGACGTATGCTGAACTTACGAACGAAGAAAGCAGTAAGGGAATCAGAGGCAGAGAAAGGCAGTGTTTTGCAGCCAAGCGGGAAAAAAAGAAAAAAAGGAAGGAAAAGAAAGAAATCTGTTTCGCTTTTTCACTGGATTTTGATATAACAGTACATTGGAAATGTTATCCGACTTCTGTAGAAGTTTGACAACTAGGTATTCCATGCAGTTTCATCAAGAAAAAGAATGCTTACTGTGATGGCTGGCGCAACCTCAATTTTTCCAGTAAAACTTAATTTTTTACCCTTTCAAGCTCTATCATTAAGTTGATTTGTCATATTCCTCAAAGACTACAAACACACTTTCTCTTTAAAACCAAAAAAGCTGCTACAATTGTTTAGCAAAATATTAATTGCAAATATCTGTATTACTAAATACTGCAAAATCATGACAGCTGGCCAATTCCTTTACATAAAATACTTAAAGAACAGAACAAGCGTCTTCTGCTATTGCAGGTATCCCAACACAAAATTATTCACCACAGCAGGGAAAAAAGCCACAATAGATTTCAGATTGGCAGGTGTTTAAAACACAGGAAGTACTTTCATAACAATATCCACTGTCTTCTTTTCAACAAATAATGTTGAAAAGACTGCATTAGGTAAAAAAAAAACAACCAACCAAAAAAAAACCTTAAACAAAACCAAAAGAACCAAAACCATATATTTTTTTATTGGACTCACACCAGGAAAAAGGGCTTTTTGGAGGGAAAGGGTCAAGGAGGGTGTGACAATTAGGCAACTTTGTTTACACAGCTCTAATATGTCTCACTAATTTAAAGTTTTTTCCAGATCTAAGACTGAAATCAGGATGTATACACTCTATACTTGTGTGGCCCTGTGTTTCCTGGTTCTCTGACAACAAAAATAAATGTTTGGGCAGAATAAGGTTCCTTCACAATACATACTCCAGCGGAGAACTGGGTACAGAAGTATTGCTGTAGTACAAGGAGAGCTGGGCAGATATTGCCTCCTGAGTATTTACGGCATGGGTGCAAGGCTAATTGTGGCTGGCGCAGAGCAAGGGCTGGAAACCCACTTCCTCCTGCAGAGGACCTGCCTTTTCATTAGGCCAAATGCTTCTGTGAGAGTGGAAAACCTCAAATTATGATCACACCTCACACAGTTGCACACACTACGCCATGGAAGCAGACTTTCTTCCACAGCACTGATGTAAGTAAGGAGGAGCTGGCATATGCAGCTGGATGCCTTCTTCACCGAGGAATTTGACTGCTTTTCGTGTTGATCATCAAGTCAAGGAAAGCAGATTCACACCATAAAGTGGAAAAAAATCCAGGCAAGTATCTCTTAAAGAAGTGCCTCTGAACTTACACAAGAAATAAAAAATAAATTCAGATTCACTGTATCAAGAAAGATCGGACCTGATCATCCTTGAAGTTCCCTTTTAACCAGGTATTTTATGATTTTTGCTGGATATACTGAACACTTGGAAACATTTTTTAGTAGATATTTTAAATACTGAAAATCTGTGTTAGAAACACAATATAAAGCCCATCAGGAATAGCTACTTTAATTAACTTCTCTTTTGGGACAAATTCCATAAAAAATCGGGCAAAAAATTTGCAACTTCTGTTGGCTGTCTGTATAGATCTATATTCAAGTCTGAGGTTTCAAAATTACCCTGCCAGTAGTGGGACAACACTTTAATGTGCAGGACTGGAAACATCTTCTGCCTCAGGCTAAAATGAAATATAATTTTGTGGATTCATAAGCAGTAGCCACAGTTGTAAGACAGAGGCAAAATCAAACCAATATGCACTTTCTGTACTGTAATATGAAGTCTTTGGCTTACACAGCCCTACAGTAAGGCAGAAAATATACTTAGGCAAACAAGCAAACAAACTCTGGTGCTACAAAGATTATGTTGTGTGTGTGTGGGAGGGTGTCTCACAAAATCCTTCAAACTGAACTACACAGCTAAGAAGAATTTAAACCTGCACCTGTTTCTTTGAGTTTGCAGACACTGACATGCATGGCTTTTCCATTAAAACATCGCAGGCCGAACAAACTGGTTACAAGCTCTTGACTTGATTGAGTAATATGGACTTCTTACGACACTTCATACTTGTAAAGTGGCTTAAATTGAAATCATTATAAAATAAATTATGATTCACTGTTGCAAAAGTATTTTAAAGATCCTGTGCTGATGTTTTAGCTGCTAAAAACACGTAACTGAGGACTCAGCTTTGTTTTCAAGCTTCGTTTCATTTTAGATTTACCACTGAGAATGTCTAGAGAAAAATACACCAAGTAATTTTGTTGCATCAAAAAAAATTACTAAACATATAATTTTCTATCAGCATGAAGAATTTAAGAAGGCTGGAAGAGCATTTAAGGTAAAGAATGAGTTTGGAATGGAAAATGGAACTCAACCACCTATACGCTGAAGAATGTAAGTGAACACTGCAAAAATTGCAGTTTCTGTTTTTATGATGCAACCTAAAATTCTGAAATCTACCATTTAAAGTTGAAGTTCATAGTAATTTGACAGTGAAAAAAAAAACCCAACCGATATGGAAATAAATTATTTACCTCTAAAGTGAATTATTTCAGATGTGCCAACCACCACAATATAAAGCAGGAATGCATAACCAAACAATGTCAGTTAATTAGTAGCTAAAGCACATCTCGAAACTTTACCACACATTTTACTAATTGTTTACAGCATTTTATGATTGCAAAAGGCTTGACACTGCATGAACTCTTTGGGGAAGAAAAGTAGAGAAAAGGGGTTAATTGCACATCCATGCAAGTAAGGTTAGGCTTCCAACAAATATTGAACCAACTTACTCTCTAAAGAGAGTTCCAACACAGGGGACAGCATGCAAAACAAAACAAAAACAAAAACAAAACAAAACAACAAAAAAGGGAAAAAGATAAAAACACACAAATTAGTGGCCATCAATACAAAGTTCCTGTAAAGAATATAAACCAAAATAAAACAAAAAAGGTACGTCAAAACTTTTATGACAAATTTAAGGAATTTTATTGGGATACCAAATGTATTTTTAAAATAAGCACTTTTAGTCATTCTCCCATTTTCTCCTCCAAATATCATTACTCTCTTATTCTATGTAATGCACTCCATCCAGATATCAAGTTAAAGTAAGCCTTATAAAACCCCACAAAAGTGATGACAGAGCAATTCATACAGACACTCAAATAAAGTCTAAGATGAGATTTATGGGTGTGATTAAAAAAAAACAAGCTCATGAACTCTTAATACCTAAAGGATTCTCCTGATAACATATTGATAACTATTAATAGTTTTGCAACACCAAAAAGCAGGCAAGGCTTCAGTGACTGGAACAGCTGCACCAACAGGTTACAACACAGGGCGAATTTTCAAACTTGAAATCACACTATTTCATATCACAGTGGTCAGTAAACAGAACAATCAGCTAGAAGAAGTCAATGTAACATTTTTAGAGGCTTATTTAAAAGGTAAAATGGTCTTCTGACATATACCACTGAAATTTGGAACATTTAATTTATCCTTCCCTGGCTCTCATGCTACACAAAAATCTCCACAGAGCTCTGACATATGCATTATTGCAATATTAATTACCACAGAACAAGCTGCTATTAAACCAAGCTGCTATTAACAATTTAGTCATAACTTAATTTTAAAAGTAAATATTCCAGCAATATTCCAATATTTAATATTCTTTCCTCTGCTTTGGCTTTTCTTTTGATGTTGTATTTTCTTCTTTTTAACTGCTCGGTTTAGTCTCTTCTGGATTTCTGCAGTATGTGATCAACTTTAATACCATGTTGCTGTTTGCAATCCAAATTATTTCCAAAATACATGGTGTCAGAGATAGCAGCCAAGTCACTTTTTCCAACAGGACAAATAAAGAGGACAGATGAACACTAAATTAACCTGTCAAGACCTCTCATGCTGAATTTAATTTTCCATTGCAGAAATAAGGAAGACCTAAAAATATGGAAAATGTATGGCATAATCAAAGTAGTTTTTCAGGGTTCTTCTGGGGAAATCAATACTTATGAAATAATACCCTGTTATTAATTTATCTTTATAATTTTATCAATTCCCAAATACAGACGCAAAGTGGGACATGTTATAATACACAGAAAGTACCACTTCTTCCAAACAAGCCTATAATTAAATAAAATATAAATTTATGTGGGCTTTTTTGGTATTATTACGTTTATTAATACTTACCTGCATTCCTTCTGCTATGAGAAATTGCGGCATTTAATCAAGCTGCACTAGTAAGCCGCCTCCCACAAAAACTGTAAAAATACTATGTGCAAAGTAACTCACTTAAAAAGATTTTAACGGTCTTGGAATACAGAACCATTATTTTCTTTGTTTTATCATCCATACCTTAGTCTTCATCTAAGTAAAACTGAAAAAAGTCACATTTTCTTTTATACCAAAGTATAGTCTCCTTATGGAATATTAAAAAATGATGCAAAAATTATTCACCAGTCTCTACTGCCAGCCCTATCTATGAAATTCAGGTAAGACATCATAAGCTATGATAATACAAAGTGTCCTGGAAAATAAATAATTTGGCATTGTTTATCTGATTATGTATGATTCAGTCAGACAACTTTATTTGTAACTGAAATTACTGCAGAGCCTTTCTTTCTAATTGAGAGAAAATCTGTACTTGTGTTGAAGTGGCCTCTGTAAACAACAACTTCTTAAAAAACACAGATTTTGAGCATAAACCGCTGAACTTCAATGCATTTTGACATTACCCTTGACTTTATTTTCATGAATCTGCAGAAGAAAGTGGAAAATTGCCTTATTCAAAACTCCAAATTAAATTAATTGAAATCTGATACCATGAACTACTTTTGCTTGTGAAATTTTGCATATGTAATGATCACTGATAATTTACTACAACTGCCTTTCTTTTAATCTATGTTTTCAGACATTTACTGAAAATAAGAAAAACTAACACCTACCTTACTGTGAGGATCAGCGAACATTCTTGTGAAGATCTCACACAATCTTTTCAACTCAACACGACTGTCAAAACAACACTACATTAGTAAACTCCCTTGCTTGTTCTGCTAGAACACTAATGCACAGCAATCAGTGAAATCAAGAGTAAGTATTGAGTCAAATCATCTAGTAAATTATGTAGAGGAAACTGGTTTTTTCCAGACATGGGTAAATATGTAATAGCCTTCATCTAAAATGAGACTTTAAACCTACAAATGTCTCTTTAAACTTTCTCATATGTTACACCATACTTTTGTAACAGAGCAGATACTGGAAAAGGTGTTCTTAGTGGTGAGTAGTAAACAATTTCTTCTGAATAAATACCCCAAAACTACAGTAATTAAAAAAAAAGGTCTTCCATTGATAGTAGATGGAAGCATCTTATGAACTTTCTGTATCATAAGAATGCTCAATTTTGAATTGCCTACATCCACTAGTATATAAATACACACTAGTAGCCAGAAGTGAGAAAAGCTTCCTTGCTTTCCCCATCTTACTCTCAAAGACACACACTGCCCTCCCTCTCCCCCTGCCCCCCAACAGTATGGAAACAGGATGTTTCTCTTATTAAGATTTTACCTTAGAGTTCTCTGGTTCTTTAGTAAGTTCTGAAGGCCTAGAAGGCCTTCTTTCCTCTCTGACCAGTTGGTGCTGGCACAGCGGTTCAGGACTTCTGCCACATCTTCTGTCTGCCTCATGTATGTGGGTATGCTCCCATTCCTGGAGCTATAGGATCTTTCTGAACAGGCACTTGATGCATCACTGTTGGCATCATCATCTGAGTACATCCCATACGACTCGTATCTTCTTCGCACGGGCTTCTTCTATTGTACAGAGACACCCCAGGTCAGCACTGATTGTCAAAGAGGTAACACAACATACCCATAATGGGTTGAAAGACCAACAGTTTAAATAACTGGTGTGACCCCTACTCCCTGCAGTGACAAATGGCTCCAACCACTGAGCAGGTAAAAACAAGTTAATGAAAATATTTTGAAGTATGGCTTACATAGTATTCAAAATATAAACCCAAAGCAAATGCACAGAAGACATATATTTGATGAAACATTTAGCTTTAGGTCTTCTTTCAAGAACCCATAGAATTGCATAATAGGGTGACAAAAGACTGTTGCAAGTTCGTTATTTCACTTCATAGCTTTAGATATGCTACAGAATTTAAGAATCAGAGTCTACACATAATTTGACATTTCAACTCGTTTTGTATCAAACATGTTAAGAGCAAAATATTAAAATTATTGAAGAAGAAAAATAGTTTCTATACCTTAGTCCGTATGTCTCCTAAGAGCTGTTAGCAGTAAATTATTGAAAAGAAACAGAAATTGAGAACAGGAAGGTAAGGCATTGCAGCACTGTGAGTTTATAAACTCCCTGGACAACATTTATTCTTACTGCAAATTTTGTTCTTAACTATCTGTGTCTGATTAGCATATCGCACATAGTCAAGTAGTTTGCTAAGTTTCAATTTCCAGGAAAATATTACAGGTATCACAGGTGAGCTGGTCACAAAGACTTCTCTGTCAAAATTTTTGTGTCTTATGCAGTGATATTTGAGCATGAACCCATTAATTTTAAACATTCAGTCAATGGTTACTTAAGTACAAAACCTTGATTTGAACTACTTGTTTAACTTTAAAATCTAAATTTTGTCATTGCAACAATTACAGTCAATGTTCTACAAAAAAATTGCTTACATGATGCAAGATCCCAAATCCCCTAAAATAAAAAACAAGCCAACAAAACAAAACACCACATACCAAAGATCAGAGGGGGGGGAATAAAACCCCTGTTTATCCTAAAATGAAAAAATACACCTCTGCAAAACACCTCTTGCCATTCAAACTTTGGAGCTGAAGTTAACATTTCAAACCTCAGTTTTGTTACATACTCAGAGAAGCAGTAGTGTCATTGTTTTCCCCTTAACTACCACTGCCATTTGCACAGGGTTCTCATTTTTAATCATGGAACAACTTAAAGGACATCACAATACTAATCACAAACTAATCAATACAATGGTAACAAGCAGGCTTATTGACAATAGAACGAGCATACATACATATGTAAGAGAATAACTGAAGGGAAAAACCACAGAGATGTTAAGTGTATTGGAAAAGAGACATCATAAGGAAAAAAAGGAAGATTTTTCAAGAAATGAATTGGAAATGCCAAGGATGGTACTAAAGTAAAAGACATAAAAATACATAAAGATTTCCATTATTGCTGCATTTTACACAGCAATATTTAAAACAGATCTTAGGCAGACGACTGACACGTGTTTGGCTTCACCACCACTAAAACTGGTCAAGTATTCTTCATAAAATGAAAAAGAGTAACACAGAATCTGGAATATTTTTATGTTTATATACACATGTCAAAATTCTACATTCCACCTTTTAAAAATACCATTATATAAGCGTGAATCTTCAGCGTATGATAAAACAATAAGGGTGTTTTTTACCAGATTTCCATCTATATGGAGTTATTTGTACAGGACAACTTGTACCATTTTAGAGGAAGGAGAACCAGGCATCCAAGTACTACAATAATAAAATGCTGCGGTTCTTGATCCTCCTTTGTAATGTCAGACTCTAGTAAAAATATACAAACTGATTTTCCTCTAACATTTCTAGCAGTATCACGATATTTTGGATCCAGGTAATGCAAAACAATTTCTCTGAAGAAGCTTTATTGCTTCAACAAAGCAGACACATTCAAGCCTCAAGAGCAGTCATTGGAAACATGACTTTCTCCTCAGCTTCTATTCTTACTACATAATTCGCCCAGCAAATTTGAAAACTAGGAGGCTGCTGAAAGTACTAATGGTACTCTTCCAAAATTCAGACTGACTTTCAGTTTACAAAGCAGGATTCACCATTAATGTTGAAAACTTTTTGCAAGTTTGTAATAAGAGAAAGGGGAAAATGCACTTAACTTCACCATGACCTTGATATCGTGATCTCTATGCCAATAAAGGCACACAAAATTTAAACTAATATGCCAAGAAAAAAGTATAAACCAAGAAATCAATATACAGTCATAATAAGAATATGACAGAGTTCTTCATATTTTGTTTCTCTGTTCGTTTATATCTGACTGTAATTTAGAGTCTAATTTGTTGTTTTTTACTAACTTTCAAAATAATAGTTTATCTCAAACCAGATAAATAACCAGTAACTAGAAAACAGGTACTTACAAGTATTTAATGATATACAAATAGTATACAATAATTGATTAAAATGTATCTGATTCATAGTATCAGTATTTTAAATAAACGGAGAATTTCAGCTTGCTGACGTAAATGTCAGAATGGCAAAATACATCATGTGTTCAGTTTGGGTTACAAGGCAGGAAGGCAGAAGAGCCAAACCCACCCTTTTAAAGAACAGTATAGTTTAAGAAAGAATGGCATAACCAGTTTTAACTTAGTGTCACATTTTGAAAACAAAGGTAAACAAATCTAAACTTATGAGATGCTACCTGCTGTGCTGGTTTTGGCTGGCCTAGAGTTAATTTTCTTCACAGAGGTTGGTGTGGAGGTGTGTTTTGGATTTATGCTGAACAGAGGGTTGATAATATAGAGAGGTTTAGTTCTTGCTGAGCTGGGCTCACATAGAGACAAGGCCTTTTCTGCTTTTCCTACTGCCATGCTAGACAGGAAGCTGGGGGTGAATGGGAGAATGGGAGGAGACACAGCCAGGAGAGGTGACCCAAACTGACCAAAGGGACATTCCAGACCACATGACATCATGCTCAGTCTACAAAGTGAGGGAAAGGAGGAGGAAGAGGGGAAATGTTCGGAGTTGATGGCATTTGTTTTATCAAGTCACTGTTACAAGTGATGGGGCCCTGATTCGCTTGAGATGGCCTGTCCTCAGGAAGCACTGAATCAATTCCTTGTTTGGCTCTGCCTGGGTGCATGGGTTTTGCTTTCCATACTAAACTGTCTTTATCTCAACCCACAAGTTTTCTGGCTTTTACCCTCCTGATTTTCTCTCTGACACCAGTGCTGGGGGAGAGAAAGAGTGACTGTGTGGGGCTTGGCTGCCCAGCTATCGTCTTGTGTCTTCAGCATCAATCTCACCTGCTGTCAGACAGAAAAACTTTAAATGGCACTCAGGCTTCAGGTAAGCAGAGGGCAAGATGTCATCATTCCCAGCTGTAAGAAGTCTTCAACCTATCCTGAAGTTTTCTAGCTGTTGTGAGAAACTGCTGGTTAGTTCTACCTGCTCCAAGTGGCTCCTTGGGCCACTCCAACACAACAATCCAAGACTGTTTCCTGTCTGCCATGAAAAAAAGCACACTTCTCAAAAGTTAAAACTCCTGTAGGGAATGAAAATTCTAATACTTTCAGCTCCAGCAACTCCATTTCTTTTATTTTTTCCTCAAGAAGCCAATAAAACAATAAATGACAACTTCTTCTGCATGCTTAATGTGCAGGAACCAAACACTTAAAGAGCCTGTAACCTACACAACATAAGCGTGAGATTCTTACCAATGCATCTGCTACTGCCTCTTCCACGTCCGAACCTGTGTTCAGAACTCGCATAGCACTGACTGATGATGACAACCTACTCGACTGACTAATTCCAAAGCCAGTACCTGTTGCAACAACAAAAATAAATACAAATAATTCAATCAGAATAGAAAGCTGGGATGTAAATATCACACTGACTTATAAAAACCCAAGCAGAAGAAAAGCATTTGCTTAACACTTTTAATAAATTATGTAGTAGATAAAATAACAATTTTCATTCTGAAGTCTTTAGTGGTACATACAAAAGTAAAAATTAAAAAAAAAGCCAGTCACCTACAAACATTCTGTTCCAACATCCCATGCAAAACCCCTATCAAACAATGGTTTTATTTGTAAAAACTTTTGCTTTTTTAAAAGATTAATGTCTTCTTCATTTTGGGTTTTTGTTTTCATTTAGAGAGAAAACAAATACAATAGGAAGGCTACTGAGACTGTTGATTAGAAAACTACATGCATAAAGAATGCTCTACAAACACTAAAAAACAGAAAACTAAAAAAAATTCTGCAAGTAAAAAATGTTAAGGAAAAAAGGATTATCATTGGGGATGAGGGTGGAGATAAAATCTAGCAACAGAAACACATTTATCTGGATTATTAAAACCACAAAAATCAAATTAATATCCATAATGCCTTCTAAAACTGAACTATGAGAATAACCAAGTGGGTGGGGAAAAAAAAAATCCAGGATGACTGCACAGATGACAGCAAAGGGTACTCATCCTTCACCTGTGGCCCCATAAGCATCAGGAGCGTAGAGGGCACCAGTAGATCTGGAGTGATGTCTGGAAGCTGCAATAACAGGATTAAATAAACCCTATCTATGACCATGGAATCGAAGTGCTACAATAGCTGCTCAGACGAACAAGAGAATATTTACCAAAAAGATGAAGCTTAAGCACAAGAAACTGAATATTAAAGAGAAGCAAAAATCTTCAGAGAAGTTCTTTGATTATACCAAATATGATTATACAGGTTTGTCTACACTGGACATTTCATGCATTTTTTTTTTAAAATTTACAAGATTCAGAGCAGGGTAAAAGCAGGTATGTTTAAGTTCAAAGATGAGAAGGTGCACACACTCACACAAAAACAGAATCATCAGAAATACCTAAAATGTTATCAGTGAACTGACAATGGACTTTCATTCTGGACTTGACTAAATTCTGTGTGCTCAAGTCAGAGCAAGAGCTCACATATCAAACATTCTCTGCAAAAAGTGCCTCCTGTACAAACTCACTGTGCTGGCAGCTGACAATCTGTACACACTTGAATTCTTGCCTAAGTTGCAGACAACTCAACCTCAGTAAAAACTTGCCACTATGTAAATGAAAGTTAAAATTATCCAATTATAATTAAAACTTCAACATAAGCCAGCCAATTAAATTAATAATTCACATACTTTCTATTTTATTTAAATAAATAAAATGTGAAATTGAAACTGAATTGAAATTGTTAGTTACTACAACTCATTAAGATTCCTTAAAGTTATGGAAACTGGAAACTGAACATCCTTAAGGATTTCTAAATAAAACTGAGTACCCTACTTCCTATGGCACCTGTACAAAACTGGTTTTTTAGTGATTCTGAAGAAGTTGACCCACCACTGTTAGTATTTTCTTTCTTAAAACAAGAAATGTTTAAATCAAATGTGTTTTTAAACAATCCAACTTTTTTCTTCAGTTCACTTAAGCTAGAGTTTTATCACCACATAAACGACAATTTTAACTTGAACTCAAATGTCCACCCACAGTGGCAAAACTTCCAGCTAAAATCTTATTATTTAATAAGTAACTGTAAATGCAAATATTTTACTCCTCATGGATATATAAAGTACCATAAACAGAAACCAAATCAATCATTTTTTTCTTTGATTAACAAATACCATTCAAGAGTCTGATTTGAATCACGTAATGGTGACATGGACCAAACAACATTTTGGGAAGGTGAAAAGATTCTTCAACTGAGTGCACTTCCACAGTGATCCTAAGACCCGTAAAGATCCCGGAAACAACACTGTCTTCCCACATTAAGTTCTCTGCTCCCTACATAAAGTGCATTGATACACTTTACTTCTATTCTAACAAATCCTACATGAAGATGTTTGGCTAGGGCATTTTAGTTTGGAATTAATGCTTCACGGAATACTTGGTTCTTTGGAAAGTGTGTCTCAGCATGGGAAAGGAGACAGGACTGAGGATATCACAACACAGACATCTTAGCTGACAGTTCTTTAAATACAAGCATTAATGGAACAAATCTTCCCCTTTCCATCAATGAGCCTGAAAATTAATGGTTCAACTGAAAACTAAAAATTCAAACTTTAGGCAAGAAATTACTCCTGCCCTTACATACTTTTGAAATATGCTGAACAAGTTTTTATGACAGTGAAAAAAAGCACTATATACTGGGTAAAATGTATCTGATATCCCAAAACACATTTTCAAGAATACTCTTTGTACCCTTCAAATTGCAGAAATTGTTAAATATTTTCTTTTGTTGCTGCATTTTTCTAAAGGATAAATCAAAATAAGATTTTAAATGGACTCACAATAAGATGATTTCTTAGCTAAAATATGGACATTATACTAGCCTGATATCTAATATTGACTATATTTAACAAAAGTAAATTAATGGCTCTTATCTCAGAGTTTATAACATTGTACTGAGATGTGAGATTACATAAACACTTCATACCAATGTATACAGTGAAGCAATTATGTAGTATTTAGGTACAGTAATTTCACGTTTATAAGCCGCACCTTTTTCATTGAAGAATCCAGCCTACCCCAGTAGTGAGGCTTATATTCAGGTGCAGATTATCTATGGACAAATCCCACTGAAATGCCAACCCAGAAGTGAGAGCTGGCCAGGGAGGGTGCCTGGGGCTGCCTTTAAAGGCTTTGCTGGTCTATGGAAACTGTTGCAACTTGAGCACCTGACACCAAACCCAGCTGGCAGCGATTCTGTTACTAATTTGTTACTTTGTTACACATGGATCCTAGCAAAAAAAAAAAAAAAAAAAGTGCAGCTTATATTCAGGTGCGGCTTCAATATGGACAAATCCCATGGTCTACCCGGCTCCTGGGAGGTGCGGCTTATAATTGTGAAATTACTGTAATTTTATACCCAAAAAGAGAGTAAAAGCCATTATATTTTGTGCTCATAAGCAAAAATTTCTGTACTGACAATGAGAGGCAATACAAATTACACTCTCCTCTTCACCCCCATGTCAAATTGCCTTTAGCTCTACACAGAGCTGAATCTGCCTTATTTAATCTTTCACTTGTACCAATAAAACACTGAATGACATTTTAAATAGTTCAATTAAAAAGTCATTCTAAAAAAAGTCTTCATATATTTCTTTTTTTTTTTAAACCAGTGCTGGATTCCTATACATGTTACTTTGCATTCTCTGTGCTATCAGACAATTCCACCAGTACAGGTACTTGTTTTGATATCTGAATTATAAAACTGAACTACCTAAATAAGAATAAAGCCTCCAGTGGTGTCTGTCCTAGCAATCTCATGGTATTGCCTAATACAGATTTAAGATAGCAAGCATTCAACCAATCACAAAATGCAAATCTGATCTTGCCAATGTGTAATTAAAATCAAGCTATAAGGCAGCAAAAGCACAAAGACTTCTGCAAAATAACCTTGTTTTTAAAAGAGCAGAAGGTGCACGTGTACTTAAACACTATCTTCCAGCTCTGCTTTAGAAAAAAAGATACAGATTTCTTAATGGATTCTGCATAACATCTACTTTTAGTATCACATCCCAATAAAACAGCATCTGGGCAAACTAGCATTAGTTACTGAAACAGATTTCATTCAATTAATCTGTACTCTCCCAATAAAACCATGGCTGGCAGGAAGCCCCAACAAACAACAACATACATCCAATGGTAATTAGGAGTGCCTCGATTTGAGACAGAAACCAGAGATTTACTATTTTCAGACAATGTTTAACAGCTAGTATTATCAAATCTATAACTGTATGCTATACTCAGCAAACTAAATAAGAAAGATAGACACTGAAGATTATTTCAGACAAACATAACACCAGATTCAATTGCACAGAGAGTTTGGCTACCAAACAAGCAAAAAAGCCAACTCAATCCACAACAAACCCAATATGTAAAAGCACTTTAAGCAAAATTAACTGTCAACTTTGTAGTCACCTTGACAAGGGATACATGCAGATGAAAACCTTCCCTATTCCTTAACCAGCATGTTAAGGTAATTATAAACTAAAATTCTTACGCCTCATTAACATCTCAGAAACAGATTGATAATCTTGCAAAACCTTGCAATGTGTGTCAGACCAATAAGCTGCTGACCATTTAGCTAAAGGGACATAATTAAGTGTATTTTCTCCTAATGCACTAAAATAATTCATTGACTAGGTAGAAAATTTTGAGCAACAGCTGACCCTGGACTCAAGCAACAAATGCTGCAATGAAAAGAGAAATGTAATTTCAAAAAGGAGTACCTTTTTAAAATGGCATTTAGACACTGTGCAACACACATCTCTCTAGACTTGATACTTCAGACTAAGTCTAGCAAAACCTGTATTTTTCCCATTCACACATTGGTCAATTCTCCACCGGGGTAAGTAGGGGAGGAGCCAAAGGAAGGGAGAACACAGTGACCAGCTACAAGCTAAATGAAAGAGGCACAGATTCGTTAGCTGCAATGAAGGGCAGGGACAGCCATGCACGACAAAGGCTCCGAGTACTTACCAAGGGGTGGAAAAGAGCGGACAGGGCTTGTGTCCCTGCTACTTTCACGGCTGGCCTCCCTGCTGCAGCCCTGACTCACACTAGGCCGAGGAATGCGGCTGCCTCGTGCTAGTATGATTCAGGGCGCAGACAAACAGCGGCACAGAAGGGAGAAGACATAAGATAAGTTGCAGTTTTAATGCAATTCTGTTTCGCAGTAAGATCAAAGATGCTTTTCTAAGAAAAGACATTGATGATTATGTCGCTTTTTAAGTCATAACCTTTTTTACAGACTTTCTTGACTGTGCTTGATTAGTCTAAGTCTTGATTAGTCTAAGTGTAGCCAGTTCAATGAAATAATTTCTTTGCATGTCTTAAAATGGAAATTTACCAACTCTTAACAGAATGGTTGAAAGCCCCTTTGGAAAGGATGAAGAAAAAACAAGCAACATTGAGTAATGATTCAGAATTTGTGCTCAAGATCAAGTTATTCAACAGTAGCACCAACGGAAAGCCCCACAGCTTTCTAAAGATGTAAATAAAAAATTTATGCAACAAAAATAAAATAAAAAAATACAAAGGAAGAACAGCATCAATACCATTAAAATCAACAGATGTTTCTCAGTAACACTGTTTGCAATAAAGTGTAATTGAATTATAGTGTGAGGCTGAAGAGATGTAACTTTCATTTTAGCATCATAGCATTTACACATGTACACACACACACAGAAGACATGAAGTAATAAAGAACTTATTTTCAAAATGGTATCACACTTTCATTCATTTTGGGCATGAAGTGAAAAAAAGAGAATGAAGAAAGGGAGGTGAGGAAAAAGGCAACTACAGCATTTTGATAAGAAACACCTCAAATTTTAGCTTCAGTTTAAACTGTCTTACATATCAAAAACTAGTCACAGAAAACAGCTACATTCTATGATGTATTCTATTTTTTTCATCCATCCATAACTAAATACCAGCTGTAGATATTCAGCACTTAAATAAGAAGGGCTATAAAGAAACAAAGAGTTATTTGGTGAGTCTTACCTACTGACAGCCTAGAAGGACTAGCTTCTCTACTGCATCCCTGACTTCGTGGGATTTTGCTCCGTTTTTGTGCAGCTGCAGGATTCACCAACACTCTCTGAACTCCTGTGTTCATAGTGGAAAGTGTGGTTGTGGTCAGAACTCTTCCAGGAGACCCAGATCTACTGCCAGCTGAAGACAGAATGAATAAAAATTAGTAACAGCATAGTGGACAAACAATCCTGGCTAAAAAGAAAATAATACCTTAAGTTAATAGGAATATGGAGGTAGATTGAAATGGTCAGGAGAAACTTAAAAGGTAAAAACATGAAATAGAATGCCTTTGTCTGAGTTCTTACAGTACTGCATACAAGGTAGTTAAAATTATTGATGCAAGGAAGCACCTGACATGGTATTTAGTACTACATAAGCTCAAAAAGCCACAATTATTATTTGTGGACTTTGTCAAGAGTTCCACGGTCCCTAAAATGAATGCTGCCGTGTTCGTTTTTTTAAGCTGTGTGGTCTCACTTATCACATTCTCTATTAATAAAGAAAAACAAACTAACAAACCTGTTAGAAAGCTAACAGGAGCAACTTTAAACTAGGATTTCATAATTATCCCAGCTCTTCCAATGCAACCAATGTTATAATTAAATAATGTGACTTCCCTAACATTTATTCTCCTCTCTTGCTTTTAAAGCATGGGGTCTTCAAGCACTATTCTGACATTAAATAAAATTTGAATGAAGACAGTTGAAGCACTCATATACATTTCTGTGGAAGTTACCTCACAAATTACAGAAAATCTTCAATTAGTTTTAAGCAAGCTAAAAAACTGATTAAGACATATTTAAGTGTCTTAAATTCCTGTTAATTAAAACTGTATGCTACAAAGTGCTATATACGTTCAAGGTACTGTATCACTACCAGAAACTCTGGTCTCTTATCTTTAATGTTGATATTCCAGTTACAGAACATTTAAGTTCTAATTTCTTAACAAAGAATTCAAGTCTTCTCTAGCTGTAACTGATTTGTATCACCACTGATAGTAATTTATTGTTTCCAGCAGCAGAATTCAAGAACTATAACCAAATAAAAAGCAAAATAGAATTTCAACCAAAGACTAATATATATTTGAACCTTTCATTAATCTTTAAAATACAATCAGGTAACTGTATGACCACAGTGATGCTATCAGATTTACAGACAACATGCAACTTTTCAAGTGAATTTCATGGGTTACTTCTTATGAGGCACATTGAAAAAAAGATACAAGTTGACTAAAGCTTGACTGTATGAGGAAAGAAACAAAATCCCAAACAAAATAAAATATATGCTGGGTGGAAGAGAGAAATAAAAGATAAAAAAGTACCATGCATATACTTTCAGATTCATTGTTTGAATTCAAACTTAAAAGGATTATTTAGCACAATCCCTTTTTCAAACTATGGACCTATTCAGCAGAAATGATAAATAAAGTATTATACAGCCTGGAAAAAAACAAACACAACTTCTATAGCAACAGAAGAATAAGCAAACCTGTAAAACTCCTGAGATGTGCAAAAATTAAGGGTTTGACAGTTTCTTCATATCAGGGTATTTCAACTCAGACCTGATATTACCAAGATTTCTGACTGTTTTGTATCTATTTAAAACAATGAAAATATTGTACAAGGTTTCATGGTGCTGCAGACTTGTACATTTTCTTCAATAGGTCAGAAATCTGAAAAAACTTACTCAGAATATTCAGAAGAAATGCAACCTATTGCTCTAATACTTTATTTAATCTTTCTGTAATCTGACCTACAAAGTGCACCACAGCAGTGTAAATGAACTGAATCCAGCTAAACAGCCTGAAAATACTATGCTAGTAACAGTACAAGCATACTCTTGTCAGTATCACCAGTACCAGCAGATCTAAGTGAGCTGAATGATGAAAGAAATTACTAAGGCACTATTTCAAACCCTTCCCATCTCTCCCGCTTTCTACAGAAGGATTACATACAATTAAGTTACATGCAGTGTATGGAAAATAAACAGCCAGAATTTCTGCTGAATAGGATCCTTAAATGAGGTATGTCAAACAGGTGATCAAACAATGATATGTACATGAACTCTGTAGGCTCTTACCACCAATGGGGTTAGCAGACTGTGATCCTGAACAAGTGTAAAGGCAGGATAAGGGTAGGGATTTATAATCCATGAAGAGGGAGGGAGCAGAGCAGATTAAAAAATGAATGGCAAATGGAAATAAGAAAGCTTTAGTCATTTCACACAGGAAAAAAGCCACAAGGGGGTTATGCTAAAGCAGTGCTATTAAGTAGCTTCCACAATTGAAAAATTAAACTCAGATGCTATGTACAAAGCAGATGAAGCAAAGCTGCACAAGCAAATCACAATTCTTCAGCTTTCCAATCAACAACGCAACACTGAAGAATTAAATTTCAATTAAGCATGAAACTATAGCCTGCATATTACTTGAAAAGAATATTACATTACCAAAAAGGCTCAAAAAGTTCAACAGCTGAACAAAAATTACACACAAGATCAAAACTTTGTTTTTTGAGACACAACAGTAAAGGAACTGAGCTGCAGGTGCAGTGGATGACCAAAACAAAAAAACCAAATTCACAATGGCACAACTGAAAAGACTTGCATAGAATTTTTCATTTTTCTCTTTAAAATTAATCTTGCATATAAAAGGAAAAATTTGTTTCCATTCAGAAATTCTCTGAATGTCAACTGCAATGCAATTTTAGCAGATCTTGTTGGATTATCCAACAACCAAACTGGAAATAAGAGGAAAAAAATGTAACCATTTTTTCCCATAGGTAACAATAAAATAACGAGGCATTTATTTTACGTTAATTTAAAAACAGAAAAGGGCTTTTAAAACCCCCCAAAATGTATTTTTATAAAAGCATTCAAATTTGCAAGTCTTTCATAAAATGATTTTTGAACAAAAGATAGCTGTAACCCAAAAATTAACAGAAGCATTTTTGCTATAGTGTTTTTTTTTAAAAAAAAAAATAGCTTAAATCTAGTATTAAGCTATTCTCTCATTATATAAGCTGGGGAACTAAAACAATCCCCTGTATGGAAACATTAAGCACCACGCTTCACACAATGCTGTGAAAATTTTCAGTCACGTAAAGAAGCATCACCCAAATAGCTGGCATACAGTGCCTGAGAATTCTCCTTCGCCTGTCCATTTGTATTTGCCCTGTTTATCTTCCTTAGAACATCTCAGAATTCTTGTTCTCCCCCACTGACAGGTTATAATGAACTATTTGAAGCAATCAGCTCTGAATAGAAGTAGTAATAAAAGGCTGTAAGGATGCATTCACACATTTAATTTTCACATATCATCATATGTAGTCAGATCTAGTTATCTCAATATCAATTTATCTCTTTAGACATTAATACTGTGTAAAAATGAAAAAAAAAAAAAAAAACCAACAAAAAAAACCCCTGCCATTATTAGTAAAAAAACTGTAAAGGCTTGATTTGCTTCTCTGCATATACAGTTATTTAATGTTACGTGACAGTGATTATCATTTATTGCGCTGTTACCTAAATTAACCCGCTCTCCCAGATATTTATCAAACATCTTCACTTTTTAAGAATTTATCAAAACTGTTCAAAGTACAAAAGGATTTTCAAAAAGCTTAATTCCAAACATTCCTAATGAAAAAATTGTTACAGACACTGCATATAGCTTTTCATAGAGGGGAAAAGGGGATTAGAAGGAACTTTACCTTCCCTCCCTCTTAAATTATTCACATATTCTTTGCTTATGGTATAGTGTAGCCATCTGCAAAACAAGTTTTAGAGAACTTTTGTCCCAGCCAATAATGACTCATTTTCAGGCTCTCATTTCACAAACACTTATAGGATTACAGCACTTAAGGGAACTTCTACTGAATTTCAGAATGCTTCATGTCTCTGTTCACATTGTTTGAAAGCTTTATTTCTGAAAACCCGCAAACACTGCATCAGGTTTGATCCAGCTGTACTTGTTGGCAAATGAAATTATGCAAAACCAAATGGCAAGTACTCTAACAGTACAAAAACAACTACTACCTGATTTTTAAACTTCTAAAATCATGCTATTTATGACAGATGCAGTCATTGTAATGAAGACAAATGCTTCTGATATTAAAAACATTATTAAAAGGTTTTATTTTAAAAAGTGGAAGGTAATTTTAATTTTATTGTGCGTTTGTCTTCCTTTCATTCATTTAGTTGCATTTCACATAATTAGACAAAGTTAAGAATCCGAAAATGCAACAGAGCTTAGTCAGAAAATGTCTGTTAGAGACATGAGATGTATGGACGAATTGCTGTAGGTCAGCCAGTGCCAAAGAGTGTGAGGTAATCAGATCTTTTTAATTAATGACTGAGTGCTTGGCTAGATCAAAAATGTCGCATCTGCTACACACACAGAAAATGACTGTGGATTAGCTGACACATATTAAATTGCTTGTTTTAAATTGACTCAACACAAGCTAAGTAAATGATTGTGAAGGGAGGGATTATTATTTTTCCTTCAAAGAAGAGTTAAGTAAAGGCAAGAGCTGTAATACAAAAAAAAGAGTTTATATCCAAGAGCTACAGCAGTGCCTAGATTGAAGTGGAAATGGCTATTTCTGGCTAAAATAAGACTTGTTTAAAAATTAGGTCTCACAGGTAACAATAAAAACACCATTCGCCTACCCATTCTTCTCTATTACTAGTCCATGTTTACTGGCCTTTCATGTTGGGGAAGTCAGAAAAGGGGGGAAAAGAATGTTGAGAAGTTATAATTGAAGACAGAATTTAAGAACGTATTTCACTTCCTACTACATTATTTAATTTGATTGGCAAACTAAGACCTAACCTAATATTTTGTCTAGAGAAAAACAACATGAATCAGAAAAGCATGCAAATACCACTGACCCAAAACACCGAAAAAAAATACCTTCATTTTGGTCTGGCGATGATGAACCTAAGGCACAGAACAACAACTCAGTATGTAGCTTTTTTTTTAAATTAACTTTGACTGTAGCCATTGGTCAATGAATACATGTTAAGCATTTGGCCTCTGTTATCAGGTATATCCAATAAACAGAAAATACATACGCTGAGATTGGGACACCACTTTGGTTCTACTCCGTCCTCTGGAATCTGTTTTAGAATTTCCAATACCAACAGAAGGGGTCGAGAGCTTTGATCGTATACGACCTAGAAAAGAAAAATGGCATTAAATCAGATTTTCATAGTCAGGTACAAAGCAGAGCATCAGTAATATTTACTAATATTTTCTTAAGTTTCTGCATATAAAAGAAGCACAATGTAACTCAATTGGTGACAGTTCACTTGGGATAATTAGTAGAAATTTGAACACCTTGAGGAATTTAATAGCTGAGTAAGCAAAATACTTCTCCTCTGATGCCACATGTTTCAGTAAACAATTTGCATATTACACCTTCAACACGCTAGACGGGTTAGCTAGTTCTTCCTTCCAACATATGCATGTTAATTATATTAAAAAAAGGGGAAGTTTACTCAATATAATGCAATGCAAACACTACTGCTGCTGTATCAGGTAGTCTTCTCATGATTACTTGAGCTTGTAATTATACTTTTGCTGTCATAAAACTACAGAATAGGAATCTGAGCTTTCTTCCTAACTTCACACCTCATTTTAGGAATCTAAATACTAGCTTTTTTTATTACTGAAGATTCTACTGTTGTCCTGGCCCCAGTCACACAGACTTCTACAGGATTTCACAAACCTTCTAGAGCACTTTGCAAACACTAAATACGTTTAAGTACAGTAATTACACACGTATAAGGTGCACCTTTTTGACTGAAGTTTTGATCCGAACCCAGAAGTGTGCCTTATATGCCAGTGTGCCTTATAGATGGACAAAGTTCGGAAAACTGCCAATCTGCAGCAGCCCTGAGCCAGGCTCAGCCCGCCTGGCCCCAAGTGGGACCAGGGCCGCCCCCCGCGGCAGCCCTGGGCGGGGCCAGGGCCGCCAGGGGCTGGGCCAGGCGGGGCCAGCATGGATGGGGGCCACCTGGGGACGGAGGCCGGCGGGGCCAGGGCCGGAAGGGAGTGCCGGGGCCTGCAGCATGGGAAGGGTGCCTGGGGCTGCGTTTAAAGGCTATGCCAAGCTGTGAAAACTGTTTGCAAATTGAGCACCTGACAGTATTCTGTTACTAACTCGTTACTTTGTTGCATACGGACCCTTGCTGCAAAAAAAATGGTGTGCCTTACACACCGGCGCTCCTTACATATGGACAAAGTATGGGGACTTGCCGGCCACTCGGAAGTGTGCCTTACACTCCGGTGTGCCTTATAGGCGTGAAATTACTGTACTTCTCATGGCAACATGTTATAAAGAACTACAACTCTCCCCAACAGATAGAAAAGCCAAGCAAGAGACATTAAACTATCTACAAATAAAACAAGAGATACACTTTCCTCTAGAATACCAAATGGCAAAAGACAAATTCCCACGGGTTTGGTCAAATATTTCTGCTCTTCACAACATCCAGCATATACAAAGAAATTACAAAAGGAAGGAAGACTCCAGTCATCTGAATTATAGCTAACCGAAAGATCATTCATGAAAGAAAACAGTGGTGTTGTATACACTAAGCCAACCTCTCAAACCACAGAAAAATAAAATCAAAACCTAACTCACACTAACCATTATTCTTCTAAGTTGCAAGAACAAACCCCCAAAAGTACAGGGTAGATCTAGCTCAAAAAGCTCAACAGTTTGAAACACAGCATAATTAAAATACTGCCTAGACATGCTGAGTCAATATCTGACCTAAAATAATTAGGTACAAAGACTGCTATTTAGTTCTAGCCTCTTTAGACTTTCCACAGCAGAATTTGGAGACCAACCAAGTTATTATTAGAGGGAATAGCCATAGATGAGAGTCTATAAGAAGAGAATCAGGATAGAGGAGGTTATTCACTAAACTATTAGAAAACAACAGGCTTAACACGAATGGTTACATTAACTAGTCCAAATTCTACTAGTTATCCCCATGCAATGGCAATGTTTTCCCACTAAGCGCTGTGAGACTGCAAGGCATGTATCTGCATTCAGAATTTGGCCCAAAGCCAAGGAATACAGGGTGCCACTATTTCAATACTATGTCAAAATACCACCTGCAACCTGTTTCAGTTTCATCAATGTAAAATAAACCAGTTTGAGTATCTTTGTTACAGGAACTATTAACTCACTTGGAGTCATTCACTAATGGCAGGTTTGAATGTTAATAACAGATGAAAATTAGCTTCCAAGTCACAAAGAGATGACTAATAGTAGCACCTGCTTCCCAGAGCATGAACACATCTGATGAAATATTCTGTGACAAGACTTGCTTTAAAAAACAAACGTAAAATTATAAAGCCCCTGTATCTTCCCAGGATAAATGTTAAGCAGTGATACTTAAGATTGCAGATGAGTAACTGAGAATCAAAATAGAAGCAAAAGGTTTTTAAAAACAGTACATGACAACCAAGTATTAGATGCATAAGCTGTTAGTCCATAAGGCCATGTCTGTTACGAACCTCCATAAAGCCCAAGAAACACCAAGTTCTACTTTTAAAGTTTCATTTTTATCAATGAAAATATGAAGCTGTAAATATTAGCTAGTCTAACAAAGTAGTTTCTTACCATCTTCTGAAGCTGCTCCTAAACAGAAAGAATAATAAAAGACATGATATTCCAAACAACACTATGTCTTTCAAATTTCTTTTTGAGATTAATTTTGGTAATCTTGACAAATATTATCAAACCAAGAGTGCAAAAGCTTTTATGTTGCAACTCCATAACTGAAGTAAAAATTATCAAGAAAATATGCATACTACACTGATAGCAATTTACAAGAACATGGTGCACATCACTGCCTTCCAAACTACAAAAGTTCAATAGAAAAAAAATACATCTATCAAAACAGTCAACAAAATTATATATAAAGATCAAAACAGATACTAAAAATACTGTGCAAGCTCTTCTGAAAATATGAAACACACTACTATGCACAACCTCAGAGAAAAGTACAGACACAGTGTTTTCCACACTGGACAGTGATAATTTGATAGGAACTTCCAGCACAGAAGATATCTCTGAATTAAGCCTGTGATTACTCTGAAGATACATAGGCACAAGATCAAATCTTGCTCAGCAACATGAAAGGAATATGAGCTTGCTGAAATCAGATCACACTTGGACAAGAATGCCAAGCTTAAAAAGGCTTCATTTTTGACAATGTGAGAGTTAGACAAACCTTTCTCTCATCAGTACCTAGAAGTGATGGGACCCAGCCTCGGCAGTCCTTCTTTTAAGCTCTTTTGAAACAGACCTTATTACTGAATAAAATATATACTACTAATGAGAATGTTAAATGCCCCTAAAAAACTGAAGGGTACTTCCATTTCTATTTTCACTCACTACCATTTCTGCCTTGTAAAAGAACTGCAATGATGAAAACATCAGTTAGTTTTTTGGATAGCCCGAATGTAGTCAGATTTGCTGGGAAAGTTCTCGTGTTACAGTATCTTCACTGAATTATTTTTAAAAACTCCCTCTAAAAAACTAGTTCAGTGTATATTTCAATGCTTATTCACTAAAATCAGTTACAGTAATACATAATGTAGGAGAGCCTCAAAGTTTTCCAGATCAATATCGCCAGTTTGCAAAAACTCAAAACCAAAAAAAAAACCCAAACCCTGAGCAACAGTCTTGCAGAGCTTGATTTTGGAAGGCAGATTCTATGCAACACCTAAGACAGGCTAACAGACAGCTGCTCCTAAAAGGGGCGGTTCTGCTTCTCTTTGCTCTCAGCCTTGTGCTACCACCCAGTCCGGATGGCTAAAGGCTCACTGCCAACTCCAAAAACTAAGTAACAGACTATGAGCCACTTTCATGAGATCAGTTCTATGGAGTTTGTTCCCCTACAGTAATAACGGGATATCACAAGGTGCTAACACAAAAGAAGAGATAAAAATATGTGGACAAGGTTAGTGGGAAAACAAAAAAATATTAGTTCGTCCTGGTAGTGGTTAGATCAGAACAGCTGTATCATACAACTACAGCTGGACAGCTAAGCTGTTTTCATTTCATCTTGCAGATCATATCTAGAGATAGCCTCTGGAACAAAACCTGACCCTGTTACTCTGATCAAATGTATACCGTTTCCCTTGCTGGTTTTAAACAGAAATGTGCATCATTAGTTGTGAATTCTGGTCACAACAAAAGTAAAAGAAAAGGCCATGTTTCCTAGACCTACATGAACCTGTATTTCTGGTGACAATATCAAAAACTCAAGATTTGCTATAAATAACAGTTATAAACAAAGCCTACAACATGTAGCCTAAGGAAATAAGCAATACAGACTCTACTACCCTGTAGAAACACTCCTCATTTTATTAAACTAGTCTTGACATCTTCAGTGCTCAAAATCAGCTCCAACTCTTTCAAGAAGCATTGGAGTTTTGAAATTATTCAAGATTCTGGTTTAGAAACCTACTTTCTTACACTTTTCATTTTTTTGAGATACATTTGCTTCCAATGAACTACTCATTCTTCCAAACATGCACAGTTATTAAGTATGTGACACAAAATATTAAGTAAGCATCGAACTTGTTAAGTGCTTATTAAGCGATCCCAAGCAATAAATTAGAACTACAATCAGCAAGCAGTAGGCTGGGATTGTCACTTTATTATATATTTATTATATGTGAAGTATTATTTGTACACACCTGTAACAGACAATTGCTATGAGAAGCTTGATGCTCAACTGCTTTGCAGTCCCTCCATGTGTTTAAAACAGAGCGAATTGAGAAAAGCAAGTGCTAAAACTTAGGTAGAATACTTCATAAGCTATTTTAACAGGTAAGGTAGGTCTTCTTCACAAATGCTTCTTTAATAGAATTATATTGTACTGCAGAATTTACAGGCACACAAAATCATGTAGTAAGGCTAGATTTTGACAGAGGAAATTTTTTTGGTTTTTGCATTTTAATACTTATGTGGTAAAGCATCTTCTACTCTCCCACTGCAGTTCTGCTAAATCAAAAAAATTGACTTTACCTGTAAAACTATGGAATAAATTGGAAGTAGATTGATTTAAAAAGCATGTATTTAACTAGTTTAAATCAGTATGTAACAATTATTAAACTGCTCTGTAATTACCAGAGCTTCTTTTAAAAAAGAGGGATAATGTCAGATTTCTGATAACATTGATGATACAGACCAAACATACACAAAATTGACAAACAATTGACACAAACAATGACAGCAATAAAAAACTGACAGCAATAACACATATAAGACATCTAGTTACACAGGAGTTAATGAAAACAGCATAGTAATCTGTTAATGAACAAACAAATATATTAAACATCAATACTTTTACATAAAAAACACTTTACTAGATTCTTAATAGAATTAGAGGACAGACTAAATAATTTCTTACCATCCATCTTGTCAGAAGTATCCTCTTTGTTGAAAAAGCAGGCAAAGAAATACAGAAAACTTAGTGTGTTAGAATAAAGGTGTTCACAGCAGAGTCATAAAACATTAATTGAGGAAAATACATTAATATTAAACACAGCAGACATGTTTATCCAATTAATGCATGTATAAGCTACCTTAAGCAAAGTCGATTTTACTCAATGAAAGATACAAAATTACAAAACGGTACAAGTACCCAGCACAGGGATACTGATTCTGTATTTCCCAGATTTGAGAAAACCCTTATAGTAAAGCATTTATAAATGGTTTCATTCTTGGTGTAAACGGAAGTATTGGTACATATTTATATCATTACTGAAAACCACATATTTATACTTCTTATGAAATGTTCTTCTAAGCATGAAGTCCTACCTGGGGTAAGGGGGACATGAGGAAAAAAAATAGCACAATTAAGACAGAGGAAAAATGAGAGAAAGTTTCACTCTGGTTTAAAAGCATTAAATATTTACCAGTTCAGATGGAAGGAAGCACATAAATACTCTTACAGTAACAATCAAAACTAAAATATTTAGCACGAGACATATAATTACAGCTCAAGCCTCCTCAATAAGGACATTAATACCTAAGGATGTCAGAGATAGTCAACATTCAAAATAACTAGAGAGTATCCTCCTGCTTCCAGAATAGTCTTTTAATAAATCATAAATAGGCAAGAGTTCTTCTATTACAGTAATTTCACGATTATAAGCTGCATCTTTTTCATTGAAGAATCCAGCCTAGCCCAGTAGTGCGGCTAATCATCAGGTGCGGCTTATCTATGGGCAAATCCCAGCGAAAGGCCAATCCGGAAGTGAGAGCCGGCCGGGGAGAGAGATGCCGCGGAGCCGCTGCCGGTTGGGTGGTGAGCCGGAGCCACTGGCGAGCGGGCAGCAGGCCGCCGCTGGATTGGCGAGGCTAGCCCAGCTTACCCCCTTTGCAAGAGCGTGCGAGCCGCCTTTGCCACGTTCGCGCGGGCGAGTGAGCCGCCTTCGCTGTGGCCAGCGCGCTGCCGCCACTGCTGCCTTCGCAGCCCGTGGGGTGGGGGAGCGAGCTCCCAAGCTCCCGGGGAGCAGGGGGTGGGCTCTTGACACAAGCCAGCTTCGAGCCTGTGGCGAGGAAGGAGCAGGGTCCCGACGCAAGCAGGCTTCAAACCCTCAGGGAGCGGGGGGCAGGCTCCTGACACAAGCTGGCTTCAAGCCCCCAGGGAGCAGGGGACGGGCTCCCGATGCAAGCCGGCTTCATGCCCGTGGGGAGTGGGGGGCGGCTGGCCAGCCAGATTCACTTGGCGCGGGGAGCCACCCCTGTCACTGGGGAGCTGCAGTTGCGAGCGCTGGGGGCAGGAGTGCTGGGGGCCACAGCATAGGCAGGGCACCTGGGGCTGCCTTTAAAGGCTTCACCGTCTGTGAAAACTGCTTGCAAATTGAGCAATTTCACAGCAAACCCTGCGCTGGCACGATTCTGTTACTAACTCGTTACTTTGTTGCACATGAGTCCTCGCTTAAAAAAATTAAAAAGTGCGGCTTATATTCGGGTGAGGGCTATATATGGACAAATTCTGTGGTCTACCCGGCTACCTGGATGTGCAGCTTATAATCAGGTGCGGCTTATAATTGTGAAATTACTGTAATAATGAAAAGGGAAAAGATGGGTGAACGTGATTATGGATTACTATGCTTACAAGCTTCTGGTAGCTGTGTAAGCCGAAGGTGGATGTTTCTTTGCAAGCTAGGCTGAAAATAAATTCAAGCTCTAAGAGACAACTTCATTTATTTTGGTACTGACTGCAGCACCTAAAGGAAGTGGAAAGCATTATGGAAATAAAGTAACATTGCCTAGGCCTTTTTGGACCATGGTCAGCACTGGCTTGATAGTTCTGTCACTTAACTTTCCATATTTGGGCTACTATAAATAAATCCCTTAAAATGAAGAGGAAATAACAAATTAGCTCGTTTTCTGAAACGTGGCACTTGATTGGATTTGGACCCCATTCATTTTAAGGTGACCTTCTGAAAACCAGGAGTAAACAATATTTTGAAGTTAATCCACAACAAACAACTATAATACTGCCTACATGGTGTGCATCATTCCAATTACCTTACCACAGTCAAAAATCTGTTAGGAGACTGAGCCAAGATCAGTGAAGCGGTACTGCTTTTATGTGACTGCAAACAAACCTTGATCTACTCTGACTACCACTGCCCTTTCACCGTCTGCACTAGGATTTGACTTCTACTGTACTTTGCCAGCACTAAATTATTTTGTCATTCCAAATGACCATCATACTGTTCTTCCCACATGACTGCATCTGCTAGCAAGGTAAATCTGTCCAGCAACTCAAATCCTTCAAACAAATAGGACCTGGACTTATTGCTTATTATTCCTCTCCCCCACCCTCACTTGTCCAATCAATAAATTACTAAGAGAATAAGCTATTTCTGTTATTTTCTTGCACAAATCCACTAGTGTCTACTTCACTGGAAACCTCTGTGCCCTTCTCAACCCATGCTTATAAAATTCTTGGCATGAATCATATTGATTAAAATGTTCTAAAAGCAAACCAATACTCCAATCAACAGCTAATTTTCTGTGAAAGTCTTAAGATAATATAGTCCCTTCATTTGAGCAGCATAAAAAGACATTAACAGAGCAGGATCTGTTTCTTTGTTATCCATCTGACTTCCCTCTGTCACTATGCTCTGTGCCACCTTTGTTTCTCTGAATGCCAGCTTCGTCTGAAGTTCAAAATATGTTTTAGTGCACATCAAAACACACCAGACAATACTTCAATCTTAGAAAACAATCTTCCCAATCTCAGGCTTTTAGGCATTAAGTTAGGAGGAACTGACAGTTCCAGAGGTACAGAATTATTTAAGTTGAAAGGGACCTTGAAGATCACCAAGTGCCACCCTCTTACTGTGTCCAAGAACACCTTCCACTGGAGTGGTGTGCTCCAAGCTTGATCGAGCCTAGCGCTGAACACAGTTAGGGATGGAGCAGCCACAATTTCCCTGGGGAACCACCAGTGTATCCCCTCCACAAAGCAGCCTCATGTCGGTGTCCACCTGGAAGCCAGCAGGTTCTGCTGCCTCCTCTGTGGGCACCAGAGGGAGCTCATATCCAAAACTGCTTTTCCAAGTACCACTATTCCTTTAAAGTTGAGATTGCTCCATTTTAAATTAACACTAAAATAAATCTGTTCACAGCATTGTGATGACAAAAAGTCCTGATGACAAAAAGAATCAACTAATTTTAGATAGCTTTTAAGTTTTGATTATAAAAAGCACAACCAAAACCTTCGCAAACCACAGCCTACATGTATACTAACATCTACCCAAACACAACGGAAATCAGAAGAACTAAATAGTTTCTCTGTCTCTTGTGATCATCTGTGGCTATACTAAGATTAGAAAATGTCTCTCCTTGATGATCTAGCTGGCACAGAAGCTGAGAAGAAAAAATCAGTTTTGTGAACACAGAACCTCTCTTCCCCAACTGTTATCCCTACAGCACAGATAAGCTAAACATTTAGAATAAAACCAGTTCAGAGGTCTTTACCATTGCCACTTAGTGGATGTTCTAGCACCACCACCACCACCACCACTATCAAATACTTTTCAGCACTCTTACCACTTGTAGCACTTCCTATGTCTAACAGCAAATATCAAAGGAAACTGTCAGCTAGGTAAAGCACACACATAGTTCCATCAAAGCCCTTAGGAAGAAATTACGAACTCAATGTAGTAAGTTATTGTGTAAAACACTTCTCTATTCCATGAAGAAGCCACCTCTTACTGCCAGGGTATCTCTTTAGCACTCTTGTAAAAAATCTGAAGAGCTGAGAAAAATGGAATATCAAGAGCTCTCACAATCATTTCCCTGTTACTTTTACAAACAAAGGCATGATCACCACATGCTGTTTAGTGAAGGTACCACTCCTTCCAACAATTACTATTCATTCTAGATTAAGACATTTCAAAGAGCATAGTACGGACACACACTTTGCACTGGCATTCTTCCAGCACAAGAAAAATATAGCATCTGTGAAAGTTTGCAACTTACTTCAGAACACCTGCACTTTTGTGACACCCCAGTGCTACTAACAATGACTGCTTTTCAAATACAGGAGCATGGCACTGTAACTTTTTGATCAAGAAAATCACAAGAACCTCTCAGAGCGATGCAGAGGTGTTTCCCTTACCTAGGGAGGCATAGGACCCTGGGGGCAGCCCGGCTGCTGAGAGGCGCCCAGCTCCAGCTGTCTGTCCAGCAGCATGGCGGGCCTTTGCTCCTGCGGCAGCGTTCACGTCGATGTCACTGCGAGATCTCTGAAGGGTACCCAGGTTTGGGATGCTCTTGCTGCTGCCTGACACTACCCGAAAAGGGAGAGAAAAAAAAAATAGAAAGGAGTTGATATTGAATGAATTATATTTAAAAGGTTAACATGTTCTACTACTGCAGCATGCTTGCAAGAAAGCACAAAATCTATGTAAAAAAGCTTAAATTAGTAATAAACCAAGAATTACTTAGATTAAAAAGCAGACTAGACCTGGTCTTGCCATGAACTGAATATAAAGGACAGTTTGTTTTGTAGTATTTACCTTCATTCAGCATGAATTTATAGCATTATTTAATGCAAACTGTCTGTTTTCACCCTAGCACAAATGACATAATTCTGAATATTTGTGTGATTTATTACATTACTGACTGATTTACAAATGTAAGAAAATTCACATCCTTCCTTGAGATACTGAAGGAAGAAAATATTCCCAACACTTCAGCTACAGTAAAGCCACAGATGGGTGAACTGAATGTGTATTCTGAAATGCTTTAGGGTTTAATCTTTAGTATTTTCATATTCACTTCCTATTATTTACTGAATTTTAACTATTTGCATAATTTTAACCATCGTTTTAGGTCTTCTAAATTTGATTCCCTTATCAGTTTCAATATCCACTCTTAATTACAGTCCATTTGTAAAAAGCAGCTCAATGATTTACTCTCAAAGAGTTACTAAAACATTATGGGAAAATACATTGATGTTATTAAATTTCAAAAACTAAACACATAATTAAGCTCTTTGAATTACAAATATGTAGTTTGGCTGTTGTTTATTTATTTATTTATTTAGAAGGAGCAACAGCTACATGGGAACAGATGAAAGAGAAAGCGAGTCTTTAATTTACAACTGAATAGACCAAATAACAATGAATAATCATGAAAAAACCAAAGAATAAAGTTTTATTTCTTTGACAGTGACTGTTCCGTGACAAAACTCCAGGATAGATGATCAGTTAATACTGAATTATGTCTTATACCCGAAACAACTGAAACTACATAAAATGTGAAGTGAGTGTGAGGCAATCTTAGCTTCAGGTATAGTTTGTAGTGACACATACCATTATTTATCTTGGAAATAGGGTAAATGCTGATACAGTCAAATTTCAAGATGAATTTAGAACTTTTAATTCAAAGAAACTGGAGAACAATAATTATGCACTGCACTACATTATAACCACCTTACCTCTGCCTGCAAGACTTGTTGGGCCGGCTGCAGACCATTTAGATGATAGAGGCCGACTGGAAAAAAAAGTCAATAAATTCAGTAAGTCTCATGTATCGGCCAAAAAAAAAAAAAAAAAAAAAAAAAAGGAAAAACAAAATTTCTGTTCTTTTCTCCCCTTCAACCTTCTCAGCATATTTCATAGAAAAATACTTTAAATAGAGAATGATTATTAAACCATAATTATCTTATCCTTTGTATATTATAAAACGACATCTTTATCGCAAAGCACTCACCCTCCAGCTACCAACCAGCACACTTTGCTAGCAAAGTTCAGGCATTCCAGACTTGGTCACAGAAACATTTAAGGTGGTCAGTATGAGGTTTTAACCACAGGGCTGATCTTATCAGCCATCAAACAAGAACAGTGAGAGCTACCCAGAAAGCTTTATTTGTGAAAGACATTATGTGAAGTGGTGTCTGCAGTAACAAGAGAAACAAGTGTCCAACTCTTAAGCCTCCTTCAGTCCTAGCTGTCTCAAGAATTAGGTTTTGATTTAATAAAGGAAATGTTGATGCTTCCAACTCCATTTCCCTTGCTGGAATGTAGAGGCTCCCATAACTTATAAAACGAGAAAAAGCTCATGTCTTTTCCTCTATGTTTTGTCTTCATTTCCTTTTCACTGAAAAAATGAGTAGTTACTGAAGCACAATCTCTCAGTCTCATCAAGTTTAATTGTGAGCCCATCCTTTGGCAGCTGGAGAGACCTGGGAAAAGGAAAAGACTGGTAGAAGAAAATATAATAGCCTATTCATTGGCTGAATATCTGACAGGGAAAGTTAGTATTTGATGAAATAGTTGAGTATTTGATCAATAGTTAAATTACACGCTGACTCAGCGTCTCAGCTTTAATAAAAAGAATTCCTCTAATTTTAAACCTAAAAGCAGGAGAGAAAAGATATGCCTCATACTGTTTATTTACCCCAGTTATTAGCTCAGGTGCTCAGCAATACTATAGAAGTCAGCACCATTACCTAAATCCTCATGTGTTTGCAGCTTACTCTGAATAAAGTTGCTTTTCTGACATGACTGACTAGTGTTTTGAAGGTACATTGCCTCAGCTAAGGTGAGAAGGCTGAGGCAGAGCTCCTGGGTGCATCCTGACTGTACAACTTGCTCCAAACAGAAGCGACAGACAACTGCCACAATGTATTGCGACAGACATTTTTATGTAAGAAGTTTCACCCAGGTAGGCAGAAGTCACCACACTTCTCTCTCATTCCTCCATCTCCTCTAAAACAACTTTGGATTAATGATGGATATGAGATATAAGTTCAGAAGGTGAAAAATCAGAGATTATCAGACTTTGAATAAAATCATACCCGTATTTCCTAATTTAGCCTATACAGAGGCAATTCAGCATCTATACCAAAAGCCAGAAATAAAATTTTGGGTAACAGAGTGAAAACATCCATCTGAATGCAAAGTTAGTAATATATCAATTAAAATTCCATTAATTTCCAATATCATCACCTCTACTGTTCATTTCTTATTTTACCCTTCACTTTCTGTACTGTAGCACTCACACATCTTGCAGTATGGGAAACAACATTTCAAGATTTAAGAGTATTTTAAGATTCTAATTTCCCTGCAATTTAGTTTTTTAACAGTATATTACCAGTAACTCATTAACAGAACTTTTGTTTTCAGATGAGGAACACAGATTAATTAAAAAATTAATATTTAATCTTTGAATAAACTTTTGTGGAAAATCAAGTATTGGCAATTGCTTGCATCAGAGACAATTCTTTTTAAAACATTTTTTATAATTACAAGTACCACAAGAAAGATAAGGTAAACCTCTGGTATTTCAGGCGCTGGCCAAATAATGAAAAACTCAAAAAATGCAACTTCCAATATGTGAGAAGCAGTCTTTGCTTTCAATTTGAAAGTGAGCAGACAAGCTCTCTGGTTTTGGTAATGAAGATCTGAAATATTGAAAGGTTGAAGTATTTTGAGGAAGCTTTCTATCATTTAAAGGCAAAAATCACCACATACTACTACTACTACTACTACTTCACATATCTGCTAAAAAGCCAGTAGATTTCTTTTGCTATTTGTACCTAAGAAAACCTTAATTTATTCAACTCAAGATTGTCTATGCATTTTAATACATCACTGACTGCAGCACAGACCCACCCAGTATTAACTGGCAGAGTTGCAAAATACTGCCAATACATATTCAGTACTGTATAGACAGGGAGGGAAAAAAACAAACCAATGAATCTCATTGTTGATGTTCCTTTTTCAGGCTTGCCAGTGAAGAGAGACAAAAAAAGACTAACATCATTATAGCTTTCCTAGACCTATTCAGCACATCAGAATGCTGGACATCAACATGAACCTTGAAGCTATTTTCATCTTTAAAGCATCTATTAAGAAATTAATGCATGAATACAGTGTGCCAAAATCCAGTAAAGACGGCCTATACCTTTCCCCTTGCTGGGGTAACACTGTTGTATAGCAAAACATCATAGAAAAAAAATTTATTAATAAAATTAAAGGTCACAAAATAAAATTGCAGCTTTTCTGTATTCAACAGAAATCTGGATCATTTGCTTTTGAGAAACTGCATTTGTTTCTTGGCTCAGAAGCAGTAAAGTGACCCTTACTTGAGACTTTCCTGTGAGCTAGAGGATGACCTGTCTGACTGAGGGAGAGATGCTATACTGCCAGAATTCTTCAAGTAGGTCTGAAGGCTTCTTTGATAGGGCGGCTCCAGAGAATTGTACAGAGTCTCAGCTTCACTAGGGAAGTGATTTCTAAGACCCAGATAAGCCCTGCAAGAAAGAATAACCACATGTAAATGCTCAGTATTTTTTTTAAAAGTTGGAGTCAGGAAGCAAAGATTACAGAATGAACCATAGATGGGAGTGAAAGGAACTGAGAGTATGCAAAGCACACAACAATGCTCATCAAGTCATAAAAGAAAACAGCTACACTGACTGACTTAATCTTTTCAAAATAAATACATCCTCTGAATGTCTCACATTGACTTACCAGTTGTATGGGGAAGCAAAAATAATTGTTTTCTGGCCTTCTCACTAGTCAGCTGTTTAAAGACTTAATTAAGGGGAGGAGAATGATCATGCAGCAATATCAACCTTTCTAACTCTTCTTTCGGTGGAACCATCAAATGCTGCACAACTGAATTGACTGACTCAGCTTTGAGAATGTCTTTTGCAAAAGAAACTAGGTAGCAATTCATGACAGAAATGTCAGTTTTCAAACAAACTTGTGTCCTTCTTTTCAGCCATGGATAGCATCTCGCCTCGAATTACAGCCTTCTATCACTCATTTAGCACATGCAATTTTTCAGAGCAAAATTAATCAAAACTCACTTTCTTGCCTCCACTCTTGCTTCTGCATCAGCATCATGAATGCCCTTCTTGATTGTTTCAACCAAGACAGCTGCATGCCTGGAAGAAAGACATTCTTCATGCTATTCTGCTACTCCAAATTCTAACCATAACTTAGAATTTACACTTCATTTAACATTTCACCAAGTAAAAACAGCTGCAATGTTGTTTTTTGTTTTTTTTTTCAAAATAGGCAGTAAACAAGCACACCAATGACACAACTGTATCTTCTGTAAAGGTTTTGGTTAGCTTATTTCTTCAATCTAAAAGGATTTTGATCTACTTTTCTGACATATATCCACCTATCACACTTAAAAAGTTGTATTTTAAAAAAATATTTTTTAAGACATCTGCCCTCCTGAAATGGTAAAACTATTTCCACTGTTATATCAATAGTAAGAAATGGGGAAAAATTAAGACTGTATGTTCTCCTTCAGCTCTGAAAGCTTTTGGCATACGAGCTCTCAATCTAAATACAAGTTCAATAAACAGCAAAGTACCCATCAGAACACAAACTTGTGAAGATAAGTTTTAACTCAAGGTAAGTTTTGGGTCGGAGTTCTGCTATTTGGCGGGTGGGGGAGAGGTGATGGGTTTTGTGGCGTTGTTTTAGACACTTTGGCATAAATGAAGTGATTTCCCCATCACTCCCTTTCTCAGGAACACCCTGGGGGACAGAAATGTGACTGTGGAGCTGGATGAATTCTTCAGAGCCTTTTCTGGATGGCCTTTAGTCTCTTGGCTCTTACCCTGTGTTTATAGTGACCATCCTGCAGAACTTAAGCATGTACTGTTTTCCCATCTATCTGGAGAAGTCAGAGTGTGCCCTTACTCATTACCACAAAAAGTCCTCCACATAAGTCCACTTGCCCTCTTTCATAGTAAATACACAATTTTCCTCCTTCCAGGAGAAAAGACAGATGCTTACATGTGTATGCATTGCTCACACGCAGTATAGGAGAGGCAGAGGGCAAGGAGATGAGACCACAGGAAGCCAAGCCTGGAACAGAGCTCTCCTTGAATAAGCCTGAATGAACTGCATGACCTCCTGTGCTAGAAAGGCTGCCTATGCCAGAAAAGCTGCCTATGCCAACACTGAACAACATAATCCAATTAGGATTCAACAACAATATTTCTGTCTTAAATTACATTAGTAGTTTATTTTAGGGGAAAAAGCATACTAGCTCATACCTTTCCAGTGAATGTGTTTGCCACTCTTGTAGTAACAGGTCTAAAAATTCAAAGGAGCGCCTAAAAACACAGAAGTCATTAAATACTAATTTCTCTAAAATGCTTGTGGAATAACCACTAACTTTACTCTTTCCCCCGAGGGAAATAAATGAAATAAAAGCACATTTATCTGTCAAATAAGGTCACCTTATTGGAAAGTTAAAATATTCTGTACATTAAGCGAACATGCAGGTCAACTAATCTTAAACTTCAAAATAATAGATGTGGTTCAATTAACAATGTGCCGTTCAAGTAATTTTATTACACATACCCAATGTTAACTGTATTAGTCACAAAAAAACAGACATAAATTAATGAAGCTGAAAAAAACTGTACAGAATATATAAATATATAAAATATATAAATTTCTAAATATATATATAATAAATATTAAAGACACAATATAATATTTCTATGGCAGTATACTTCTGTCCCAAACACAATTTCCATCCATCTGTCACTACTGAGAACTAGCATAAAAGAAAACATGAGACCATTAGCAGAGGGCTCCGCATATAGAAAGCACTATGAAAGCTTTTTCTGGCACTGTATTAATGAAGATATGTAACTATATTAATTATTAATTTGGGAATCTTGATAATTTAGCAAACCACCAATAGCAAAAGGCAGCCTTTTAAACTATGTCTGAAGGTAGATCCTGACAAAAAAAATCAAACTGACCCAGATTGGAGAGATGTAAATAACAATTTTCAAACACGTAGTGAACTTGACAGCCTGAAAGTATCACTTTTTCTGGTTATTCAGCACTTTGGACCTGTTCTGGAGTGATAAATTTAGTTTTGATTCTGCACACATACTTTGGACACCAACAAGGCATGGCAAGAAATCCTGAAATACTTTTCACTATTACAGCCAATTTAGTGTTTTGTTGTCTTTCCAAAAGAATGAGCAGTATAGAGACAATGCCTTCTCTGATACTCTCTGGATTGTGAACTGCAGTACCAAAACCACCTACAGTTCCTCAGTAAAACCACAGCATGTGGAGGCACTGAAGCCTTGTGAATTGTTTTGCAATCAAACCAGAAGCTGTGGCAGGTCAGTACAATCTGGGTTGAGGTAACACTTGCTTTAGATGCAAAAGCAGCTTAGACTCAAAGAAAGTAATTCAGATGCTCAAGCTGTTTCCTATGTACACACAGTGACATCAATTCCAGCACTAGTGTTGGTCCAGAAACAGCATTAAATGCTTTTATGTGATTCAGCACAGAAAACGACAGTCACAAAACTATTTTCTCAAGAGCCAATTCAAGTGTTCAAGCATCATGTTCTTGAGAAAGCAAGATGCTGCACATGTAGTTGAGCTGTTGAACACAACACATGGATGCTCCGTGTCCTAACGTAGCTGCCATTGTACCAAAGCTGAAATTAATGTTTGTAGTTTGCAGTTTACCAGGTAACAGTTTAGTGTGTTCAGAGTTTACGGCCACAAATCTTTTAATGTGTTAAACATATGAGAATTATATTTTAAAAAACTACAGCTTTAACAATTTTCCTTTATAATGTACTCACCTTCTAACTGCAACTGATTTTGAAGTACAGTTACTTGTTATTAAAGGTATGAGTCGTGGCACATGAGTATGCTGAAAAAAGAAGGACAAAGCAGTTAACGAGAAAAGCATTCCTGTACTAATTAATTCAAACAGAATTAACAACATAATAAAAACTGCAATAATTTAAAATGCTTACCAAAATGAAATCATAGAATACTATTAAATGAAACACTCCTGCAGCATGCCAATTGATTAAAGCTATTTTCTTCCAAAAGATCAAGCAAAAACTACTTCCAGCGCCATCAACAACATCATGAAATGCAATACCTTGCTGTCAAAAGTAATACAAGAAGTTCAAACGTAGCTGGCTCCTCAAAGGAGTTGAAAGCTGATGTTGTTTTACTTTTGCCACAGGAAAAAAAGTCATAGACACTGCTGTCTTGAAAGTCAGGGTTATAGAGCAAAAGGTGAATCAATAAATACGAAAATATGGGCATTCTTCCAATGATCAGTATGATTAAATGTCTTGGGTTACAATACAGGATGTGATAAAGGGTATCTATTTTATCACCATCTCTTGAGGGTGGGGGAAGTGATCCTTATCTCCATGTGAGATATTCTGCTAATGGGCCATCCACTGAAACCAGGTGGGGCATTGTTCTTTATCTTTTCACAACCCATCCTTCCTCCAAGCAGTTACCTTCTGCTAATGGCCCACTGAGTCCCACTGTGGGACTGAGAAAAATTACTTCATCCCATTGGAAGTTGCTGCAACCCAGGGGAAGAGCCCAATATTTCTTACCAAGATAAAACCAGAGGTTTTGGGACACTA
>VRYO01000406.1:2829278-2861318 GCA_009812075.1 Sialia sialis
AAAGAGAGGCTCCTGCCTTTCTTAGCAGACACCTGTCCTCCAAACTAGGACATTAGTACCATAAGGATCAAATTTTGTTAAATGCAAAATATGTCAATAAAGTAAAAGCACTGACATATAAGCAAGCTTATATATATAATCCTCATGGAAACAACTGATGGGAGAAGAAAACTATTAAACTATGCATAAGATAAACTACATTAAATCCAAATGCATTACAGAATTCAGATTTAAAGCTGCCTTACTTCAACTTTTCTTAAGTAACCATAGACACAAAGCACTACCATTTTAATTTCAAGTATGAGTAATTGGTTCAACAAATCTATTTTAAGTTTATTTCTTCAGTCCTTTCTTGGTTAAATACCTACAATAAACAGTCCCAAATACAGTGTGAAACAATAGGCTAATTTAAAACAATCCAAGATCTTACGTACAGTACTGAAGAATTCTTACTCTCTCACGTATCACAGCTGCAGGATATAAACATAGCAATCACAAAAAAAGTAGAGCTAATCATCAGCTGAAAACTGCCAACTTTAGAACTAGGAAATAATTAATCAAAAATTCTGGAAGAGCCTAACAGTTACATTTGTTTGTCGTGATACACTTTTAAATACAGTTTTAGGGGGTTTGTTTGTATTTTGCATAGACTGCAAATTGAAAAGAGGCATATGACGTCCAGAAAGTGCCACTGGGCAAATCAGGAGTAAAAATGAAGTTTTTTACAGATGGAGAAACCTGTACATTCAAAGTCTTCGGTGCTATCGATCCTGTAACTTCTAGAAAGTATTTTGCAGAGGAATCAAAGTCTCAAGGCTGCTTTCAAGCAAGTACACATTCCAAATCATACTGAAGATAGCAGGAAAAGGTGTAAGTGATGAAACCTCTTACAACTTACAAAATTAAACCCAAGGATGAGATCACAGTAAATTGCAGTAAGTGCTTGGCATTAAGAACACCGCAACTTCTAATGTAGAAACTATAGGCAATCTCCCACTTCATGTGAAACACAAAAACATCAGTACAAGTCCCAAAACTCTAAATATCTTGCTTGAGACACTGGTCAGTAGAAGATGCTCAAAGAACATTCTATAGAAAACAACTAGGATAGAGCACTCCTCTATTTCATATGCTTTAGCTTTAAGGACTCAGTTTAAAAAGTTCTTGAAAAAATTCAAGTCTCCATTGCTTTTTCTTTCATGAAGTTGTGCTTTCTGAACTCATCTAGGTATGTGCAGCCTATTCAACATTTTATCATTAACGCCAAGGTTCCAATTCTTTTGGGGAGGGAGTGTATGTAGAAATACTTTTGGTTTTTTGCACCATTCAAATTCTCACTAGTTTCTTAGCTACTAGCTTAATTTTGTCTTTTCCAAAAAGGCAGTTAAAAGCAGCTATCCTTTGAAACACACTTGGTCTTTTTTCAATTGACGCTTTACAAAAAAAACCCAAAAACAATGAAAACAGACATGCTTTATACCTATTCTTCCATCTTTGCTACGACAATACTGCCAATTGGTTACAATGATACATAGTATTTGTCCACCCATGAGAAACATTACTCCTCTGTTTAAGAATTATTTAAAAACTCGTATTTCAGAACAGTTGTTATCTCTGCCAAGAGCCGCTATCTGAAAAATCCTTGCAAGCAAAGTGAGAGAGGAACACCTACCCGAATAATGAACCTGATGGCTGCACATCCAGAGGTTGCCATCACTTTGGCGCTATTGGGAACCAGGTTAAAAAGAGTAGGCACAATTGCTTCAGCGCCATGATCAAACTTGTTTCCCAGAACAGTTGAAAGGTGGCTGTTAAAGAAAAACATAAATTAATTTCTTAGTCTTAAAATAACGAACTCCATTACGGATTTTAAAGATGACTCTTCAAAAAAAAAAAAAACTTCTCAATTTCCAGGCACACTAAGAACTGAAACATGAGTAACTTTATTTCATGATAAAAAACAAATGCTATAATTGGAAAGCCTAAATTTTCATGTCCACATAAAGTATAATTGTATTTCCACTCTTTAACACACTTTGAGATGTATGAATCTAAAATTTTAAATAAATTATTGACATTTTTTTCTTTTGAATGCAGGCAAAACTACTAAACTCACCACAATCTGCCAACCACAAATTTGACTCCCTTGTCTGTTAAAGGTTACATTTTCAGTTTTAACAAATATACACGTACCACACAGAGTAATTTAACTGTCCATTGGTGAAAACAAATGCTTCTTTTGTGCAGAAAGACTATGTAAGAAGAATTTGTAGCCAACAGCAAATGATACATCAAATATATCAAAGTTTTAGGGATCAAGGAAAATTCCAGGTTGTTAGGCCTGGATGAGAACTTTCGCAGAGTATGTTTGCACTGCTCCTGACTTCATGTTAGGAAAGGTTATTTTTTCAAAGTCTCAATTTCCTTGGAAAGGGCAGCTGTATGCTTCAACACTTCCCCTCAGTCTGTTCAAAGAGGAGACCAGAATAACCAAGGGTGAACTCTGTGGTGTTCCTGTTTCAGGTGACCACTGAAAAACAGCAGTTATACTAATGTCTTTCCAGAGGATAAAAAAAAGTAATGGAAAACATGAAAATGGGAAAGACTATTCTGGTTTTCTCCTCTGCCCCTCAATTTAAAGTACTCCACAAGACGCTAATGGTGAAGATTTCACTTCAGTTTAGCCATGGCTTCTAAAATTATCACAGTCATTTATCTTTTGCCCAGAGACACAGCCCTAGAGGTGTTCAAGGCTAGGCTGGGTGGGGTTTTGAGCAACCTGGTCCTGTGCAAGGCACTCCAGCACTGCCAGGTGGGTTGGAAGGTCCCTTTCAACCCAAACCCATTCCATGACTCCATGAGAGGTATTACTTCACCAAAATGTTCTATGCTCAAACTACTACAGCACTATTTGAGTTGTTTTTACAAACAGTCCCAATGAAGTGCTGTGCCTGTCACCCAAGTAAGTGATCCTAAGATAAGTCCCAAATATTATTCACAGCAGTTTGTATTAAACTGCACTAATGATGACTTTGCAATGATGGTAGCTGGTTATTCACATACAGTCTGTTACAGGGTTATCAACTACACGTGTCCCCTAAAAGAACAAACGCCTTTAAGCATTTCTTTAACTCTGCAGCTTGTGATCCTGACTTGATTCTTTATCAGTCACAGCATACAGCAGTCCAACAACAGAATGTCTCCTGGAACACTGATAAAGCATCTCTAAGCCAGCCCCACATTAACACCCCGAAAAGTACACAAAGGCACACAGACTGTACTTACGCTACAGTAATGCAGGCTTCTCTAACCACCTGGGATCTGAGATCCTTGGCTGACAGCTTGAAAGCACCATCCAACAGCCGTAAATGCTGGAAAAACCCATCGTACTGTGCAGCTCCAGCAACAAGCAAGGACCGAACCTTCTTCAGCTAAAAAATGAATGCATCTGGGTTAGGACACTGCCAATATGAATTTCAAAACTAAAAAAAAAAATAAAAATGAACAGCTTCACTATCCAAAAATACATATAGGCGTGTCTTTAAAGCAAAATTTTCAAAATACATGGCAGTAATTTAAAAAAACTGTAAACAATTTATATGAAGCTCTAGAGCTTAAAAAAAGAAATCTCAGAATACAAATATATGAACACAATTCTGTTCATAAACCCGTTTATAAAAACTAAGATGCCACAAACCTGATTAAAAATATAAATGCTACATACATACAAACATGTTAACCCTGTAGGTGGAACTTTTCATAGCTGCACATGAGGTACTGAGGCAAGCAGTTAACCTGTAGAACATGTATTTCCATAAGCACCAAACTTAAACATATATGACAGCTTTTAGAAAAGCTTCCACTTAAATGTCACCAAACATATATTTCAGACTTTAAAAAATACTAAAATTTACTTGGTATTGCAAAAAATCAAGGTGCAAAAATTAAAATGAAAATTTCTTTCATTACCTGGAAAGTAACGACTTTAGGAAAAAAACATTTTAAAATATCTGGCTGTCTATGCTTTATGAAATACACCCAAACAAGCCTGAAACCGGATTAAAAGTTTACCGCATTAGTTCGCTGATCCCAATCATGTTTGTCATCTGAGAGAATTTCCCTGATTTTGTTCAATGTTTCTTCAAGTTCTCGACTAGAATAGATCTGAAATGTTAAAAATAAAAAACCCAGAAACTTTTTATTAATATCCTACATAATGTGATGAAGAAAAACAGCTTGAGAAGAGTGAAAATACAATTCTAGTCCCACAGATCTTACCCCCAAAGTTCCAGAGATCTGGGTTAGAGTTATAAATAGGCATTTTAAGACCCAGTAATGAATATTCATGAAAAAAAAGAAAAGGCTGAAGAAGCAACATTTGCCAAGCAACATTTTCCTTTCCTTTGAGCTCATCACAAAGATTTCACTCTTTAACTTTGTGATGAGCTAATCATATCCATATCTCCACTTAAAAAAAGAAGTAATTCAGTAGCAGCAGAGGTTTTCGATAACCTGTTCCAATACTATTGAAACACAGTTGCATTTTTATACTCACTCTTTTAATGAAAACCAACATTTTAACTTCTTGCAACTGTTTTGGAGTTCTGAGAAGCCAACTGGGCTCTGAGAATGCTAAAATTAAAATTTGTCTGAAAAATGAAATTAAAAGCCTTCCACAGCTTCTCTATGTATTGTTACTTTAAAACTATCATTTGTAAGAACAGATTTTTAAAGAAGAAAATAATAAAAAAACCAAGAATAAAATGAAAAAAAATTGTTGTCAAATAAACTGAGTTCCCTTCTATTTTACCGAACATAAGTCAAAAGATGCTTTTTCCTGCTTCTACTGCATATGCATAATTTAAAGGTTTGGTTTTTTTTCCTCCAGACTGAGAACAAATTTAAGAGAATATAAGCAAATTACTAAGCAGAAACATAATCTGGTCAAGGTTTTGGGGTTTTTTTGAAGTATTTTCAGCTAAACATTTCCAGTTTTTTCAATGAGATGCCTTGGCGCCACCTGAGACACCTTCAAGATGCAGGGCTGGCAGATAAGGGTCAGGACTTCAAGGAAACTCATAGCTTTCTACAGTGAAAGCTGGACTCCAGCATGATTACTTATGTAGATAGCACCTAAAGAGCAGGGCATGATGCTTCCTCATTATTTAAGTACAAGATAAAATTTTTGTATGTGCAAGAGCACACAGAGTAAACAAGGGCCAGCAGTTAGGACATCTAGCTTTGTATGGATTGCTTAAGAGCTCTGTCTCTTGAACACACTGTTCTACCACGCATATACGCATCTTTGATCTTACCGTTAAAACAATGCAATGTCTTTCTTCTGTTCTGCAGTTAAGCTGAATGATTATTTTCTTTAAAAATGTCTTAATTTCCTAGGCATCTTCAAGTTACTGTAAGGGTTATTTCAAACCCAGTCTAATTTTCCAGTTTTCAGAGCATATAAAATTAATTTAACTTACAGAAGATATGTAACCTTAACTCTAGTGACTCTTGTTCCAATACCTAACAGAACATGGTTATGGAGGCGTGCATTTTTCTGTGCATGCTGGAATGTGTAGGAGTTGAAAGGCATCAGAGCTCTCAAACACCTTCATATTGGGTTTCCAGAATAAACAGGGTAGGAACCTTTTCAGAAACAGATTAATGAGTATACCCAGACCACCTTCACTAAAAGGTGGAAAATAATTTCTGAATATACTTTACCAACAAAACCAAGATATTTATTTTCATGCAGCTGTGTGAGCTCTTCCAGGATACACTGTGGAAGCAGCTTTGCAGTTCTATACAGGGGATATGACTGCATCCATACACCAAGAAAGCTATTTCTCACAATTACTGTTTCCTTCACTAGAAGTCACTAAACATCTGAAGTATAACTAACTTAAAATGAACAAGTGACTTAACAAAAAAAATTGGGTCCAAGTGTAATAGATTCTCTACTCCACTGCCCACAAAATCAACACAGGTTTTCTATCACCATTTAATATATTTGTGTATACTGGTAGCCTATTAGCAGTTGTTATACAACTCTAGCTTATTTTAACATTAATTCTGTAAGTACTTTACACTTAAAAAAAAAAATTACATGTGTCTCAGTAAGCTTTTTTATCAAAAAGATTTTCCATTATGAAAGAGTATTTTTATTTTTCTTTGAAAGTGTGAGGGACTAATCACTGATTAATTCAAGATGCAGCTTTACATTACAGTGATACTTCATGCCATCAGAATTCATTACATGATTCAACTTCCTCAGGATCTCCTGTTATCATAACCCACTTTGACCTGTCTCCCGCTCAGTTCAAAAATGTACAAAAAGCTCATCTTACAAGAGGAGACAAAAACATTTCTCCGGAAACTCAGCATTGCAACAAGAAGGGAACAGGATGATGCTTTTTCGTGGCATGGCATTAAACTGCAGACTGTTAAATGCATATTCAAATCTCAGTCTGAAGTCCTGGTCAAGGTACAAAAACCTTTTCAAGCTGTTTCATTAAGCAAATTCTGAAAACCGAACTTTTTTGTTGTCAGCCTCTGTGTGATACGAGACCATATTGTAGAGTATAGTTACCACTGCAAGACTATAACATGCTGGACGCCAGACAAATACAGAAACAACTTGTTCAATGGGTTAATTTCAACGCTATTAGCATTTCTAGGTAAAGAATTATTTTTTTTTCTTTAATTACCTGGCACAAATAGAAATGGACCGAGGAATATTCAAATTTGCATTGCAGTGTTGAATTTAATAAATGGTATGATTTTATTTTGTCATGAAATGAAAACCATAATTCCACTGACAAATACTGTATTTTCAAGGTTATACATACTTACTTTAATTTCACAGAAATAAAAGACAATATTTTAGTATTTTCTTTTCTCCCTGCCCTCAACTAATTATACTTTTAGGAGGCCAAGACGAAATTATATTCAGCCAATGACATAATGCATTTTTTAACTCAGAGGTTCCCACATCAGACTTTACAAAAGGAACTGAACTTGTTTTCAAACAAATGTTAGCTATTAATGGGAATTCATCCTCCCAGAACACAGAATTTTCTTTCGTTTCAGCAAAGGCTTAAGTTGTAAAAACATTATAGTTGCAATCTTGAATATGAAGGCACAAACCTGTCACTACAGTACTTTTTGGCACACAGATCCATCAGACTACATCTAAAAATCACCCATCTTCTTCATAAACTGCTGCTATACATACAACATACACACACCTCATTAAAAGCAACTGCAACATCAAAGACACAAAAATCAAAAGCTCAAACACAAGTAAGAATAGTAACTATACAGACGGAAAGTATTTTCAATATGAGGATTAAAAACTGGGTAGAAGTAAACAATATGACATTCCTAAAAAAAGATGAGCAGTTGTATGAACAGCTGACTGGAAAGTCAGATCTACCACTGCAGACTTTTAAGGATGGGTACGTACTGTATGGGTACGTACTACAAGTAACCTTATTTTATTAATTCAGATGCACTTAATCTTGATCCATATAGTTTTTCCATATAGTTTACTTTCTTAATTTCACTGAAGCCACTACTCAAACACATAAATGTAATGAAGACAAAAGAGATAGGAATAGGCCCAAAAATGTCCAAACAACTCTCTCCTCATGCTGTCCTTTGCTTTCAGGATAATTTGGTAAACTACAGGTCATAAACATTCTTTCTTCACAAGTCTAACAGAGAAATTTTCCACTTCCTTAGTAATTTACATGGTTGCAGAATGTGAAATCTGCTTTAGTTTTTTTTCCTGAAAGATCAGAGATTGTCCACAACCAGAAGCATGAAGCTGGAAGTAGGAATAATGACCTCCTTGGACAGGAAGTCAATATTCCTAAGGACACTAAAAAAAATAATGTATTTTTTCCTTGTGTGTTCATCCATTAAACAAATAGGTAATTCTGGAGTAAGTTACACATTTCTCTTCTGTCTCCTCACCTCAGCTTGAGGGAGATTAGTGAAGACAAATGTCTTTCTCCTCTATCTCTTGCAGTTTAGAAAATGACCTACCTTACTAGGCCATTCAGCAGCCAGAAAGAAAATAACGTGTTGATCCTCTTTTTTTGGTCACCCCACTTTTGTTCCTGCAATGTTACCAACCAGTCTGAGTAATGAGAGAACTCTGCTTGGGACTGCAAACACTGAGGCACTGAACTACAAGTATCACATTCTCTCTTCTGTGGAATATGGCTCTGCTCAACATAACAGGGACAAACAATATTGAGCGCTACATGTTTCAGTCCTCCAAAGAATTCTTAACACAGCCTGAAGAGGCAAAGATACATAAAGCTCTTACAGGGTTAGACAAAGACTTCCTTGATGTGACAGGGATCATGGAGATTTGAGTGCACTCTCATGAAAGCAGACAGTATTGCTGCCTGCAGAAGCAGATTTAACAAATAACTATGCTCAGGAAATAAAAATAGAACAAAAGTACATAGCAAGAAAAGGGAGTCTTACAAAACCCTTCTCTCATTTGGGAACTGTAGCTTAGTGAGTTTTTGGTTGTGTTCCACACCTCAACTGTCCAAGGAAAATTTATTCAAAATAGCCGTCATAAGCTATTATATTAAATGACTCAACTATGTGAAAGTATCAAATACATGCAATTCCCACACTAAAAGAACAGAAATTAAATCTGATCTTCTTAATTAAGAACTCAGAATCCAACAAGTTCATTAGTATGAAAATAAGGCACTAGATTTAATTTTTTTAAGTATTGCTAGAATAAGGACACGTATACCAGACACACATTACAATTCAGGCAAATTTGAAAATAAAATTATTGCTGTTTAAATTATTTGCCTATATTATTATTATTTGATTATGACTTGTAATTGCAACCCTAAACTTTCCAAACCTTATGTTAATCTTTTTCTTATTAAAACATCCAATTATTTTCAATAGCTCCCTGAAAAGTTTGAGGAAAAACTGTAAGGCATTTCAGCCAAAGAGAATGTGGTAATAATTAGTAGGAGAGTAAAAAAAAGGTGGCATTTTCTTTGATAACTACTGGAAAAATATAAAGAGCTTTCCATGGAGACTCTAAGGTGAGAAAGAGGGAAAAGTAATGATGCTTGCTTAGAACACTGTAAAATTACATGAACTTTAGAAGCAGGTTAACACATTATTGCAAATAAGTTATTTCCGAAGACAAACAAGCATCTTACCTGTACAGTAGGGACCTCTGTAAATGCCTTAATAAAATCATCCTCATCCACAGCTCCAGCTCCTCCTTCTTTAGAGGAACCTAAATAAACACAAAAATATTGTTAAACAGGATGTGACATAGATCAAGGTTTTAAATCTCTTACAACCTACTTCTACCGTACCTTCTTTCAAACATTCAATATATCTTTAATATATTAAAGATATAGCAAACATTTAATATATTTTAAAATGCTACATTTTTGTGTAGAATTGTACATCATGTGTAGAACCACAAGACCTTGAACTCTGATTTCATAAGAAAAAAACTTTTTAATCCAAAATGAACAATTCCAAGTAATTTCCAATTTGACAGATTTAATGGTGCCATAATGTTTATTTTTGTGTCTAATTGGAAACAGGTTTCATATAACAATCCTCTAGCAGCCGTTTGCATTCAATTCTGAGACCAGCACACTGACAATATAAATGTTCTACAATAAAGCTCCGAATTTTAACTTATTTAGCAGAGCAAGAGCGATTCATCACTAAATGGAATTCTTCAGAATGAATTTTCATCTTAACATATGTGGCTTAAGTAATTAGCCCTGAAGTTTGGGGGTTGATTTTTGTCTTTTCTAGTGTTTTCACATGGAGCGTGATGTACATTTCTTAGTCTTAACGTTACAAGAGCTTCAACAACGAAAGAAAAGACACTGAGAAGAATTTGTACTGGAGCAATATCTGAACTTTGGTGATCTTGTTTTCAGACCACTCACGATGGAACTATTCTCACATGACAGCCAAATATGCCTAGCAGAAGGACCAGGGAAGAACACTAACAAGTAATCACCTGCTGGTTTCACAGCAATATATGTTGCAAATTTCATTAAAATCTTGGGTAGAAGCTAAGGCAACTCTAAAAAAGAAAACTATTTGAAAACAATGTCTGGATTTTGCTTTCCTGCAAAACTTAGGTTATCAAGAAAGCTCCCTTTTATAAAGAAATGAGATCAAGTTTGCTATCAAATCAAAGAATAACGTCATCAAGTCCAGGCTATGCTACAAGTCTAGAACACCAAGCACAAGGTGAAGCTTGGCTGAATCCTTAAGTATCTTCAATAATTGCATCAGGAAGGTAATATGACAGAACATATTAACTACATGCACAGAATCAGTTCAGGTGAACACTTCCTTATTGAAAGGAAAAACAATCTGTCATAGTAAATGAGCATTTGGGAAAAGTGCCTCTTTCAGAGTAAGGCAAACAGGATTGATGGCAGAATGTCCTCCCAAACAGAATACAATTGAAATGGAGGCATCACACAAAGACATGTATTTTACTAACTACAAAACAAATAAAAACCATAAAGAAAAAGCATTTAAGAGGCTGAGTGGTCAACCAGCACAAAAAGCTAGGAATTCTTGATTAATCAAATTTTTGGTGGCTGCACTCTAAGAATTGTGGTTTACAGTCCCTGATCTCTTAATTATAGTCAAGGAAATTATGTTTGCTGTGTTTGTATACATGTGCAGTTTGGAAGCACAAAGGTGCACCAGTACTACAAATTTGGTGGTAAACTTACTAGATCTCAACATTGCTGCAGAACAAGATCTCTCACACACCTTCGTGGCTCATTAGTGTAAAACCACAGAATGTGGACACAGTACCTGCAGTATGATATAGGAAAAACTAATAGATTTTGAGTGCCTTAGCTCAAGGATGCTGTAAATACATGCTGTACACAATACACTTCAACATGTGTATCTCAAACACCATCTGTTACAACTCCCAGTGGCAGGCAGTAGAGAAAGAAAAAATCATAACCATCTTCTCCTATCAGAGAGTAAAGGGAACAAACCCTTCCGTAAAGTTCACGAGTACTTGACCAGCTCAAAAAATTAACAGAAAAGATCCATTTACACCCGGAACACCCTTCTATCACATAAACTTGTACAGCTCTTCAGAATACCCTCATCAGAGCAGAATTTTGGGGAGAGAAACCTTAAAAGAAGTAATTTGGTCCAAGGGCATCATGTTAAAGTATGTGGTACAAACAGCTAGTTAGATGCTCAGAACATAACATAATTTGTTTAGCCACAAATACTCCAACATTTAATAAAGCCTCATAGAAACAAAACAATCACAGTCAATATACAATACCTATTCTGGAAAAGTAGTTAAAAAAGTAAGGTTATAGAAGTCCTGTACTATTATTCATTACATAAATACACAAACATCTATGTTAACACAGGGAAAAACTACTTTGCACTCCCATCCTTTACTTCTCATTTTTTTCCCCTGCGGAATAGACTACAGAAACACTACAAATTGACACATACGAGCCATGTACACAAAAATATACAAAAATGTTTGGATTTCAAGTATTTCTCGTTCAACTCCATAAAGAAAAAGATTAAAAGGAGATGAAATTGCCTTTGCTAAGTAAATAGATGCTGTCACGTTCAGTCTGCCCTAAAGTATCACTTTTAAAATTAGGGAACAGCATATGTTACATGACAGATACTTCTAGCACCTAAACATCGTTTAGTAATGCACCCTGAGCAGTAAGGGAAAATCCTTTATCCAAGGAATAACAGTTTTTTACATCAAAAAGAGAAAGAGAAGGGACAGAGAACTTTCCATCTTCCTGAGTTTCAACAACTAGTTCACATCTTCAAACCAATTTTCTTTTAAATTAATACTCTCCAAAAGTTGTTTTATTACCTTGTTGACTGGTTAAAAAAAATATTATGTGATTCAAAGTTAACTGCAAACCACATTTCACTTCTATTTCATTGATCTTTCTCCTCAACTGCATGATTACATATGCATACCAGAGCAAAGTATGAAGTAACTTCTCTTCATATTGTATAGAAGTCAGAGAAGTCCACACTGCCTGGGGAGGAAAAATACTGTTCAATTTTTCCCTTCCCTTTCCAATCTCTCTGTAGGTATTTTTACCAATTCTGTTAACCAAGTCACTGTCTCTGTAGAGACAACCACAAAATGACAGAACTCCACCTGCTGTTTCCCAGTTCGGGAGAAAGCATTTTACTGTGCTAGTAAGATACATAACAGTCATACACATGCCTTCAAAGGATCTCTCATGCTTTTGTAATGCTTGACTCTCCTCCAGAAAAGCAATACCAGAGCTTTACTAAATTCTCAGTACAAACAGTGCTGCCTCCAGACCTCAAACTGATATATCTGACAGAGCACACATATAAGCTCTTTTTTTGCTTTTGTTACTTACCTTCTCAGACCAAGCTTGTGATTACTAATTTCTTGTATCTCTCTCTAGTATTAATTCCTTCAACTGAAAAGTGCATGTTAAAGGCTCCCCATGGAACACACAGTCCTCTGACCAAATACGGACAAGTTCAGTTACTGCATTCCTTAAAGACAGTAACACTATAAATAATTCTAGGGGGCTTTAACCCCACTGCAGTTTTAACATCTTTTAGTGGTCAGCACACAGCTAAAATCCAGAGCCTCATCAGCTGGATACATTACCCTGTCCTTGGACTTAAATCCAACTGAGCTTTTTTCAGCTGAGACCCAGAAGAAAATATTCTCTCACGGACAGGAAGAAAAGTACACACAAGACATTTATCTACATTGTTTGTTAGTTTTCATTCATAACCTTTACTTATTCTTATCCTTCAAGCCTTCTAGTTAGAATCACAGAGAGCCCTAGAAGTCTCAGTTCCACTTCAGGAAGCTGGAGAGAATATACCTAACATAACAGACAGACTTGATATGGAAGCATATCATGGCAGCTGAAGCCCCTCTCAGTTCTGCAGTGGAGTTGTGGGACGGTTTTGATAGGTTTCTCTTTTGTGTAGGCTATCTTCAGGTTTGTTTAGTTTTTTTAACTGAAGTTCAATTATTCTGGAAATGGAGGCCAAAAAAAAAAAAAAAATCCCTCACTTCCTGCAGACTGCTAACAGAGATGACACTTTCATGAGTTAAATTCAAGGGTTTCTAACATTTTGCTAGGCCCTAGAAGTCTTTTTTGGAAGAAGGTTTATCCAGTCATAAGGCTGAGTTCTGCACCGAGAATAACTCAACACCAGAAAGGGTACTGTATGCAAGCAAGGAAACTATCCAGCCTTTTGTGAAATCAATTTTTTCACCCAGGAGTTAATTTCTGTGATTGAGTTCTTCTCCTCTTCAGACTGAAACACTTGAAATACTTCCAATAGATCACAAATTTGGAATGCTCACTTCCTCGATTGCCTTAATGCTCTCCCCAGTATTATCTACACATCCGTAGATCATGAGATGACAAAATAATGGGACAACACTATATGGGAAAAGAAAGATGCTGAACGTGATTTTGGACTTGTATTTCTGTTTTGGAACAGAGAAATGCTTATTCAAATCACACCTAACTGTTTAATAAAGTACAAAAAAATTGCTCAATTTGTATTTGGTAGCAGACCTTTACCAGTCAAATTAATTTTTTCCTACTTTAGCAAATCTTTTGACAAAAATTTCCAACAAAAAATTTCCCTGTGAAAAAAGGGAATTTCAAAGCTGGTATAGAAACTTAGAAGTAACAAATACTCTAAAACTTTGTTTCACTTTTTGTTCCTAAATTATTTTTTCAAAATATTTCCCTAAAAAAAATTTAACTATTTTCTGATACAACACGCATCACAATTCAACATTAGTCAATGCTGAAAGGGATACTGTTTCTCAGATGTCTTTTATCCCTCAGAAATCTCTAACTGCAGGCAGTAACTATCTCATTTAAGAACTGGAATAAAATGATGGGGACTACAATTTTTTTCCCCCGAATGACAACGAAATGTTACAAACCTTTGTTTCAGCTAATTCAAAAGCTTCATTTCTTATCTATCAGAGACTGAAGAAAAAATGCAGATTATTCTGGACTGAAAGAAAAGCTACGGTTACCCTTCTGGCTTTGTAGATTAATAAACAATCAGCTGTAAATCCGGAACAGACAGCAGCTTCAGCTCTGCATGGGACAAATGGCCAGGATAAGCTCAAGTACTTACTCAGCTTTTCACATAATAGGTTAACTGGCAACTTCCACTCACTCCGACTGACCTCTCTCATTCCAGAACTGGTACAGCTGAGCACTAGGTCACAAAAGGGAGGGACTAAACTGAGAATAAAATAAACTGGCCAAGATGAATAGTTTCACAGAGCAAGTTCCCTAGTCTGCCTCACTGTGGGGCCACATAAACACTAAGGCAGCACAATCCAGTGGCTGACTCAGGATACAAGTGAGCTAGAGAAGACAGGGAAGGAAATTAGCCCAGGCAGCTTAAAAACATACAGCTGCTGAAAGTCTAAGTATAGGCTAAGGGGAATAGAGCAACACTTAAATTAACTACAGGAGCTACATGGTGAAATGGACAGCCTCTCTCACAAGATTCTGAGTAGAGTGCATCTAAGGGAAGTGCTGATAACAAAAATAAACATACAAACAAATGAACAAACCAAAGCACAGAGACAAGCTATAAATAACCGATCACAACCATACCAATGACCAAGACACAAAACCTAATTGTTTCTTCAGCATGGTACTTGCAATAATAAGCACATTCTGTTTCCAGCCACAGTGAGCAAATGTTTCAAAGGTTGCTTTTTATTCTTTTTTTGAATGTACATTCTGCTGTCTGTTGGTCTCTGTAACTGGGATTTTTCCTGAATCTTCTGCAGCTATCAGTCTTTGCAAAATCTACTTGTTTTCCTTGGGTCAGGCTTTGTTATTTACTTTTAAAGTCATATCTGTTGGGGGCCAGGGAAGGAAATTTCCAGTGCTTCATGATCTGAATTACAACATCTGAGATGGCAAGGGTGACTTTCAAGATGATGACTCTGATAATGCCCTCTTGTACAGACCAATTTCAATCTCAGTAGCTCAGTAAGGAGTCTCATTATCTTTTCAAGTATTGTAAGATCACTAATATAGTCTAGAATAGCATCTATTCATATGTACTTTTTGTAAGCCTGCTTCTATAAAACAGGAACAAAACATTCAGAAAATTGGATGGAGACTGAGAAGTTTTGAAAGTTCCCTTCAGGTTTTAAACTACTGAGTTAACTAAAACTATTTGATATATTGCACATAGAGACCTTGATGTATTAACAGATTCTAACATTCTCATGTTTGAAAATCTGATCTGTGAACCTCAACTGACAAATCTGATTAAAAACCTCCCATAAAACAAGCAAATAAATGATTCAGTCTCAAGTACCTGTATGAAGCACAAAGGTGTTCTTTCATCATCAGGTGATTCTGAGTCAGTAAAGATGCTTTCACTTGCCTGCTTAAGTTAGGCAAACATTTAAGAGCAACTAAGAAACAGCAGTTGCTCAAGTAAAAAACCACCTTGATCAATATTACACAAGACTTTTTTTTTAAACAAGAAAGTTTCAGATAGTTATACTGATAAATCCTACAGGATGGATATAATTAGACCAACTTAGATAAAGTTACATTAGTTTAGGTAAATTGTAGTGTTAGCACCATTTACTGGCTTTGCTATACAAGCTAAGAAAGAGATCATGCTGCTAATAGCCACAACTCTCCCAATAAAACTTTGGGGAAGGACCAAACCATGAAGAGCTGCAAAGATCCTAGCTCAGATAGTTTTCATCAACTGAATTTCAGCTGCCTTGTGTCCATTTCCTGAGAAAGCAGCAACTGCATCTGCAAACAAGTAACTCCCCATTCTCCGAGATCTCTCTGTTATTATAAACTTGAGAGATTACCTTATTGGGTAGCTCAGCACATTTATCTTATGGTAGTTATTAAACTGGATATAGGGAAACAGGAGAGTGAGAGAACAGCAAAAGGAATCTGTACCAGTCTCATGGGCTGCTGTAGTTCATGGTTCAGTAAATGAGCCTACAATGCCTCTGACTTAAGTTGAAATTGACAAAGACACCCAGGCAGACAATTAGTATCAGCAAATCTGTTCAGTCGTTCCAACACAAGCCACTAGTTTTTGAAATAAATTTCAGAAATGTGTTTTAAATCATCAGATACAATCCTAAACCCAAACAAACCCTTTCCCCCTGCAGCATCTGGACTGGCAAAGCTTTCCTGTTGTTTTTAACCAGCTTAGAAAACAATTCAAGTGACTAAGCAGACTAGAAAAGCATTCAAGAGAAAGTCCACTTTAAGGAAACTGACAGATGAATTCTGTCATGTTCAGCCCCAGTGAACTGACTTGTCCACCCCACTTCCTCCAATGCCAAAAGCCATCGTCCCTGAGGCACCCAGAAAGTCATTCAAACTGAAACAGCAGAATAAACTGAACAAAACAGCACAGTATCTTAAAATACCTTTAAAATACCTTGAATTCCTTACTTTATCTGCCTGTGTTAGAAATTTGGCAGACACAGGTAGAGAACTTCCCAAGACAGCCCACCTGTACTGCGCCTGTTCCATTGAAACATTCCTCCTACATGCCAGAGACATTGCTCATGAACAGAAGTTTCCACCCAACAAGAAAGTGTGCTGTCTCTGAGGGCTGAGACACTAAGCAGATCTCCCCAAACAATTATACATGCCATGAGAGAACAGGAGAAGGAGGGGCAAGCAGGAATTATGAGTGAGCTGCACTCATAAGGAAGAAAGTGGTGTCGGGTTTTCAACTACTAGGGTAGCACATCTCAAGTCTTGAGGTGTGACATGTTAATCAGGTACAAATACAGGACTCCAGTACTAAGAGGAAGCACAAAATAATTCTTCAGTATACTGAAGATAACAGCACCAGCACACATACTGTAAAATTTGAAGCCTGGATGTGGAGGAGCACGAGCAGCTCCATAAGCAGCAAGAACACAGATGCCTGACTTTTTAGGCTTATCTCAAACTGATTAATGCTGGTTTCTACTCAACTGGAAGCTCATGCAGTCAATTTTCAACTCAAGCACAATGCTCATGCTCCCATGATAATCTTTCAAAGCGCTCATGTATTTCTTTTCTCTCTTGGCATTCAATCTTCATAAATAATTAAAAGGACATACATTTGCGACCCTGGTCCATTTGTTCAACAGGTCAGTTTTGAAGTTATGCTAATTTTTTAACATGATAGTATTAGTCTTATTTTCAGTTTTTAATGTAACTCCTAATAACTTATTTACATTTTACTTTAATTTGAGCCTAGCTTTACATGGGAATGGGGAGAATTGCATAAATTACATTACAGAAATTACTGAGAACAAGCAGAAACACAAGCAATTGATTTGTATCATCTGTAATTCTGATGCCAAAACAGAATGAGATTTGAGATACTGTGACGTAATAGTTTCAGTAATATAGAATTTTCATTACTGTTGTCAGTACCCATTTGTGTATTCCATTCTGGAATAATTTAAACAGACACTTTATGAACAACAATTCACACCACCTGTCACCACAAATGACACAATTACCATTCTTACAAGTTCTAGATAATGCATTTTTATCTCTTACTTCTAAAAGTTCACTAGCACAAGACAGAAGGTCAAAGTTACTTGACTTTAATGTGTTGTTTTCTGTCTTATATTTTAAAAAACATTTAATGTATATGTTCAAAAAAACCATTTCCAACACAGGTGCAAATATTTATGTTACAGAAATAATTTCCATTCCTTGCTTCTCTGTCTGAAAGCATATACCACTATCAAAAGAAATGAAACAGGTTTCTTAAGACTCTTCTCCCACACACCAACACACCACCCTACAAAGAGGAATCACACCTGCTACTATGCAAAGCAGCAATGCAGGAACATTTTGGAATGGTTGTCTTTGCCTACTCTTCAACACAGACACAATCCACAATGACTCCAAGCAGCAGGGCCAGCTGATTTTAGTCCATCTTCCTCCTCCCTCTTTTTCCTTCTAGATTAACTTGCATGAAAATACAAACAAATTGTGTCCCCTTCCTATTGCTTGAAATACTCAGTACTCAGTGTCAGCAGCTAAACAAGACCTGGGTTGTCTTCCTCATTCTCACTGTCTGGTACAACCATGATTGGTAGTAAGATGTCTGGGACCAGAACCCCAGGTAGAGATGTTCACAAGCAGGCTGGGCTACATCTTGCAGTGTGCTTTTATCTCCAGACCTCTTCATTCAAGCTCCCTTGGTACAATCTCCCTGTTTAACCATTTATCTGTCTGATGTAAGACTGTCTGATATAAAATCATGCTTATACCAACAATAATGAATACTACAATCTAACTGAAACTTCTAGAAATTAAGTGAAAAGCAGGGTAGCATGAATTATCACTTGGACGACATAAACAAAATTGACTAATAAACAGTGTTATGGACATGTACACATTTTCTGAAGGTATATGTATAGGTGTGTACACATATATTTATATATACATTCATAATTTATCATGTTTGTTTGTTTTCATTCAGAATCCTTATTAAGGTGGTTTTTTCAATCCCCCTGCTGAAAAGAGCTGCAAAGGAAGGTTGCTAAAGGAATGGAAACCCCAGTGATGGCACACACATTTATAACAGTCCAAGGAGAACAGAGCACTGAGCATATGAAAGGGAACGCTAACCTCAAGTGCCATTCAGGGGAATAAACAGCAACAAAATTCAATAATTCTCAGAGTATATGGAAAGTTGAAAATCCTCCTACCTCCCTAAACTCTGGATTAGATTAAAAAAGCTGCAGTTCATGATCACAAGATTGCAACCCAGGAATCCCATGGGCAAGGATCTCTTGGGATGGAAGTTAATTGACAATAACTGTGGGGAAAAGGAAGCAAACAGGCATTCTGTAGCACATTCTCTGATTCAGAGTCTAATACCCAAGGCTAATCTCTAAGGCTGCTCAGAATGACAAAAAGACTTTTTAGCTGGATCTTGAAGAAAAATCGTTGAATTTCGCCACCACCTAGAAATCAAAAAGGAAACAAAGTGCCACAGAGCTTCAGGGGTGCTTTGCTGACTAATATGACCTCAGAGCAGTTGTATGTCATACAAAGGGCCAGCGTAGAACAAGGAAAACTAAAAAATCCTAGTTTATTTTATACAACATATACTTTGGAAATCACTTAATAAGAGCTAACAAGAATAATAGAGGAAACATTCTTGAACTTATCTGCAGAATTCAAAATTTAAAACAAAAAAAACAACAAAAAAAACCTACCTTGTGGGCATTGCTCATTATGAATACTTTTTTGGTTTTTTTGTCCAAGTGAACACACAACTCTCTTGAGTCTGGAGACAATCGATACAGTGAGCATGAGTCTATCTTGTTTCAAGACCATTCCCTAACAATGTATATTTACAGTTCCACAAGTACTGAAACCCTTTTAACACAAGTGTTTCTTAACTACAGCATGTAGATTTAATGAGGTTAACTTCAACTGGCTGAGATTTCACCTATCTTTCAGTCTCACATTTGTTTTATGTAGAGCCTTTTAATTTAATTTTTTTTCCTACTAAAGCGTCTAAAGGCTCCAAAATGTCTTCTGCTAGGAAGTCAAGCAAAAAAAAAAAGCAAATAAGCATAATTTTAATATTTTTCAACGAAGAGCTGTATGTCTGCTATTGAGAAGAGGAAAAATGAATAATGACAAATACAAAAACATAATTTAAAATTTCCTAAATCTGGGAACAGCATCCTACAGTTCCTTAATGTATAGCGTTACTACAGTTCCCACAGCCTTCTACTATCAAACTGTTCACCTGGTTAAACCAGGTTTTCCAGTTACTTGACTTCTACAGATATGTTGTTTCAAAAAGTGTTAACAGTGTTGTCAGTGTAAAACAATAATCAATTCATAATATTGCCATCCCACTAAAAATTTTAAAAAACCTAATAAATTATAAATTAAAATACACCATGCAGTCATCTTCCTGCTGAAAATGCTGCAAAAAGTATGAAGCTTACCTTATTTCAAATTATAACATTAAGAATAGCCCCACAGAGGTTTTCACAAAAAAAATACAAAAAAAGTTCACCAGCAAGCATTTCTTCCAAAGACCACATGGCTCTTTTGAACAATCATCATTTCTACATTTAATCCATTTTAAAGACTACTGACCTAAACTGACATTTAGGAAAAGAGAGGATGCTAGAGTTCTTGCTGAGGCAGCCTGAGATATCCTACTAACACTTACATAAAGCTTCCAAATAGTATACAAGCAGGCAATTCCCTAGAAGACTTGGAACAGGGCTTTTACATTTGCAAGAGAACCTGCCAAAGACCTGTAAGAGATCTTGAACAGCACAGGGACAGAAATATAGCTCATTTGGCTGACATACTCATGTCCTTTTCTACTATAAATATGGTGTCCTTTACGATTAAAAAGCTGCTTGTGCCCTTCTGCCAATAAAGAGCCCCTGAATTTCCATTTACGCAATGGCAGAACACAGAGTGCACATCCTCAGTAAGAAGGCTTGAGAGCAAAGAGTTATTTCCAGAGGTTCTACCACCTGAATGAAGAGCTGAGAGCAAGTGTATCAGAAGTAAGTAGATCAGCTGTGTGCTTGCTGGCAAAAGTCTAACTTGGCAGGTGTACTGACCAAGGAGTAAGAAATATGCCAAACAAAGCACTGTCCCATTAAGTCAAAGACCTATGATTCTCATTCACCACAAACAAGAAGCTCAGTGTCTAAACATCTCCAAGCAGAAAAATCAGAAAGAAACAGCCTACTGGATTCCTCACTCCAGGGCAGTAAACCACTGTGACTGGCTGATCTGGTACTTTTCTGGCAAACTGTCTTCAATAGGCTTAATCACACCTGTCAGCAAACCCACAGAATCTACAACCGACTGGAAAATGTCTGGCACAACCATTCCAAGGACAAGGAGAGAGAATTTCAGGCTGAGCAGGATACTGCTATTGCTGTTTCATCTGCCTTCCCGGACAACGATGTTCAACTTCCAGTGCCACCAAAGCACATTATCTATATTAAATGGAAAATGCCCAAAACTGTGAGAAATTCTTTTTTTTTTTTTTAGTATCACATGGGTCTTTTCATCGAGCAGCATATCTGGTCAGTGGTGGAATTACCCATTTCTTCATTAAGAACCATCTCCATGACGCATATAATGAATAGCCAAGCACACAGGCATCTGAGTTGTAATTCAGCAGGTGTCAGCAGATAAGAAAGCCAGCAGCATGGCCAAGGAATTCAGTTTTCTTAGTCTCAAGACAGGGTAGCCTCAAATCCTTTCTGGACCCAGCAAAAAAAAAAACAACTTACTTTACCATCTACAACACACAGGAAAACACATCTTTGAAAAGCAACATCCTATGAAATGGCTCTCTGGGGTCCTTTAAAATACAAAAGGTAGTTTAAATGAGTGGAACTTGCAGTAATCTCAGCCTTTGCTCAACACAATTTCTATCTGCACTAAATTCTGCCTGGTCACAGAAGACTGAAGAGAAGAAAGTGCAGTAAAAGACTTGCTCCAGCTTCAGGTCACTTGCATGATTTCCAAGATTCTTGTGAAAGCGAAATAAAAAGCAACACGGTTAAAGGAGCTGCTTCTAGTTCTTCCTCCAAAGCTGAACTGCAACTTCTGAAGATGGATTACTGGGCATTTGCGAGTCAGAAAAACAGACAAGCAGGACCAACAGGTGGCAGAAGCACAAGGTGAGCAGTGAAACCTCAAATACCCATCCAGTGTTTATGAGTAAAAGGCGGGAAATGGCATGCCCGGTGACTGCTAACTTGGAATGCAGTGGTGAGTACAAGTATTTGGGACTGGAAGATACAGCAGAACCTTACTACATCAGAAAGAGCAAACAACTTCCAGAACTATAAGTTTACTCCACAGAGATGGCAATTTCGAGTCTGGAGAACAATCTCAAGAAGAGATTGTCTTTAAGCACCTGCAAAGTAGAACCTACAGAAACTGCATGTGAAAGAGCATCAAGGTTTTGTTGTAGTCATAAAGGTCCAGGAAGTCTTAAGAGAAGCAGAACATGATGCCCTAACTGGACTCCCTAACTGGACTCTCCAAAGACCATGATTCTCAGTGGAATAAAGCTTTCTAAATTCAGCATTTTGTCCCACAATGACACCATGCCTCTAGACACTTCTTTTGTTCCTGTACCTGTCTCTAGTAGATGTTTTTGACCATTGCCAGATGGGATAGTGGAATGCCCAGACCTCTTGTCTGACCTGGAGTCATTATTCATATGAAGATTATTACAGGAAACTCCTCACTTCTGGAAGAGACAATGACCTTATTGTTTAAGAAATGCATTTGGCACCTATGCTAATGTTCTTGATTAGGCTGGGAGATGCAGGATTTGTAAATACTATTATTACAATTTTGACTACAGACACCCTACAGAATAAAAAAAGAAGGGAAATAGATGGCTGTGTGAACACACCCAAATTTTTTTCCACAGTTGAAAGGAGATGGTGTAAAGCAAGGAATGACTTTGTACTCTCATTTTGGCATGCTTAATTTTAATTGTTTTTAAGTCTGGCAATACAGGAAAAGGAGAAAAAACAATTTTTGAGTTTTTAATCTGCTTTACTACTGCATTTTTAGATAAACTGAAAAATCAGTGAGTGGTTTTTCTGTTCTTATCTCCCTTCACCTTGTATCTCCATGTTTTTACTGCAGAGCATGTAAAGTGAAAGCCTATATGTAAAAAAAAAAAAAATATTAAAAACCATCTATATTTAATAAAATATTATTAAAAGCCCATACTGAAATTAACAGAAATCCTAAGCATTCAATTCTGGTACTATGTATATTAGTCTTGCATGCAAAAACCACCATGCTTCAGGTTAAAGCAGATTACATTACAATTAGTTATTTATTTATTTTTACTTATTTATAGTACTTACTACGTGCAATAGTAACAATAATAAACATCAGTGAGACAATTTCCTTTATGGAGTCTTTTAGGTGGTATTTTCTGATACTACTCTGCTATATATTGCTATCAATTCACAGTTACACTATGACAGTGTTGATCCAGCCCTATGAAAATCTTTTCAATTCTTTAGGAATTCTTAAGATCACAACTGAAAACCAATAAATTTTCAAAACATTAGCTGTATCTTAGTAATCTGAAAATACTTAAGGCAGCTTGTTTGTCATGTATATCTTCTCCCAAATTTTATATTTGCTTTGCAGATTACATATGGGATTACATGAATAGGAACATGGAAAATCTGCTCTTACAAGAACTCCTCCCTAAAAGAATCATTTATTCATAAAAATCCTGTACCTGAAGTATGGTGCATTTCCACAGAATTACGTATTTTTTCTGAATGCATACATGAACCATTAAAAAAAGTAGCCACTTCTTCAGCAGTAAACAGTTGCTTTTGTTAATACTACACCCGCCCTAAAAAAATGCAGATTTCCCTGTTCTAAGATCATAATTACTAAGCATTTCTCATTACACTGCTTTGAAGCCATACCATGCAAAAAAATCCTGCCGAGCGTTTTGGCCCTCATTTTTTTATCTTTCCAACCAATTTCACAGTACTGACAATTAAAAGAATAATAATAATATAAGTCATCCAGATGTAATATACACCTCTGATGAGGGCTCTGGGTGATGGCTGATCCTTTCTAGCCATATGAAACAGTGCAGACCTACAGTAAAAATTTCATCTCCACAGATGTATAAGAATTTCACTGGATATTTATATACACAATAAGTACATGTGGATTTCAGCAGAGACTCCCATACATATACATGTATTCATTTCACAACATAAATGCCAGCTCCAGACATTAATTTCATTTATAATATGACAGACCTTAATAAGCTCGGTGCATACTCACAAAAACAGACAGACATGCACACACCTTCAGAGATTAATAATTACATAAAACAGGGTCCCTTACTGTTCTCAGCTCTGCAAAAATACTGCAGTCATGAATAAAACATTACTTTCCAAAGTTCTCTGTTTTTGCCTGCTCTGGCAAGGTTTCTGGGAACACTGATTAGAATCTGAATAGCTTTACATTACCTCCAACCTTAGGCCCACCAACTGATCCTGGCTTTCTTGCACTGTTTGAAGGATTTCCTGGCTTTTTAGGTGCTGGAACCTTGAAGGCTGAGGCAGCTGATGATGGCCTATTTCCATCCACCGACTCTTCATCATCAAAGCTTTTGTCTAGGAAAAGGTATGTCAAATAAAAATAGAGCTATTAGAATGGGTGAATTTTCATTTCCTAACCCATTATTTTCCTTCACATTTCACAGAAATTCACAAAATGCGTAAATAAAAGCAAGTATTTATCAGTTTGTCCTGTCTCTGACCTAGGAATAAAATGAAAATGGGAGATAAACAACATTTTCTACATCTCAATTTCTTATAAAATATTATTCTATCTTTGTAATTAACCACAGTAGAACTGAGCATAAAAATGAATCCTATACATCCACTCTCTCACAACAAAAAAAATATCTTTGCACAGACTGAATTTTTTTAACCATTTCTTAATATTTTTCCAAAAGGAAAAACCTTAATATAATTTTTATCATTCCAATCTACCAAAGAAAAATGCTTTTCTTTTTTCTTCTTTCACTCATGCATGCCTTTTCTGCTATACATCCTCTCACAATGTGCCTAACTAGCACTCCCTGTCTCCCTTCCACCCAGATTTTTCAACTTACAATCGCAGATCCTCTTGCAGATCAGTCGCCTCATTCCTCTGATAGCTCTTCAATCCACTCACCCTAGGATGGACCCAGCACCTCACATGGCCACATGCAGTAAATTCTTAATACTAATTACAGATTCTACCAAAATCTGCTCGCAAGCACCCTAGATCCACCACTGAGATTTGTGCCGGCATCTTTCTCTCCCTTCCCTGCACTAGGTGCTGCACAACCAATGAGCTGCAAGGTGACATCATCTTCTGGGAGCCAACGCCAGAGGAAAAGGTGAAAAATCTCCATGCATATAAATTCATTCCCACACACGGTATTTGCCACTATTCCAATCCTTCATTTAAAAAAATAGGCAGAAAATATTCTGGGGCCTGCACTCCTCTTTCCTATAATTTCAGGTTTGCGTATTTTTAACCATGAAAGAAATTAACCTCTAGTGACAGAATAGTCTCAATTCAAATAATTGTGCCTTAAATGAACCCCAACATATTCCAACAGTAGAACATCGTTTCCCCCACCCACTTAGGGAAGTAGTATTTATCTATAAGCTTGAGCACAGAAAACATACCAGCCTATGGTTCCTATAATAAATAAAATGGGCGAGGCTGAGACACAGCTGCACTACATATTACCTGCTCTAAAACCTGCCATTTGTAAAAAAAGACACAAAAAAACCCCAACAAAAAAAATTAATTGCAAAGCTTCATCATCTCTGAAACGGTTAACTGTTTACCCTTCGATTATACAGAACTTGCTCCCAGGAAATGTCAACTATATTTAACAATGTAGCCTCCCAGAGGAAGGCAGCTTGCATTAAAGTGTGTAGCCAGGTTTTGTCCAGCAGCATTTGCAGCAACATCGAATACAAGAACACCTTGCATTTAATGTGTCCAAGATCACTTCTGCTATCGTCAGTACATTTTTCTAGCATTTGCCAAAAGCTGTGCTTTGCACTAATGAATCTCCATGATCAAAGAAACAAACCATCACAAGAAAAATACAGATGCCTATCAACACATTCATTATTTCCTCCTCTCCTATAAACACTGATTTTTAAGTGAATCTTGCTAAGAGTAATTGTTTGAATCTCTAAACTCTCCGAATCTGAGGAAAAGGCATCAGCCTTCCCCTTCACTGTCCTATGTGTTGCCATGGAAACAGCACTCCTGCTCAGCATACAGGCTGAGCCAGACTACATTTTGATTCCTGAGGCTTTTACTCTCACTATCTTAAATAGAACCAGACTTCAAGATTTCGAGCAAGGAAAACCACTAACACAAAGGCCAGATTAAGTGAAATGACTTAAGCACTGTAACAGAAGAGTAAATGGCAAGGGTTAATATCTAGGATAGCTGCAACATTACAGGCAATTTTAATATAGAAATATCTTGCAGATTTTTGAACAGCATGATAAGATCAACACTGACACGTGAGTATGGAACCATGAAAACAAACTAAAAGTGAATATATGCTTTGCAAACAACAATGGTTCTGTTGCTGCACTTTCAAATCTGATTAAGAAACAGGCAAGACTTTCATGCTACCCAACAAGACCACCCAACAGCTCTACAATGCAGCACTGATATGCAAACGCTGCACAGGCCTTTGAAACAATGAAGTTATTTGCAATACAATCAAAAAAATAGAAAATGAGCATTTGCTCTTTTATGCAAAATCTCCCAATCAAGAAAAATCTAGACAACCACAAACAACGGTGTACTTTGGGAACCAGTGACTCAGGTAAATTGATTTTATTTTTACCAAACAATTCATTATGAAGGTGTATCAAATATGGGTAATTGTAAAGTTATTGCTCAATCCCAAAATGTGCAAATAGAATTTCAGAAAAAAATGCAAAGGCAAATGTTTTGACCAACTGATGACTGTATTAGAGGATATATTAAATAATGTTCTTGGTAATACTGTCAAATTACTTTGCCTATTAAAGAAACAATATTTTTTCATACATTTAAAATATTGCTAACTCTGGATTAAAAATCTACACTACAAAATAGTTTTATACCCACATGAAACTCATCTTTTTAACATAAATACCTTTTTAAAGATACATGGAACTGATTTAAACCACTGATACATGGGTGTTCTTAACCAGACTTACCATGGTTTATGTTAAAATAAATTTTAAAATTCCTGTACAGTTACTTGAAGTGTTCCAAAATAACAGCACAGTACCATAAACATGTGAAATTAATGCCTGAAAAGGATCTGTTTGAATTCTAATAAAATGATAATGCAGTTGAGAGTCTTTTGTTCTGGATTTGTTTGTTTTTTAAATAAACATAAGCAGGAAAATTTCATACTGTCTTTTAAAGAAACCAGAGGTTTCCCCACCCTTTCTGGCCTTAACACTTTTATTTCTCCTAGGATTTACCATCAAAATTCCAACTGATCTTTAGGGACATTCCATTTTCAGAAATATACCTTAAACTGTGAAGATCCAAAACCAGAAGTCTGTATTTACAGCATTTCATTAAAACAGAGCATTATATTTGGTTTCCCCACAATGCACCTTCCATGTCCTCTCACTAATCTGCAATGATCCACTTACTGGTAGCTCCTGTAAAAGCATTACCATGTACTTTAGCACGGAGAAGCCCAGCTCCAGTTGTAACTGTTGCTCCTCAGGGCATAATCAAGAAGCAGTTCCGCTCAATCTGGCTTCACTATGTGCCTTTGGCTGGCAAATGGACCAGGCATGGAGCTCCTGACAGCCAACACACAGACCACGGGGATGGCTGCACTTCAGTATCAAACTGTGCCTCTACTGTTAGTTTTACGCAGTCTACAAACAAAATATATTTCTACAACAAAAGTCATAAAAGCCTAAATGTAATTAGTATTTCAAAACAAAGTCATCTGATGGATGCAAACTTTTTTTCATTCTAAAATGGCTGGATAATGATCACTGTAGGTAATTTACCATTTTCAGAGCATCAAATTTTATATATGCAAATACACCTAAGAGCTGAGAAAGCATTATCCAAACAGTGTTTTAAAACAAAGCTCCACAGTACTAAAAATGAAAGGTATGAATTGCTAGCAACCCACAGAAAATGTAAACCGGAAACAACATAAAGACACTGATCCTCAGTAAAATCTCACAACACTGTTCTTGTACTTGATAAGTAGTATTTTACATCATAGTGCATAAGGAGTTTAGGAGGTAAGCACACCATACACAGAAGAGCGTGGAATCTTGCCAAAAACTCCTGAAGAAACCTGATGAGCAATGAATGCTCTCACTCTGGTACAAGCTCTCTTCCAGATGAACAACTTCAAAGCAAGGAAGAAAAAATTCAAGAAAAGGTTGGTTTTATCTTCACAAAGCTAGGATTCAAAATCTCAGCATTAGAAGTTCGCTTCTAATGGAGAACAGAGATCTGCACTACAGTGGATTCTCTGCAGGTACAGCACATCAAGTGAACTGCTGTGCATTTCTAAATAATTTTTAGATTATTATTTCTAGATTATTAAAAATACTAATTTTTATTTCAAAATCTTTCCAGTAAAAGACTCTCCTAACCAACCTGCAGGACACATCAGAACCCAAAGTCTATTACACTTTCAGAATTTACGATTTACCAAATTTATTTGAAGAATAAACCCAGGCAGACAGACCAAAACTTGAACTATCACAGAGCATGAAATATTAAAATTCTTAAGAAACAAACTATGCCATTTGAACTAAAAAAAAATAAAAAAATAAATACATGAGCTATCTTCCTGCCTTGTAGCATTACTTTTGGGGCAAGATCACAAATATGTAGTGTATGTAGTGTAAGTATTCAGAGAGATCAAAGCATAAACATTTATAATGAAACTTGATATTCAAAGAACATTCTAGTACTCCCAATATTTTTAACTCCAAACAGTCTATCGACAGTGATTTGACTAAACAGCAGTAAAGGTAATTATGTATCCAGTAAATGTAAAGATATATCCAGTGATAAGGAGCATCTAGAGAGAAATCTAAAGTTTTTCATATGCAGAAAGAAAAAAAAATTCAAAGAAGATTAACGTTAATTATTACTGCAGCTCAAGCCTCCACCTTAGCTGGTTTGAAGAGCTGTGTAAGGAATGTGATATTCTGGAATCTAACATTTTGTAAATCATAGTCAATAACAGAAAAATGAAACACAGTATCACCTACACAGCAGTACAAATACAAGACCAACATTCTCCTTGTGCTACTCAGCAGCAGGAAATCAGAAGTTAACTGACTTAAAGCAGATCCTCAAGTGACACCATGAGGGCAAAAAACCTGGATCCCCTGCAGCAATACTTAACTAAAGCAGGCAATAAAGGCAAATCTGGATACTGTTTTCAGTAGCAACACCTTACATATCTAACAAAACTAGGGTTGTAAATACCAACTTGCAGTAATTTTACTGTAGACTGAGGAGTCAAACCACAGAAGACTGTATATTTAATAGTTATAAATTTAATTAAAGTTGCTTTTAAACTCACTTCTGTTCAAAACATTTGTATCAATTTTGCTTCAATAACTGATAAAGATAAGCTTTGCTAACAAATACTGGGTTTTACCTGTCAACACTTCCTCTTTGGCACCACAAAATATTTATGAAGACAACTGCCAAATCTTGCGTAAGCAAGAAAAGTCCCAAGTAGACAAACTCCTTACATTTCCAAGTCACTCCTCCATTCTGTGCCTACCCAAGACACCCACTGCCAGTCTTCCTTCAGTGAGTTACAAACACAGACTGCATCAATTACTTGGAACATCTGGGATTGGATCATCAGCTCAATTCCAGATGAACTGATGCAGCCTACAACAACTTCTGTCAAGCATGAAAATGAAGCCACAAGCATTACACATTCATCAAGTTAGCTAATCCCTCTAATCCATACTTCAAGCCAATGCCCCCACATCCTTTAGTGAGAACTTTATTACACATCAGGCATTCCATACAGTCCAAGTCTGTTTGTCCTGACACAAAGGACAGGATTCATTTGCCTAAGCACAGTCATCTAAAAACAGTTTAGACAGTCCTGGGCATCTTGTCTGACAGTCAGCTGACATTCCAGAAGGCCACAGATCTCCTGTAGGTCTCATATCACACCTGCTTTCTCCATGTGGCTACTGTGGATACAGCAAGGCACCAAGAGTGGCACGAGACACCTACCTACGGCTGGACAGATGAACTGCACCCAAGAAGTTTCAGATCTACCAAAAAGGCATGATTCCTTGGTATTCTCCCTTTCCATAGCAGGTCTCCAGATCCTAAACTATCAGGAGACAAATTCTCATGCCCAACTAAATGAAAGCCTGCTTCCCATAATGATGGAGCATCTCTTCCACAGACAATAGTGGAGCCACAGAAGTAGCATAAGGCCACTTGCTGATGGATTTAACTTCATGTTACCACCTTTGCTCCTCTTTGCCTTCCTGAAGGAACCAACTGTACCAATGACTCAGTGTTAGAAAATGGTACTCTTCTGTGCGACATATGCTGATGCTCATCAGCAAAACCTCAAACTCCTACCAAAAGACACTCCTTTTTCTGCAATAACCTCACAGGGGATGGAAGAGATCAAAAAATGCCAGTGAGAAAAGTGTTTTAAGAACAATAAACTTAGTTTAAAAATCCCGCGAAGTTCTTAAATCAAACATTCTTTCACATGCTACTTTTTTAGGAAGTTCCAATGGACTAGTGTATTAAAAAAAATAAATAGAAGAATCAAAAAGGCAGCAAGTAAGGGGAGCAAGAGTCAGTAAAAAGAATAAGGTAAATATTTAACAGTTAAATTTTGCTGTTGATCCAATCTCAAAATTTAATAAAGTTCCCCTAATTTTTTAACAAGCAAAGCAAAATACAGCTCTCCTACTTTCCATCAATCAGAGCACTGAAAGAGGCTCACACTTGCTTTCAGATTATTTTGTTTTGGTGTATGCATTTAGTCTTTTTTAAAAGATGATCCTCAATGAATAGGACAAAAGAAAAGACAGAAAATACGGAAGAAGATACCAGACCGAGCACACTTTTAAAAATAGATATTCAGAAGTGGCAAAGGCACATGCCATAATAATTCCCTACATTTAATATAGGCCTAGTCTAATGACATTAGTTTATCCACTTTGCTTCAGTTTCATGAAGAACTATGTTCAGTAACATTAATTCAGAAAAAATTCACATATCCCCAGTATTATTTTCCTAACCGCAAAGAAAAGTTACTCTTACAGTTTATCTTACTACTGTCTGGCTGAAAGACCAGACTTAACTACAGGTTTACAATAAAGATGCAATAAGCTCAAATAAGCAATTGAGCTAATTTTGCTCCCTAGTAAAGCTTCACTCCCATTTCTAGCTCCAGAATATCTCCTGTAAAGCTAAGTACTTTGCTAATTTTTACCTATTAAAATTGAAGACAGTTTCTACGAATCTTGCCATATTTTGTATTTTTACAGCATCTGTAAAATTACCATAGTCCATATATTTAAATTAATTAATAAATAATTTACTCCTTTCTAAATTCTTGCAACTTTGTTATACATATGTAACATTTCCCAAATATTACTCCCAGCAAACTTATGGAAAACTGAAGATGTAGTCAATATCACTGTACTTTAAAAACCATCAATTTCACTTTATTTACATCTTTCGTGAGGCAAATTCAACAGCTTTCTGAATCAACACCTAATAGTCTACAACCTATTAGTAAATGAAGCACCATTTTCTCAGTAAAAGGGGAAGAGAAAGGTAATTAAGCTTTCCAGAATTAATTACAAGGAACACCTAAAACAGGATTCAAGACAAACAGCAAGGTTTAAAAAAGAACTATGTAACATTATTGTTCTTCAACATCTATACTACATTATTGCTCTAGGCCATGCTATTTGGACCACACTGCACTATGTCCAGCATTGAAATATCAAGAAGTCAGGTGCCCTTTGGACAGGGGGAAAGCAAAAAGGTGTAAAAAGGACACAGACCTGCCTTGCATATGAAATCAAAAACTGAAAGTTTTTGACATTTTAAACACACAGGTTGAGTCACTACCTGTAACACAGAAAGTGATGGGATACTCTTCTATTTTAGCACAAAGTAAAACATGCCTACCACAGCAGAAATATTTTTCTTTCTTATGAAATATCAGAATTAAAGCTGAGAAAAACAGTAACTTCTGAAGAATTCAAGATTTCTGCTAAATGAGTGAGCACAGTAATTTCACGGGTGTAAGGTGCACCCTTTCTGACTAAAATTTTGGTCTGGA
>VRYO01000406.1:2862318-2882334 GCA_009812075.1 Sialia sialis
CCACTATTTCAGTTTTTATATAGGTAGGAAAACTGGGCTCTTCCTCCTGGCTGGAGCATCTTCCAATGGGATGAAGTAATTTTATCAGTCATAGAGTGGGACTCAATAGGCCATTAGCAGAAGATAACTCCCTGGAGGAATGATAAAGATAAACGAGCAAAGATAAAGAACAATGCCCTATTGGTTTCAATGGAGGGCCCATTAGCAGAGTATCTCCCACGGAGATAAGGATCAGTGCCCCATCTGGTCACAACAGATAGTGATAGAATAGATACTTTGATCACATCCTGTATTGTAACCCAAGACAGCAGGCTGGCGCGATTGTTACTAATTAGTTACTTTGTTGTACACAGATTCTTGCTTTTTTAAATTATTTTTTTTTAAAACGTGCGCCTTATACTCCAGTGCGCCTTATATATGGACAGCGTTCGGAAATTTTGCCGGCACTCAGAAGTGCACCTTATACTCCAGTGCGCCTTAGACTCGTGAAATTACTGTACTCCCGCAGAGAGTTTCCCTATCCAGACACTGATTAAAAATGAAAGCAGATAATTCACTTAAAACTGTTATAAAAAAATAAAAAGCTCGAACAGAATTTTTCCTTGATGCCTGGTTAATTTTTGTGAGCCAATTTACATATAAAAGACTATAAATTTCTATCAAAAGTGTTGTAGCCTGTCTGAATTCAGACCTCACTTGCGGCCAAACCCTTCACTCCATTACTTAAGCTGTCATCTAAAAAAGCTGCCAACTTCAAGTATTTTCTTGAAGTACAAACTCTACTATTTGCATTTAGAATACTCTGTAAGCCAACAGCCAGTCTTTCCTCAGTAGGCCTGGCTTAATTACTCTCTTTATTATCTCAGCTTCATCAGTCATTTTATTTCTTTCTTCACAAATTCCTTCTGCTTATACATCAAGTATTCAACTCTTAAATAGCACCAGCATTTTCTTCAGTGAATCTAATGACCTATTTTAAAACCAGTATATTTATCACAAAAAATACATGTTACCTAGAAACCACTGTCAATAAACTGCAATCATATGACTAGCATTATTGATGTATTTAAGCTCAGAAAAGTAGAAAAAAGGACCATCATATTTACCTATCTGACGTTAAGTCAAATAAACAACTGATATCCATTGAGGAATGATTCAGTTCAGGACATTTCCAGTATTCAGTTCATTCACAGAGAAGCACCTGGGCCTAATGACTTCAATTTTCACACTATCAATTACCTGACAGCAAGGTTAAGAGAGACATTCATAAGTACCATGTTCATTCATCTAATGTCTATCACAAGTATATGTGATAAGGAAGGGACATAGGAAATAAATAACATCATTGAGAAGGTTTACAAACAGGGAGCCTAAATTGTGATTTACTATTAGAGTATGTCAGTGACAGATGTAATTCTACCACCAGAGAGATCATGCAACTAACATTTGCATTATTTTTTAGTGTGGCAAATTTCTGCACGTTCAACTCAATATGCATATTGAAAATGTAAAACAGCAAGACAGGCTGGCAAATAAAACACAGAACCTAGAAACAGAAAGTGTAATATGAGCACACAGCAGATAAAACATTGAGAGATTTATTTTTCTGAATTTTAGATCCATGTAGTTTAGGAATTAAAAGTTAATATGTTCACCTGATGGCTGCCTCACATAGTCAGAAGTAGAGATTAAGAAAACATGTCAAATTATCTTAATACTGTCACTTCACTTGTAATAAAACTGGTGTTTTTAAGAGCCAACTCTCCTCAAACTGGACTTCTTAACATAGAATCGTAGAATGGTTAGGGTTTTAAGGGATCTTAAAGATTGTCTAGTTCCAGCCCTCCTGCCATAGGCAGCGACATCCTTCACTAGACCAGGCTGCTCAGAGCTCCATCCAACCTGGCAGTGAACCCCTCCAGGGAAGAGGCATTCACAACTTCTCTGGGTAGCCTGCTGCAGTGCCTCACCACCTCAAGTCAAGAACTTCTAGTCTACATACACCTTTTTCAGCTTATAGTCGCTCCGTCATCCCCTTGTAAAACCTCTCCAGCTTTCCTGCAGGCCCCCATTATGTACCATAAGTGGCTGTAAGGCCTCCCGTAGCCTCCTCTGCTCACAGCTGAACGATACCAATTCTCTCATCCTGTCTTCACAGAAAGGGTGCCCTGGCCCTCTGATCATCTTTGTGGCCTCCTGTTAACTCAACAGATCATCTCACTTGCCGTGCTAATCACACTACTTTTGATACAGTCCAGGACAGAATTGGATTTTTGGGCTGCAAGCCCACATTTCCAACTCATATACAGCCTTTCATCCACCAGCACCCTAGAAACTACAAAACTCACACCAGATTTGGAAAATCTGAAGTACCTGATATATGGCTAGGCAGCTTTAGTAGCTGCCATTTCTCTATCTTCGTGAGAATATGATCCAACCCTCCAAATAATATACAGAGACTGTTTCTCGCAGTGTTTCTAATGAGTTTGTAAAAATCAACTCAACAATGCAAAGAAATTCTGAACAAAAACCATCTGCACAGAAATGTAGAAAGTTTGACCTTTAAGTTCAATAGCAAACCTCACACTGTATAAATTGATTTACTAAAGGACTTTTAATCAGGTCAACAAACAAAACAATCCATAATGATAAAAGGTTTTTTGGCAAATAGAAATCTACTCATGCTCACTGCTTAGGCAATCATGGAACACCATGAAGCTCTTGACTCATCTCTGCTCTATGCAAACAAAATGATGATGATGAAAGCAAAAATATCTAATTATTTAATAACTAATTTGAAGAAAGTAAGGTTTTTCTGCAGGCTGTTAAGAGCTTTGTTCTACAACTTCAGCCCTTTCCTTCACCTTTCCTCAGGCTCCAACTACCCATAACTTTGAGGGCTTTTAAGTGTTTCTCAGTTGAACAGAAGAATTTTCAATTAAATGTACATGAAAAGGTACCAGAGAAATTCTGGTGCCATGAAAATCTTGCTGTCTACACTCCATATAGCTGAGAAACTCCTGTGAGTTTTGAATTGTAGTTACTTCTTGTAAGAGTCTACATACACAGCTGGTCTTCAAAAGGCACTTTCAAGTTATGGACTACACTTTCCCGCTGTTGCTATGAAAGTGTATTTTGATGAAGGAGCTGGGCAAATAAAGCAGACAAAATCCGAAACACAAGTCTTTAAGATGCTTTTATAAACAGAATATACAGAATGGAATTTCTAACTCAGGTCAATACTACAGGAGACCCTTCAGCTCTGAAGGTGCTTCAGATACTGAAATGATCCAAATACAGCTTAATTGCTCATCAATATTTACTACAGGAAGACTTTATTAAAAATAACATGTAACAGTAGGAATGATCCTTCTATGTAAGAGATAACGAAGGTGAAAATAAACCCTCCAAGGCAAATATCCAATCAGTCAAGTGGAAGATTCTTGTAACAAAACCCTTAGTAGGCCTTAAATTTCTCCTGTGGCTGTTGGCAATTATAATGTTTTTGTTTTGTTTACTTTCAAAATGTTCCTAAAAACAAAAATAAAACAACAGAAAAAAACAACCCCCATCAAACAACCAAAAAACAAGTAGCATTACCAATAGCCTGGAATAATAAAAAACATGCAGATAGAACAGAAAACACCAAAAGAATTTTTTTATCACGCAACTGGTTCTAAAAAACTAATAAAATTTACTCCAGCACTCCAGACAACCAACACTCATGGATGATAAATTAAACATATCTGGAAATCTTTATAGTGAACCCATGTTTCATGTTTAATGAAAACAACCACCATCACCCACAAAATTCTTAAACACTTTAAAAATGTCATTTAGAAACAGGAAGACAAAACTTACTTGTACTTATTACCCTAGAATATATTAAAAAATCAGATGCACTTATTCTAGAAGCTATGCTAGTTTTGAGAAAAAAACTGTGTCTGTCATATGTTTGTAGTTTTGTTTTTAAATAAAAAATGCTCTGAGTTGCACCTTGAATTCTTCCTTTAATTATTTTTTCTATTCACATCAGTCTTGAACCATGCTATATTCATCCATTCTCTTAGTAGAAACTGTGTCTTTTCATACAGCCCTTGGCTTATTCACACATTCCCTCCCTCTCAAACTCAGCTGCTTCACTTTCCCAATGTTCTTTTACTGCTATCAGCAATAGTATTTGCACTTTATAGACAAAACAAACTCAGAAGCTATGTTAATCACTTGAAGTAGCACATGACCTTACTCTGAAAAGCAGATTTGCACTTGTTTGGTTCAAAACAGAAGTCACATTCCAGCTTACAGTACCCGTCCTTCCTCTCTCAAGCACAGCAGTAAAGCCATTTCCCAAACCAATGTGCACACCAACTGCTAATAAAGAAGGAGGAATGGTGGGGAGCAATATAGGAAAAGGAGCCAGCACAGGAGCAGTCAGCATGTTAGAAAACACAAGCCCAAACAAGAACAGAAAAGGGAACAAGCGATATGCTTCTATCCCGCACAAGAACTTCTGCTACTATTTATATTTCCACACCCAAGAGACAGCTCTGAATGGTACAATGCACCACAGTTACAGCCTGACCAATTTCTAGGCCAGTGTAGCAATTGCTTTATTATCATCATTCACAGGACTCTGTCAGTTTAAAAAGTCTCCTACCAGAGTATAAGAAAAATCAGAAATACACCTCAGAAATCCACATGCACTAAAATAACATATATATTTTAAATCCAGCTAATGTCTCAAACATCACTGTAGCTTCTGTACCTTTAATATGTCCAATCCCTTTTTCAGTAAAAAGTAAAATGTTAAAGCTGTACAGCACCTACACTTCACAGAAACTAGTTAATCAGATTAAAGACTTAAGAAGACAGCCTTCCCTCAGAAGAACATCGGGGATTGGAAGATAATTGTTCTCATGCTTTAGAACCATGCATACATTAATCAAGTATTTTGAAAGAAGACAAAACACAAAATTTTCTATGCATATGCAGTAAGATAGAATGATAATTGCTATTCATAAACCAGTCACATCTGCTTTATCATCTAAAATCTGACAAGTGCTTTAAGTCATGAAACATCATTACATTGTATGCCATTTACATAAAAATACACTAATACATAAAGAAGTGCTTTTTCATTATAAGATACAAAACAGTATCCTTAGTACACACTAGTGCAACAAATGCGTGCACCAAGTATGTCCTCTTACAAAGCTGATAATATGCTTTTAGATAGCCCTCAAACACCTTATGTCTGATACTGCAATATGTTTAGTACATCTTAAGAAAACCTATGTCTAATCTTCCCTTTAAGGCCACTTGTAGTTTTAGGCAGATAATTTTGTCCTTATCCTAATTACCTTGTTCAGCTGGGATCAAGGCAGTCCCTTACCTACATATAACAGGGAAACAGCACAGACTGCCAACGAGGTGAGGAAGCACCAGTGGAAGCTACTCAATTACAAACCCTGGAGAGACAACACACAATGCAATGTGCACACTGCGATTCCATTTGCCACCTCCTCAGCAGCCTAATCTGGTTACCAATGGATAATGGCAAAAATGCATTATCCTCTCCCAGGAACAAGGAAACAGAGCGAGGAACGGTTCCTGGCTGGTTTTCCTCAGCAGCCTCCGAACACAACTTGCAGGACAAACTCAGACCACTACTCACACAAGTATGTGAAATGCCTTGAAGATTGAGGCAGAGCATGCTTTCCCACTGGCATGCATTCAAGTACAGTAAAAGTTACGGTTCATTTGTCTGCTGGGCCACAAGCATTTTTTTTCTTCCTCTACGTTCTTCCAACAATAGCTTGGAGAGCTCGAGACAGTTAACATAGGGACAAACAGAAAATCTGGTTCTTCCCTTTAATCTTCACTTGAGAAATCAGATTAAGATTCAACTGCTAAGCATCACATTTTACTTACATTTCTGCTTGTGCTCAAGAAAAGCGGGAAAAAAATCCAAAAGATTCCAATAAGCCAATGTCTTGCATTCAAGATAAAACTGATATTACCACCTCTAAATAGCATTTCCAAACATAACCTGCAATTGTGTAATACATCTAGGGCGATTACGTGAGCAAATCAAACAAGACAAGTAAAAAAATCTGTTCTCTGGAGTATCAGAACAATGCCTTCAACCTAGTCTCACAAATATTGTTAAACATACATACTGGCCACAACAAAGTGACATTTTGCCAAGAAAAGACATTTCTCAATGGCTGCAGAATCACTAACCTTAAAACATTTTCTTCCATGTTGCATATATTAGGAGGATATACAGAATATTTGAAAAACAAAAGACCGCAGCCAAACAATCATTAAACTCAGAAAAAAAAGATTAAGAAGTTTTCCTAATAGTAACTAAGGTTTTTGTTTTCCCTTGCAGTTTCATAATAACACATCAGAAGTCTGAATTCCTTGTAAATGTGGTAAGCAGTAGTTTCTTAAAACAGACCAACAGCTACATAATCATCCTACACACTGTTAATTGTATCTGGCATTATTGCTCAAAGCTCCTACACAGAATGTCAGCTGACTGCCTGAACAGTACTTTGTTCTTAGTGCCTTTGTTAATGACGAATTAAATTATACAGAGGAGAGCTCCACAACCACCCTCACTTTATAAACCTCAAGCATTACAGAATGACAAGAATCCTACAGCTTTGCCTAGAGAATGCAGCTATTTCTTAACACGCTACAACTTGTATTCTTAATCTGCAAGTTACGACAATTCATGTTTACACCATGGAGAGATCAGTGTTGCTCCACAGGAAGGAAACAAAGATGAAGAAAAGCATTTCCAAAATAAATAAAAAAATCTCAGGAAGAGTGAGCTTGGTACATATTCAGTTCTACAAAGACCGTAACTTCCCTTGCACCATGCAAATGACAAAAATACGAATATCAGAGAGCTACCCAGATTTTCTTTTAGACTGCTTTGGTCACACTCATTATCTCTTTCAGTCTCTGACATGAAAGAACTAAGTGAAAAATACACATTTCAGGTCACCTCAATAAAGGGTCTCAGGACTTACATCTACTGTTTCAGCAAATTCAGATAAAAGATTTAATCTTAATCTGTGATCTTTATAAACCATCTTCTTTATGCAAATCTGCACTTGTAAAAGCTCAGCCATCCTACCTCATCCCTAAACTTGCTGCAAGTCCAATGAATGCGTCTCAAGTCTCTCTAAAAATAGTAACGCATATGTAGAAAGTCACCAAGGTAATTAGCTCAGAGAACCTGGCTGACACGCAAACTTAAGAGGTGTCATAAAGATAAAACATATGTCTAGTTTTTAACAAAAACACAACCAGATAGTCAGTATTGCTTTACTGACCTACTTTCCATTGGTTTGTGTAACAATACACTGTGCAGTGAAGCATACGTATTAACATCCCATGTCTTTATTAAATATACATCTCCAGCTCAAGCAGCGAGGCTCTGCTCTTACGGCTATGCTGAATAAGTATTAATTTCTTCACATAACAGGGCAGGTTAACATCCGCTTGTTTACAAAGCAGTATAGTAAATTCTGCCTTATCTTGCAGAGGTAGCCAACACAAGTAACACAAGTAACACCGAGGCAAAAGGGGCAAACACAACGCCAGCATAAAAATGCACCGTGGAATCTGCCTAAGTAGTAAATAATGGAGATCAACGGCCATCCCAGAAACCCAGGGACGGTTAAAATTCCAAGAAGGGCTGGACCTGCCACGCTCGGTGCCCCGGTACCCCCTACGGCTGCTGCACGTAGCATCCACCGCCCAACGCCCGGCTCGGGCGGAAGACAAGACCAGTCAGCCCAAGATGCCAATCTGCCATACCAACCTCCCAAGACTCCCTCAGGCTGCCAACAGTTCCCCGCAGCCCTGCGCCGGTCCCTACTCACCGTCCCCCACAGCCATCATGCCCAGCGGTGCCGCGGGAGGGCGGGCGCGGCGAGTCCGGGCCGGATCTCCGCCGGATTCCTGCCCGCTCCCTGCCGCTACAGCCGCCGCCTCGCTTCAAAATAAAAGTCCCGCCTTGAGAGGGAGCCTCCGCGTCGGCCAGGCTCCGGCCCGGCCCCCCGGGCGCTCCGCCCCCGCCGCCATGTGCCCGCCGGGTCCCGCCGCCGCTCGGCAGCGCTGGAGCCCCCGCCACGAGGGGACATCCCCAGGGGCAAGCTTTGCTCCCCACCACCACCACGGAAAATGAAGCGAGAGGAGAAGCAGCAGCCTTGGTTAAGGACGACCACTTGACAGAACAGAGATCAACCAAAACATAACACAACATGAAATAAAACAAAACAATAAAGCCACAGGAAGTAGGAAAGGGCTCCGTTGAAGAAAGATGCTGCCTCTTTTTTTGAGTTTTCGGAAGACCTCCCCCCCCGCAACTTTAAAAGAGAAACAGCTTCCAAAGCATGCGTCCAACACATGATGCTGAGAAGCATCAATGACAGCCTACCCAGAGTCCGACCTGAGGGTAGAGTGCAATCCAACACGATTAAATAATAACAATAAAAAAATAGCAAGCAAGTACCAATTTACTTAGTCTTCCCGACAGAAAAATTTAAAAAAAATCAGAAAGACTGTAGCATATGCTGTTGCACAGAGCATGAGAACCAAGCATTTGCAAGGAGCAAATTATTACTACAGTCCCCTATAGCAATAATCCAAAAACTCAGTCAAATTCCTTAAGACCAGCAGAGGCATCAGCCTGATGAGGTCCTTTTCTTCCAAATGGGTTTGAACTGATCAGCACCCACTTCATTGGTGAGTAAATTTTCCTATTTAAAATGATAAGCCATTGGGAAGAGCAGCTGAAGTTGAAAATGACGTGGGCTACATTTTGACCAGTTGCATTGAGAAAGCCAAAGGAATACACGGGGCTCAAAACCTCTATAAAATAATCATGGCAGCTATCACCAGTATTCCCAAACAATATATACTCGTGTTGTGCTGCACTGGTGAGCTCTATTAAGAGTGTGTTGTCACTGTCTCCATAGTAACTATATTTCCAAATAGAAAATAGCAAAGGGAAATAAAAAAACAATAGTGTAATGTGGAAAAACAAATACACACTGTGCTATGGATTTTTATTTGCCCGTTTTCATTCCAGGAGAACATGGATTTCAGCTGCATCTTTACCACCCAAAACATAGCTCCCCTGCACCACGATACTGACATCACATACCCTGTCACATTCTGTCTTTGTAAAGCCAGTCCTCTGAGCCATGAAACACTAAAATGGAAAAAGTGCATGAGTTGCATAGAGATGTATGATTTATCTTCAGCTCAGTCATTCTGCTAAGTGCAGCAAGGAGGTCAGTATTAATAGTTTCCCTACTTTTGTTTTCATTTTCTGTCTCAATAATGACACTACTATCTGATACAGGCGTCTGCTTGAATTGTCTTAGAGAAAACAGTATTTACAAATCTCAGGCAGCAGAAACAAATGCTTTTGTAGTGCTGAGATTGCCTGCCAGTTGTTTCCATAGAAATGAACATTCACTTGCTGAAAAATGGGAGGGGTGCTTTATAAAATCTTCTCCAATTTTGAAGGCTGCATACAGTTCTGGTGGCGTGAAAGGGCAAACATTTTGATACTATTCTTCTAATATCATCATTATGAATGTAAACAAAAAGGTTTGCACAGCAGCTCATTCATTCACATAATTCACTTTGAAGAAATTGTCTCTGACTTTACTATACACATCTGAGAGTAAAAAATAAAAAAAAAACAAAGGTCAGCTGGAGAGGAAAGCTAGCTGGTATATTATTTAAGGCTGTAAACCACTCTCATAGAAGAAAAGCACTAAGATTCCTGCCCAGTTCCCTTATTAGACATGGTACTCTTCATGTGTTGGCTTTTGAAACTCCTCTTTACATCCTACCCCAATTATTCTATCCCTAAGTGTTTGAATGTGCTTTTCATCTCATCTACCCTCCAAGATCCAAGAGGATCTATCAGTCCCTAATGGTAACTTGTTCTCCTCCTCCTCTTCTATCATTCCATCACAGTTCAGATTCAATAAAGAGACACAAGACTGTTCTCACTAGATCCCCTCTAGCACACTCAAGAGGGTAAGATATTAAATCTACCAGTGTGCTAAGAAGGCAGGAAGGAGACATCTTCCTGTTCTACGTGTATTTCTCCCACGTACCAACACAATGTTTTTTAAAACTCTCAAGTGTTAAATCATGTTAGTACAAACGCTTTTTTAAAAAATATGTATTTGTTTTGACTATCAATATACTATGAAAAACATTTTTGTATTCAAGTTGTTTAAAGCTGCAAGCTTTGACTCTTCATTATTTTTTCTTCCTAAGAACATACTGGATAAAAAGACTGAACAACTGATGTTAATATTATTTGATGAGAAATCCTAAGTCACATCTCCGGATTCTCAGAAACTACATCAACACACCAAATATTCACTACCACAGCAGTGTCACTCTAGACTAATGAAGACGACATCTTCTAAGGTTGTATTAACAAGTTCTTCCCTATCCATCACACACCAAACAGGACCCCTATCAGTACAGTCACCCTACTTGGGACAGTAACTCCGCCTGGCAACAAACCATTCCTTTTGCTGTTAACAAGACACACTATGTAGTTTAACTTTATTAAAGCCAGCTGAAGTGTTTTTGTGCCTTCCATCCTGCCTCTGCCTTCCCCCACTTGGGAAAGACACTCCTATTTCCCCCCTACCATCCCAAACTCTACTACAAAATATCCAAAGCACAAAAAAAAATTTTAAAAATCCTCAACACTGTAACAGATGTACTTAGCCACTAAAATTTGGCCTTTATCCAGAGATGTCTGACAAAGCTCCTGAAAGAAAAGTCAGAACCAAGGCCACAGGAATTCAACAGTAACTTTAAATCTACACCTGCAAGCAGTAAATACAAATTGTCCTTCAGAGAATAATGAAGCACAAAGCCAAGATAAAGCACAATGGAAGAATACCTTTTCAATAACATTGAAAAATTGCTTAGGTGGAAGCAACAGATGAACTAGGTTCAAGCAAAAATACTGAAACCAATGTATTAAGAGGGATTCTGTCATTTATGGTACCAAAAGTGAATCACTGTAACTTTTGCACAGAAATTCCCACCTACAAGACAAAATACATGGTTTATACTGTCATAGATCATCATTAACATCTGTGTTTTGTTTGTTTATTGGTTCCAAATGAACTCTGTTAACTCTCTTAAATGGAAACAAAAAGGACAGAAGTGCCATGATAACTAGTCCAGCAATGTGGTACATATATTTTCATATATTTAAATTATTTCAATGCTTATATTCCTGTGTGGCTTTCTCTGTTCTCCTCAGAACTACCAACAGAAAAAATACACATGTAAAATGCATTTCTGAATTTCTCAAACCTATGAAACCTATGCAGCTGAATTAATATAAAACGCAAAAGATAATGGTTTACCCTTGCATAATGAGTAAATTTACAATCTAGCAGAACAAACATTTACATTTTTATGTAAAACATTTTCCCCCAAATGAGAATGCTTTGGGTTTTTAAAAAAAATATAAATTTTTTACAAATAAATTTTTAGGTGTTTAGGAACAGCAATGTTTTATTTCAAAGCAAAATACAGCATAGAAACTCTTACTACGTCAAAGGAAAGATTACAAAAACACTTTGCTCTGAACTTACAGTCACTTCTGTTTTCACACTAACAAGAAAAGGGTAAGAAAATTTAAAATTAAAAAGGTATATTTGAGTACATTAAGGAATTATATCCATTCCTCAAAATATTTCTCCTCTTGAATAGTTAAGACTTTTTAGATACAGCAGACCATAGTCCACATAGTTACTCTGAAATACAAATTAACATAAGAAAACTCTTCCCAATAAAACTGTACCTACTGATTCCTTTCAGAAGACAACGAGGCTTCCAAAACTGGCTATGATAATTAAAGCCACTGACATAGCACCTCCTTTGTTTGCTGTTATGTAACTTTTTTCATAATTTACAATTTTAAATTAAATTTTCATACTAAAATACTGTAGCCAAAAAACAGTAGGAAGCAACAGGAATTCTCTGCATAACACGTTGCCTTTTTTTGAAATACATCAGAATAAGGAGCTCAAGCTCAATTTAGTCTTAATTTCAACAACTGTCTTTGAATGCTGCAGTCTCCTATTTCTATACTTTAAAACTCCATGTATAATAATCATAATGCATCATTTTAACAGAGAAGATATCAAACACACCCATCACTAAAGTACAATAATTTAACATCTATAAGGCACACCAGAGTGTAAGGTGCACTTCTGGGTTGCCAGCAAGTCCCCGTAATTTGTCCATATATAAGGCGCACAGGCACACTTTTTTTTGAAGCGAGGATCCGTGTGCAACAAAGTAACAAGTTAGTAACAGACTTCCACAATCACAGGGTTTGCTGTCAGGTGCTCAATTCAGATCAGCAAAGCCTTAAATGCAGCTCCAGGCGCCCTCCCCATGCCGTGGGCCCTGGCACTCCCACCCCTGGCGCTGGCTGCTGCAGCTCGCCGCCCACTCAGCAGCTGCTCCCCACCCAGCTCGCACTTCTGGGTTGGCAATTCTCCGGAATTTGTCCATATGTAAGGCGCACCGGAACATAAGGCGCACTTCTGAGTTAGGCTCAAAACTTCAGTCAAAAAGGTGCGCCTTATACGCATGACATTACTGTACATTTTTTCTCTTAGAAACACACTAAGGATAAAGGTTCATCTGATCTTTTTTCCCATATATGAACACTTGCAGCATTCTTCTACCCTCTACTGAGAACATCTGCAACTCATTTAATATTCACTTTTTTCCATACAGTTTCAACACCTTTTCCAATTGTATTCTGACCACAATCCAGCAAATACCTCCAGTAAAGTGTACAAGCTTGTTTCACCAAGAGTCTAATTTTCTTAGCATTTACATGTTTCTATTCATCCATCTCACATTGATAACACTAGTATTTAAATGCTTATCTTGCATTAATCTAAAACCGATTATAAATACATGATCTTTCATACTCACCACTGACGTTACTTAAAATCATTTTGTCAGAGTTTCTTATTTCATCAAATTTTGCAAAGATTGTTTGCAACCTATAAAGAACAAAAACAAAGGATTTTTACATCTTTGAAATCCCACCAGCTACTGGTAAAAACAGAAATCAGTTTATTAGCATATATAAAGCAGTAATGTAGAATATACAGGGCATTAAGTGTATGAAGAAACAATTCCTAAAGGATTCCTCTTTAGCTGAGCATCTTCATAGATATGCATAGAAAACTAAGTAAACTTAGCTAAGAACAAAAATTAAATATTATTATATCAGCATGATTAAAAATAACCTTCTAAAGTTCAGGTTCAGTAATAGCACATATTGGGTATATATAGCATATATATATTTACTCATACTCAAAAACAAAAGGTAGCAATTCTAACTATGGAATGTTCACTTAGAAGAAAAAAAAAAAAGAGCTGCTATTTACTTTGTTCTAAGACTATTACTAATTTTCTTCAAAGTTTCTGTTCCACAAAATTTCCTCCGTTCGGTGATGAAAAGAGCTCTGTAGTTAGCACTTCCACAGGGAAAAAAGCCCCAAACAACAAAACTTTCTTCTAAACTTAAGACACACTAAACACTTAAATGTGTCCTACCTGCACACCGCTGATTTTAATTGTCACAGTAGAGAATACACTGCAAATGCTTTGCTACATATGAACAGCAAACAGATAAACAAAACTCCAAATTAATCAAAACAAAAAAACTCCACAGTCCTTGATTTGCAATCTTGTCCCACAAGGCAAAAAATGGTGCCCAATCAAGAAAGCTGTCAAAACACTTCAACAGCCCTTTCTCATCACTTCTGCAGAAAACTCAATAAAAGCAGTGGAAGTATCTCCCAGAAAAATGTGACCCCTTATTGCATTAGGAATAGATTTGTACTGACATAATACATTGTTCATCTGCAAACAATTGAAAACATTTTCTTATATTACTCCAAAGACTTCTCTGCATTTCAGACTACTTGGGAAATTGCAGTATGTAACATGTGCATGGAATTTTTAGCTCCAGGACTATCAGGACTCAATCCTGATTTTAAATGAACAAAGTCATGAATTACAACTCACAAGACAGTCTGCAGGTCTCCGAACAGGTACAATTTAGCTACCTCAGAAGAACTAGAGACTATACTACCCAGTTCAAAATCTGCTAAAAATTTGCATTGAAAGGCTGTCTTTACAACTCACAACCCAAACTATTTCATGACAAACCATGAAAAATGGGTAAGAACTACACCTGGGTATGAAAATTCCCACAAGGAGAAAAGTCAAAGACACATGAAGATTTCACTTCAACATTTCATTGTGCACACACCACTTTCATGTTCTGGGTAGAGAGGCAGTGCACTTTCACTGCATAGTCTACATTCGCTGCGACTTGCACATCCCTTACGTAGTAATGAACAATGTGATAAAATAATGAAATGCAGACAGACAACAACATAGAAAATCTGAGCCTTTCCCCCCAATTTTCCAACAATTTAGGACTCTCAGGATTCATTATTTTCATTTTACAAATATTTCAAAGCAATCTGCTACAGAGCAGATTGGTCCTGAGCTTAGTAGGCCCACAACAAGAACTATACAGATGTCCACAAAAAGGCCTACCCTACTGCAAGCATCTAAAACAACACAACCAAAAACCCCCTTAATCATTTAAGTCAATAATCCCTAATATAAACCATCAGTTATTCTACCATCTCAACTTATCTCAGAACTATATGTAGTTCAGTAGAAGTTTGCCTAATCTTTCCCTAGCATACTTGCCAGCTTGTCTCTGGAACCTATTATCCGCTCTCCCTTTTGCACAGCCATTGCATTTCCAACCACTGCTGCCACAGCAAAATGTCTGAAACGGCAGCAATTCACAAATGTCACCGCTTTACTATCAAACCACAAGTCTTTCACTGAAAAGATCAATTTTCAAACTAAAGGCAATACAAATGGGGTTTTCTGCACTTTGACTTGAAAAAGTAAAATTTTTGAAATAAAATGCTTTTTGGGTACTAGAACTTACTAATGAGACATGAAATACCATTAACATGCTATGCACTTTCATGAAGCATGAAGTTCACACAAGAATCAATACCTATAATAATGCATTAGGTTATCTTGCTTTCATAACAAGAAGTTAATGTGTTGGCCTCATACATTTGTGTTTATCACGGATTGAGTTCCCCTCAACAGTGCTGGATTCCATAGCAAACACTGCATTAACAGTTCACCTAGTTAATGAGGAAGACTTAACAGTACATCTGAAAGGCTAAAACTGCAATCCTAGGAAACTGAATATGATTAGAGAGATTAACGGATTTGCCTTACACTTTCACTCTAGTTTTTATATCCTGTAAAGCTTATCTTATCCATTTGGCACAAATATTTTAAAGAATTCAAATGAAAAAAAAGTATTTCCTGCTCTTTTGAACTCCTTTTCATTTTTTTCAAAAATGCTTTCCTGAGTGTTTTAAACAGAAGCTAAAGGCCAAATGCTTCCTTAAAAACATGTTATAATAACACATATGTTGCCTTTGGGCAAAATATTTGACGAAGTATTAACTATAAACAATTTTTTAAAAAGTGTCAGCACTGGACACTATGTTGTCAGTAGTGCAAACTGGAGAACAACAAAATATACTGCCACTCTGAAACTTTCAAAGCATGTCTTTATGACCAGAGGCACACTCTACAGTATTTGTCATAATTGCAACAAAAACATAAGAGTCCTTTATAACACAGCTGTCAACTTGGTAAAACACGACTGTAGAACCAACCCCCTCTTCTGAAGAGTTTACAGGATCTGTAACTACTACTTTGCAAAGTCTCTCACAACAAATTCCTCCCTCCCTCTCCTCCACTCTGCTCTTCTTACCACCTTCTTCTCTTCTCATATTTCTTCACAGGGTCATAGGCAGCAAGGTAGTATGGGCTAGAGTCTCTAAAATTGTTGCAACGACAGGCAATTTAGGAATGTTTACAGGAGATTCAGCTCCTGGCAAAAGAGAGCCTGCCAACAGGAATCCAATAAATTCTACAGTCACATTGGCAATGAGGAATGTTCTTTGCGAAGAGAAGCATTATTACTCCTTCATCTCATATCTGCAAGCCTAGCTCTGGATGTGGTAATCATTATCAACCACTGAAGTCACAACATGTCACTGATGGACAAAAATATGCCTGTGTATACCTTCTTGTCCCAAAAAAGCACAGACAGCTCTTCTGCAACTTCTCATAGAGATGGGAAAATCCCTATTGACAAAAATCTTGTTTGGGACAGCAAGTACTTCTGGATGGGCTGTCAGTGAATGAATGGATGCATGATGTTCTATCAGTTTAAATGGGGGCTCCTGGCAACCGGACAAACCCTGTCCTCCAAAGTGCAACAGGTCTCTATCAAAATATTAACATACTGTGGTGAGGATGGGCAATAAGAGGAATATGCATGTACCCTGCTAGGACACAGCTTGAGCTGACATGCACGCATGGAAACATGGATGCTTCCATAGAATGTGCACAAACACTTCACACTGCAAAGTTATTATTCATTACCATGCTTGATGGAGTTCAATGTTCATATGACAAGCAGAGGAGGATAAAGGTATGGACCTTGTGGTGAAGATGTAAAAGAGCACCACTCCCCTATCAACAGCAGAAGAATAAAGAAGAGCAGGTGGTAACTAGACTGTTGTTTATGTCCAAACTGAGTCTAAAGCAGGAAGTGACGCATATGAAACTTTGCAGTTGAAGACATGTGTACACATCTGGACACACAGATGGACCTCATCCACAACTTGAACTGGACAGATAAGTAGAATGCGCATACCACATAAAGTGTAGTATTCAGAAATGCAAACACCAATATGCTTCAACATTTTAGGAAATGAAGTTGCTGCCCTAGACATTAGAACTAAATAAATTACTTTTTTACATTCCTGTCTCAAGCAACAGCGGGGCAATTTGTCAGATGCACTCCTCAATAATAAAAGCTTTTAACATTCTCAGAGCCACGTACACTATTTCCATTCATGGAGATCAGCCACACAGATACCATACCATAAAATGTTCAGTTTGGCCCACAGAGAAAAAAACCTCTTCAGTATTTTCGGCTCACTGAACAATAAATATAACATCCACTTTCAGTATTCACAAATATATTAACACTACTACTTTCAGCTCTGACAAAGACTGTCAAACCTCTCTGGCAGCAATTACAACAAAAGGGAAAACAATATCCAAATTTCTAACCACTGACTTCATACTGATTGTTCTGGAAAAGGAATGTGCTTCAAGCAAAAAGCATAATAGTATTCTGAGATTTCTAAGCTAAAAAATAAAAAATAGAAAGAAGAACTCACTGAATTGATTTATAAACAAACTCACCAATTAATCTCAGTAAAGAACAGAAATGCACTGAAGAAAAGTAAGTAGAATTGAACTACGGAAGTAAGATACCATATTTTATTCACTACTTAGATTCCAACAGGTCCAGTAAGTCCCTGTAGGAAATCCAGTATCTTCCACAAAGGCAAACCCTACTGAGTGAAGATTACTAAACCTTTTAAGCCTACTGTTATTAAAGTACTGATTGTATTTGGCTTTATATAGACACAACATGTGTATACCATTTGCATATTTAAGGAAGTTGAACAATTTCTCAAAACAATGCTTGATTAACTTTCCTGCCTTCCTTTCAGCAGACAGGAGCTCTTATTTTCAGTGCTCTAGGAGGGAGTGCATTCAAGCAGCAACACACAGCTCTGTAATGTGTAATTTGTTATGCAAACTAAACAAGCCTACATTCTATTGATTCATGTGTGCACTGAGGTAATAGATTTTTCTGCTAGTATTTATATTTACATGGAATTTTTAATGCACTGGCTTACAGTAAAGGAGCTGCAATGCAGTTCTTTAAGTCTGAACGCAACAACTGAAAGCAGCCGTGTCTGAACTACAGATTATCTAGAATACCTAAATACTTGGACATACAAACATGAACACAGATTCCCCTCAAAATAATGATGATACTCTCTATCAAAGGCTTTTTCTACAGATCATAGCTCCTGGATAAGCACTTGAAAATTTTACTGCATCTTAGCAAAGGGAAAACCTCTGACAGACCCAGGGGAAGAAATGTCTTAAATTAGGTATGCCTCTGGAGGAACAACAGTCTGAGCTACCACAGAGCTAATCTGTCTTTCTCAAGCTTTGTCAAATGGCTTCTTAGTTGTATGAAGGAGTAAGAAGGGACTACAAGAACTCTGCTTTCTGTCAAGGATGGATGGCACAGAGTGGAAGGCTCACGTTTAACTGAAGCAAATCATAATTCCCCCCTTTATCCCAACCTGAAACCTACTGCAGAGGACACAGCACTGACACTCAGCTCATGTACTATTTAACACTAGTCCTGACTGTCAGGTGCAAAAACTACTGGAGATTTAGTGGCAACAACCCATTTAACATGCACCAAGCAGAGTCTTTATGTAAATGCAAATTACACAACCATGTTTGCTTTCAGGTCAGGAGGAATTTTGTATTCAGCTGATTCAGACAGTAGAAACAACAACTTGGTACCTACTGCAACTAAATTAGAAGCTGGTGATTGTCCTGAGGTTACAAAGCACCTATGGTGTTTAATCCTAGCTGGATCCCAAGATGTATTCAGCTTGTATCACATGGAATTGTAAACTATTAGTACTAAGCTTAAATTTATGGTCAGACCCACATTCATTGCAAAAAGTCTGTTATCTGCACTTTTATTCTCTGTTTGAAAAGATGTCCAAGGGCCTATCTCAATGCAAGGAAGATATGTTCCACTTATTTACTAGGAAACTTAATTTTTTGAATTGTAGCAATAATATATCCTAAACTTCTGTGGTAACCATATAATCCATTACTAGTCTAAAAACAAGACTATCATTCAATAGAAGAGAAGGTGTACAACTTCTTATTCTCATAGGCAGGGTAAACTTGTGTCTCAACAGGCTGAACTCTGCCTGGAATGCAAAACAATAAATTCAACACCCTTCTCTCCCATGACGCTTTCACAGAACCATAGAATGGTTTTGGATCATCCTGTTCCAATCCCTCTGACATGGGCTGGGATACCTTTCACTAGACCAGGCTATTCAAAGTCACTTCCAGCCTCACTGTGAACACTGCCAGGGATAGGGCATTCACAGCTTCTCTGAGCAATGAGCTCCAGGTCTTACTACCCTCACAGTAAAGAAATGCTTTGTAATATCAAACCTAAACCTATCCTCTTCCAGTTTAAAGCCCTTACTGCTGGTCCTACCATGTCCTTGTAAGAAGTCCCTCTCTAGTTCTCCTGTATGCCCTCTCTAAGTATTGGAAGATGCCCTAAAGTCTCCTAAGAAGCTTCTAATCTCCAGGCTGAACAATCAGCCTGTTTTCATAGCAGAGGTGCTCCAGCACCCTAATAGATTTAGTGCCTCACCCCTGAACTAACAGGGGGCCTCAGAGCTGAATACATATTTTGATATATTATCAAGCTGTATTTTGCTGTCTTACATACAACCATTAAAAACTAGGACTCTTAGTTTTTTAGATGGGTCTGATTAGGCACTCATCTGATATTCTCTCTGACACCAGGTAGTAAACATATTCAGCTTTATCAAAATCAAGAAGTGAATGAAGGTGATGGTAAAGTGGTATGTTAATATCTAAGGGGTTAGCACATTTTTTAAAGTTAACAAGGAATTTAAAAGATTTTATAGAATAAACAGTCTTTCTCACTGAGTACAATTTCAAGCTCTGTCCAGCTTTCTTGATTAGGTAGAAACAAAAGAATGGCTAATTTTCTTTCATATAAACTACAGTAATTTCACAATTATAAGCCGCACCTGATTGTAAGCCACACATCCGGGTAGACCATGGGATTTGTCCATATATAAGCCCCACCCGAATATAAGCCACGCTTTTTTTTTTTTTTTT
>VRYO01000406.1:2883334-3005002 GCA_009812075.1 Sialia sialis
TGGATTCTTCAATGAAAAAGGTGCGGCTTATAATCGTGAAATTACTGTAATCAACATACAACATAGCCAGGAACTCTAGTAACATCATACTGAATGGCAAGCTAACTAGAATATAAAATAAGAATTACCAAAATTTTGAAACAGAGTGAGTTTAAAGTTCAGATAATGAACAGTAAAACAAATGGCTCAGAATTACAAAATCAGAATAGCTGGCTCACCTTCCAGGCGGAATTCCTCTTTTTGTAAGATCTATTCGTACTTTCTCTCCCACATGTCTATAAATCTCTACAATGGCTAATATGGCAGCATCTCTCACCTGTGAACACAGTTTAAATTGTCAATTTCAGGGTTACAGAAACCAAAACAACATTTGCTGATAGGCAACTAATCTTACAGTTTCTATGGCCCTGTATGCCAATTCAGTTGAAACAGTGAGGAAGAAAAGGAAAGGAAATACAACTATTATATCAAGATGGCATTTGTTCCAAGTTAGAGCATCCTCAGATGGTAAAAAATCCTAGAAACAAGTTTAGAGGGAATTTCTGGGTCTAACACAAGAATAGCATTTTTGGAAAAAATGGGCTTTATCTAGGACTCACTCACAGCAGACAATACTTTCAAAAGCTCCTGCACTCAGTCTTCACATTTCACCTTGTTTTCATCTGTTTCTACACACAGCAAGGTCCTTCTGGAAGACCAAGACTGCTCACAAGAGTGGACCAAAGTGATCAGCATTTTCTTTATTTATTTCAACTGGAATCAGGTAGCATGACAGCACAAGAAAGGGAAAAGGGCAGGACAGTAGAAGGGTACAGAACAGTTAAAAGAAAGGAGGCAGAGTGCCTCTTTAAAATTTTTAAACCGTGGTCATCACAATAAAAACTGCCAAAAAAGAATTTTAATAAATGGCATTATTCTCTTTAAAGAATGCCTGGAATGACTTTAGTATTGCTCTTTGCAGCAGTTCAAAGTAAACACACAATTGCTCTAGCAAGATGTGAACTACATCTTTACTAATGACCAGCAAACAGGACAAATTCTCAACAATGTTATCTTCTCCTTGCTGTGTTCATAGTCTTTTCCCTCAAACATAAATTCAGATAAACTGAAATATTTTAACCATTTCCACTGGAAGATAGTCTCAAGTTCAGATGTCACCATTATGAACTACTTCCTGATTTTCACTGCAGATGTTTTTGCTTACTTTAATGATTCTAATGACAGTCTTTGCATGCTATCAAATTCCAATTTGGCTTCCCATTGGAAAATAATTACGCATAATGTTATCCTCAGAAAATTTGGCAAACTATTGCAGGTTTCATATAAGGGCTGCTTCTGGAGGTAATTTTTTGTGTTAATAACTTCTTTTTTTATTTATTTCCTTTCAATGTGCTTTGTAAGAAACAACTACTTTCAGTAATTACTAGTTTTAACTTTTGAAGACAAAACTAAAGGGACCACTATATCATTACACTGCTACCTTTCCAACTCTACTTTCATCTTCCAGTGAATGGACTGATTAAGAAGAAATTCCGTTTACTTTTTCTCACGATAGAAAATAATCTGCTGTACACAAGCACTCTTAATAGCTTTTCTTTAAGTGCTTATATTTATTTTGCTTTCACTGCTCTCTCAAAGTATAGTTGTTCAAGGGCCAGTAAGTACTGAAATCCTTACCTGACTGCTGGAGTCACCAAATGCTATACACAGATGTGGTACCAATTTGCTGAGGATTAATGGTTGTGCACCATAACTAAAAAAAAACAAAACAAAACAAAAACAACGTGTATTTTTTAAGAAAAAGCCAGAAAACAATTTTTGCAGAAAGTGAACTTTTGGCTTAGATTTTATAGAATAAAAACTGGTATCATTCAAGCTCTCTCTCTCTTTTACTATTTCTTTATCTACTTTTAAATAAGAAAAAAACCTCTAACTTTAGTCCTTCTTTCAGAAAGCCTAGTACTTAATTTGACATTTCCCATGTATTAATTTAATTGAACCAGACTCCCTAAAGAACTGCTTTCAGAGCACAACATTCAGAAGAAGGACAGAACCATTACAGCTCCGTAGAAACAAAAAGCTTACATGTTTAAGGTAGCAACAAGACACAAACACACTCCTTCCCGGGATCGGTAATTCTTGTGTTTAAAACCAACAGCAAGGCGTTCCCAAATGTACTATAAAAGCAGAAATAATGGTCTTTAATTACCAGGAGGACAATACAATGCAATTCTATTAGATATAATTACATTCATAATAGTTGCAAAAAAATAACACAGGACAGGTCCATGGAAAAAGTAATAAAATTAACTTATGAAATGCAGAATATGAAACACAACATGGATTAATTCTATGCCAAAACCAGTTCCTAAAAAACACGTTTCAGCAATCAAGCTGAGTATTTTGTTTGTCTGAGAAACAACTCTTAAAAGATCCAGAATTGCTACAGTTAATGCATACAAAACAAATAACATTACAAACTACTGACTCAAGCTATAGAAGTTACTATAGTCTTTTTGCTTCATATTCTGGTTCCCTGACAAAATTTCCTCACATCCATTTTAGCTTGTCCTTATCTGTATTCCTGGTGTCCCACTTCTCCCTTACTTTTGCTTTAGATCTATTTCTTCATTTTCTTATTATTTCTTGCCCCCTCATTCCAATTCCCGTGCTTCCATTTTTGTTCTGCTTTCAGTTCTCCTCTCCGTGCTGGTGCCACTTCCTGTGGTATGATCCTGGCTCCCTAAATCCTCGTTCACCTCCTTGCGCACTTGTTTTTTCTCTTTCTGCCCTGGCTCTCTGCCTCCTAGGTTTATCCCATTACCTTTCCATCTCCTTGTCATGCTCTAGCTGTGTATCAGGGCGTTGGAAGTGCAAACGTGGAGCTGAGGAGCTCGGGGATTCTCCTTGCGAGCAGACGAGGGCTCAGCCTGCAACTCGCCCAAGCTGCAGTGCTGCCATTGCAGCCTGGCCAGCATCCGGGCAGCGTTGCCTAGCGATGGATGGCTGCACACTGCCAGGAGCTGCACACTTTGCAGCCCAGGCACCTCCCTCCTGCCAACTGCACCCCGGAGTGCTGCAACTGCAACCTATAACGACGCCGTGCAAAGCTGCTAAAATGCATTACATACTAATTACTGCAATCAGCTTTCTGGCGGGGGGGGGGGGGGGGGGGGGGGGGGAAATAGCCCTCACAAACAGCTGTTGATCAACAAAAACATAGCATAAGAGCAGGGAATATGCATCCTCTTTGTTAATGAGGTTGCACGCTTCAGAGCAGACATAAAATTTTCTAATTAGAGCCCTACTTGATAATTTTGTCCCCTCTGTGTTTTTTTGTTTGTTTTATACTTCATTGCATTTAGAAAACAAACCTTGACGAGCAGGACATGGCTTGCCAAAATTGCATAGCTTAACAACAAAGAACAAGATTTTACAGAAGAAAACATCCTTCCAATTAACCCACTGTCATGGACAAACATGGGAAGAAGGAAATCTCCTTGTTATATGTATAAAAATACAGGTAGAGAGGGAACTGCAGACTACTGAAACAAACAAAGCAGACAAAAGAGAAATTTAGTCTTTCACTGAATTATCCCTTAAGAACTGGTTTTTTTTGAGCAGAGAAACTCAAATGGCTGCTTAGAAATTTTTATTTTCAGAAGTTCCTAGCAAGACTTGATGTCAATCTCTGTTTGTCCCTTTCATGCACATTTTATACCACCTATAATTTTATGCCTTCCACCCGTAAACAGATAGATCTAGTTCTTGCTCAGAAATAAATAAAACCACCAAGAACAAGTAAAGGGACTTATTAACAGGACAAATTAAATATTATTCAAAAACACGCTAGAAGAGGCAAGATGAGTTGACTACAAAGAAATTTACAGGACTCATCCTCAAAAAATTATTCCATTCAGCTCTTTTAAACGGAGGCTTCTCTGCAACAGAGAGCCTAAAACTCTGTATTTCAGTGTTGGAGGCACATGAACGATTTTTCTGTTTTGGTCCCTTCTGTGAGGATGATTGATGCTTTTCATCCAAAGTTCTAATGACCCATAAGCTCTCCAGAGAGCAGACAACCACAAAGCCAGGCTTCTCCCATCCTGGAGGTTACCAGGAAAGCCATACCTTGTCTTACACACACATGCTCCTCCTTGGACCCACTGTCTTGGCTTACAAAGCAGAATGTAAACAAAAGTATGCATTCTATTACCATCTGCTGAAACCAGGTAGAGTAATGATCTTTATCTTTTAAAAATATATCTTCTGTTAATAGGTCATCTGCTAAAACTAGGTGGGGCAGTGCTCTTTATCATTTCAACAACCCATCCTTCCTCCAGGGAGATCTCTTCCGTTCATGGGCCATTGAGCCTCACTGTATAACTCATAAAATTACATCATCCCATTGGGAGATACTCCACCCAGAGGGAGGAGCCAAGCATTTCCTATACAGAAAAAAAATAAGATTTGGAACACCAGGACAGTCTTTCTCCACTGAATTCCAAAGGAAAACCAGACCTTTCCACATCATCACTGGACCTTCAGAAGAAAACTGCACCCTTCTAGAGAACCACTGCTTCAACTGAGCCACATCTGTCCCTCCAGGACTGCAGCCACCATTTAATACCAATATCTAGCCTGACAAGGTGTCAGGTTATATTCTGACTCAGTCGGTGTTTTGGTTGGTTTTTTTTTTATTTTGTATTGCTGTACTTTTAATTTTTCCTAGTAAAGAACTGTTATTCCTATTCCCATATCTTTTCCTGAAAGCTCCTTAATTTCAAAATTATAATAATTTGAAGGGAGGAGGTTTGCATTGTCCAAGAGAGGCTCCTGCCTTTCTTAACAAGTACCTGTCTTTCAAATCAAAACACCCACAAACCTCATATGCTTTCTGACACTGAGAGTCATCTTCACAGGGGATGGAAACTTCCTTCCATCACTTCTATGTACAGCCTAACAACTCTGCACAAAGATGAACCAACAATGTAAAACCTTCCTAACAAGGGCTTAGCACAAAGCAACTACCATCAATTTCTTAATCAGCAAATGTTCAAATGAAGGTATTTCCAATGTGTTCTGTTGTGCTGTAGAGGTTCTGGTCTGTATGTCAGGTATTTGGGAGCATCTTGAACACAGTAACGTACCATTTATGATATACTGGCACTTTGACACAAAAAAATACTGCCATGTCTCTTGTTCAAAGAATATGACTGACAGTGCAGCCTGTGAACAGATACACTGCAGCCTGTGAACAGATAAAGGCACATCATTGTGGATGATATTACTAGACCCTGATGCCTAAATACCAATCAGATCTGCAGCCAAAGGGAGATAAACATGTTCTATAATAGCCTAGCATCCTACATGTTTTATCAGGCATATAAAACAACTGACTATACTTTTCTCACTCCAGATAAAGTCCACATCTTATTCACTGCACACAATCATTCAAACTCGCATCTATAAATAAAAAAAAACCAGGAATTAGCACATACAAACCCCCATTTTTTCCTATTAACCTCTAGAACTAGAAATCAGAAACAGATTTTCCTCAGGAACTAAAAACTCAAATAGTAAATGCCTTCCCAGCTCCAGAGTCTCCATACTTCCAAATAATATCACTATTCAAGAATACAATCTTATTAAACAGTCCTCCATTTTTCAGACTCACAGAGTCAAGATATAAGATGAAGCACTCCAAAGCCACATAATGCTTAGACCTGAAGGTTGAGTTGAGCAAGCCTCCTTACAACCAAAAACAACAAGCCAGAGGGCAACTTATCCCCATCTCAGTTTGTCCATGGTTTACAGAGCATCGTTGTCATACAGCTAGAATGCCAGATTCTCTTAAGTTAGAAAATGTGCACCTTAACTAGTAGGACTAGACCTACACGTTTAAGTACAAATCTAGTTTCAAATAAATTTAGAGCTAATTAAACTTACTTATTCCCATTGTCCAAATCCAGAAGATGCGTCAAACATGCTTTAATTAACAAAGCCCCGTCACATAAAAACATCTACTCAGAATTTAGCTATGATGTACAAAATATGCAGAATCACATTGTGCCAAGATTTTTATCTTTAGCTGAACTGTTAAGAGTAACTTTAACATTTATACCATTAACAGTCACCATAACATTGTGACATGTTCAAAGTTCATACACAAGTTCATAAGCTCACTAGAAGCCTCCATCTGAATCTGCATTAAGCAATCATACCATGGGTGGTGCTGCTTCACACATCAATTTCAATATAAGATTCTGTGCTTGCTCTCGAACTTGGTCTTTGGCATCTCCCATACGATCTATCAAAGGCAGGAGAACTACAGGAGAGGGGAAAAAAAGAGGAAGTTAAGATTAAACACCCAATGGAACTTTCTAATGCTAAAAGATGCTTTCTGAAACAGATGTAATATACACATCATTTAAAAATAAGATGAGTTTAAGTAGGTCACGATATTTTAAAGCCTCAAGTCCATTCCTGAGTATTTTGTAAGGCTAAGAACAAATGCACAAGGCTGAAATGGAGGAAAGTAGTAATTTTTAATAGGTTAAAAAGAAAGCAAGCTTCCCATCTTCAAAACGGTGCAAATTACTTCAATTTCATCTTCCAAAAGTGCTCTAGATAGCTTCAGAATGTATGGCTTTTCTAAAAAATAATGCTAGGCAATAGACTGGGAATAGAAATATATGACTATTTTAAAATCAGTGCGACTTTGCTGTTTATTGTACGAAAATCAAAAGTTTTAAATCCCTTTATTGACACAGTGTATCTCCTGGAAACCCAGCCTTATTTCAGTAAAAGCCTTGTTAAAAATTACTCTGTTAAAACAAGCATACTCAAATAATATTTGAGTAAAATTGCATGACAGCTGATTATTTCACACCCTAAAAATCAGTAAAAATCAAAATTGAAAGGACTTCCCAATTGTTTTTGCTTGCTTTTTCAGACAGAAATTTGTAATTACATCAGATAATTAATGCTATGATATTAGGAAAGATATCGCAATGAACCCATAGCCAGCTCAATGTTGTGCAAGACACGCTGCTGTACTGGTTCCCAGTCCTCCCTCTGGCCCAACTCTTTGTGAGATTCTTCCCCCAAGTGCTTTGAGTACCACTTCTCCCAAATAAGGGGTGATGATACTGAGTGTGCTGCCTTCCTTCAGGAAGCACAGCTGATGGAGTTAGTGGAATTGGTGATCTCATCCCTCATGGGGATGATCTAAAGTATTCCAAGTAGAAAATATATATTCACAACTAAAACAAGCTTTTGCTATATTTTGTACTACATCACTGAACACCTGAGAGTATTTTACAGTTGCTGCCTGACCTCAATAGACTGCTAAATAATTTCTACTCACTAAATAAATAACTATTTGGCTATTGTTTGAAAGGCAGATCTGAAGTAATTTTATCAGCACAGTAATTTCATGCATACAAGGTGCACCAGAGTATAAGACGCACTTCCGGGTTGCCGACACGTTTCCGTACTTTGTCCATATATAGGGCACACCGGCGTATAAGGCGCACTTTTTTTTCCAAAAAAGGAAAAAAATATGAAAGAGTCAGCATTTTATTCTTTAAGAAAATCCTTCAACAATCCAACACAGCTTTTCCTGAGCTCAGTAAACTATAAAATGAAAAGGCAGTATCAGACAAAACACCTGACTTGCATTTAGATGCAACAAGGTATCCTTGAGACAAGACATCTTTGACATAAATAGAATATTTGAGCAACTCAGTTTCTTGAGCTGATTTAATTTCCAAGCTTTCCCTAACAGCAGAGCTTGGCCATTTTTTAAGACAAGACATGGAACAGATAATTTTGAAGGTCCCTTCCAACCTAATTATTCCAAGTTTTATGTTTAGTTGTTTTGCAAGCATTTTTAATCGTGAATCACCAGCAGAAACTGCTAATGGTCTCAACATTTCAATTAAACTAATAAAAATAAAAAATGAGAACAAAATTCACTCAGGCCCTGACACCGGAAGATCCAGCATTTTCCTCCGTGTTATATAATCCATGGTAGCTCATGCTAATACAGTTCTTAGTTTTCATGGATTTCACAGATTTTCAAAGCATTTCTTCATACCACATTAAAACCACTTATTAAAGAGTCATAGCTTGAATAAACTGCCCATTTGAGTCCTTTCCACACAAAAAATTCAATCATTAAGTAAGAAAAAAACCAAAAACTTACAATGTGGATGTCACTTACTAAATGCTAATTTCTCAAACAGGTATTTCCAAATTCTTATACCATCTTGCTTTCAATCCAAATTCACTCAGGAAATTAATTTATGTTTGCAAGTCCTTACAACTGCTTTAAAACACATTAGGTAACACAGAAACCATGTAGGTGAAAAAAACCCTTTTGAGATCAAGACCAATCACTAACCTAGCACTGCCAATGCCCCTGCTAAACCATGTCCCTCAGTATCATCACATCTACATGACTTTTAAAGACCTCCAAGGATGGTGACTCACCCTCTTCCCTGGCCAGTAACAGTGCTTGCCAACATTTTCAATGCAAACATTTTTCTTCGTATCCTATCTAAATCTCCCCTGACACACCTTGAGGACATTTCATCTTGTACTACTGATTGTTTTGTTGGGTGAAGACTGACCTCCACCTTGCTACTACCTCCTTGCAGGTAGTCATAGAGAACAGTAAGGTTTCTTCTGAGCTTCTAGGCTACATAATCCACAGCTGCTCCTCATCAGACTTATGCTCCAGACGCTTCATCAGCTCCACTGCCCTTCTCTAGACATGCTCCAGCACCTCAATGTTCTTCTAGCAATGAGGGGCCCAAAACTGATTTGAGGTGTGGCTTCACTAGTGCTGAATTCAGGGGGATTATCTGCCCTGGCCCTCCTGGTCACACTACTCCTGATACAGGCCAGGACGTCACTGGCCTTCTAGGCCACCTGCTGGCTCATGTTCCGCCTCATGGCACGCAGCACACCCAGGTGCTTTTCCTGTACGTGCTGCCTGGGGTTGTGACCAAAGTGCAGTACCCAGCATTTGGCCTTGCTGACCCTCATACCATTGGCCTCAACCCACTGCTCAAACCTGTTTTGATCCCTCTGCGGAACCTTCCTACCGTCCTGCATATCAACCCGCCTGTGCAGCTTGGTCTGATCTTCAAACTGTCTGAGCATGCCTTCCATACCCTTATCCAGATAATGGATAAAAATATTAAATTGAACCAGCCCCAGTGTTGAGTCCACTTGCCACCAGTCACCAACTGGATTTAAATCCACTGACCATCAAACTCTGGGCTCAGCCATCCAGCCAGATTTTAAGCCAGTGAAGAGTGCACCCATCCAGGACTTAGCATGAGCAGACACACTCGCAGGCTTCATTATAACAATAGATTTGATAAAGCATTTAAATTAGCCTGAGGACACTAATTTAAATGCTCGTCCAACACTTCTTGAAGCCACCTGGCAAAAAATTAAAACACTTCAAATTTGTTTCATGTGTTAATATATGGCACTACAACTATCTTCCAAACTATTTTTGCAAAGATATTTCTTTTCACAGTAGCATGAATTTGCAATTACTATTAAATATATAAACAGATTTACATACGGAGTTTTTGTGTGTAAAATGTGTTTCCCTATTGAGACTTCCATATATGTTCATACACAAATGTAACCTCTGTTAGGCATTTTAACTGTCAATTACAGTAATTTCACACATATAAGGCGCACCTTTTAGACTGAAGTTTTGATCCAAACCCGGAAGCGTGCCTTATAATCCAGTCTGCCTCATATATGGACAAAGTTCGGAAATTTGCCAACCCGGAAGTGTGAGCCGTGCGGCCAGCCTCCTCTGCCGCATGGTGCCACCAGCCCCGCCCCCGCTGCATGGCGTGGGCATGCCCCCTTGCCGCGCTGCATGGTGCAGGCACACCCTCCCACCACTGCACAGCGCGGCCTGCCCCCTGCCACCGTATGAGCAGCCGCGTCAGCTGGTGCCGGGGCCCACAGCACAGGGAGGGCACCTGGGGCTGTGTTTAAAGGCTTCACTGATCTGTGAAAACTGTTTGCAAATTGAGCACCTGACAGTATTCTGTTACTACTTCGTTACCTTGTTGCACTCAGATACCTTTTTTTTTTTTTTTTTTTGTGTGTGTGTGTGCCTTATAAGCTGGTGCGCCTTATATGTATGCTTATGTAATGTCTCTTCAGTCACAGAACAAGCAGTAGCTCAAAACCAAAAGATGTAACAGCCAAATACTGTTTTATTTTTCCCAGAATACACACACAGTCTTATTAAAGAACACATACCCTGATACTTATTGCTTCCAAAGTATTTTTCAAGGATCTCAAGTGGAAGTACTAACTGAAAGATTCCAAATCTGTGTGTCTAGACTCCCAGAACACTGATGTCAGCTGCAGAATGCGCTCAATGTGGTTAATTATAAAAGGATAACACCTTAGAAGAAATTTAGTGCAACATTAAATGGTTGCCTAGGAAACTGAATTAAGTCACTTATCAGGCATTATACTTCAATATAAAGATCACTAATGTGCTTTCTGAAACACTGGAAAATATCTGCCCTACACCTGCTGTATTGATTTGCCCAAATTTAGATATATATGTAGGTTGCAAAGATTGAATTAACAATAAAGCATTCACGCTTTTCACTTCATTGTAGAAGCCTGTAATGCTTAAGGGGGTGAATATTCAGTGTCATTAGCTGTTCTCTGCACTTAGGGAAATCTATCCCCATCAAAATAGAAGAGGAAATTAAATGAAGATGGGGTGAGAAAGGTTGAATATGTTTTCCCATACTGCAGCTGGATAAAATATTATTATATTTCCATCATTTACTGAGATCCGAATCACAAATAAAAACATCTCAAGGTCACCAAAATATAACACTCTTTATGAAAGGAAAAATGCATTTAATGTTGCAGGTATGTTATGAGCAAAAACAGCTATAAAAATGAAACTTCACTTAGAAAAGAGGATGCATTGTATTTTAAAAAAGGCAGAGAACAAAGCAGGTAAGTATTTTACATCTATCTTTCTTCGTTATAGTCATGGCGCAATCCTTATGGGGTTTTTTTTGAGAATGCAAGTATCTGTACAACAGCTTAGTGCAATAAATGAGGATTTAACTATAGTTTGAATATTTCAAAGTAATAATTGAATTTCTGGGAAAAATTCTGTTATGTTTGCCTCTAAAAATAACACGTACATTTATTTATTTGAAATAGAGAAAATAAAATCCTACCATATAAAATACTACTAAGATGGCCTGTAGGGCCCTAAGAAATTATTACAGTAATTTCACGATTATAAGCTGCACCTTTTTCACTGAAGAATCCAGCCTACCCCAGTAGTGCAGCTTATATTCAGGTGCAGATTATCTATGGACAAATCCCAGTGAAATGCCAACCTGGAAGTGAGAGCCGGCCGGGAGGGCGCCTGGGGCTGCCTTTAAAGGCTTTGCTGGTCTATGAAAACTGTTTGCAACTTGAGCACCTGACACCAAACCCTGTGCTAGCATGATTCTGTTACTAATTTGTGACTTTGTTACACATGGATCCTGGCTAAAAAAACAAAATTAAAAAAAAAAAAATTCCAGCTTATATTCAGGTACGGCTTATATGCGGACAAATCCCATGGTCTACCCGGCTACCGGGATGTGCAGCTTATAATCAGGTGCAGCTTATAATTGTGAAATTACTTTACTTAGCTGAACTACTTTGCTTACAAATTTCCCAACATCTTCAAACTTGATTACATGTTTTTTATTTTCTCCTCATTATGACCTGAACACACTGCACATCTGCAATACACACTTATATACCTCATTAACACTATTAATTTCAAGAATCCCTTAACTGGATATAACCAAGCTACAAAAAACCTAAGCAAAAAACCCAAACCAAAAAAAAAACCCAACCCCCAAAAACACAAAACAAGGCAAAAAAAAATTAAAAACAACCCCCAAAAAACCCCTACAATGGCAGTTTGTATAGAATACTTGATTCTTGTCAAATGTTTAACTATGGATATGGATTGTGTGAGGTTCAACAAGGCCAAATGCTGGCTGCTGCATTTGGGTCACAACCACCCCATGCAGTGCTACAGGCTGGAGAAGTGTCTGGGAAGTCAAAAAAAAGAAGTGGTACCTCAGAGGCCTGCAAGAGCTCTCTGCAAACAGCTGTGCAGAAGGTAACTCAGCTATCAGAATGCATTTGGACTTTCATACAGTCCTCAAGAAGGGGTCTTGCTCTAATGATAAAGGCATAGAGGAATCACATTGCCCTGGTGAGTGGCCCCCACATCCACCATCACTGCACAGGCAAAAGGTTGTTGCAACAGACAGTCTCATGCACATATGAGGTCAATTTTCAGGAAGGAGCTATGCAACAAAGAAATCTATTATCAATAATTACAAAAGTAACAGACAAAAAATAAAAACAAATACAATTACGCCACTATGAGCATAAGCTGTCTCTCTGATATGGTATGACAGATGGTATGGCTTCCTCAACAAAAATGTACCACAACAGAAAGGCACTGAAAGGGGAAACAGTTGTATGCAAGAAACAGCTCCATCATGTCTGAGCTGGGGCAGGAGGAAGGATAGCAGAAGACAGGCATGGAAGAGATCCATAAATAGAACCTGGCAGTCAGGAAGGTAAGAAACGTTGGCTCACCCCTCTAACACAAGATCTAGTAAGCACCAAGTTTTTCAGGCAACCAGTCTAAAAGAGTTTTGCATGCTTAAGTACTTCTACAGAACACTGCAAAAGCCAAAGATCTATGTGAGTCAGAAACTAAACAGATAAAGCTGTAGGAAAGAAAACAAAGTGACAGGGCAAACACTGAAGATACCATCTGCTTCAGCTGGCCTTAACCTGCAAGACCGTTGGCAACTCCTACTGATGAAGGAGTTATCGCTGTCTATTTCTCCTGTCCATACCTTCTCAGGCATCTGCAAACAAATCATTGTCAAATACAAGTTTTTGGTCTGACTTACTGGAGTTAGATTACATTGGAAGACAAATCTCAAGAGTCAACAGAACATGATTTAGGAAACTCCTGGTTCTTTAAGTTTCCTTGAAAGAAGCAGTTTTCTGGTTCACCAACGTGCTTTTAATTACTCTCATAAGCCCTGGACTACACAAACCCCAGACACTTACAATAACGTTTTTATATTACTGCTTCACCGAAAAAACCTGGAAATTATTCCAATCTTTTTATGAAACTTGGAGAGAGAGCTATCAAATGAGAATTCATATCACTCTTTTAAAAAGTAACCTAAAATACTGTTTTCTGTCTTTACTGAGACTAAGATTTCAGCATCTGTTAGCTTTGTTTATATAGAAATTGATCATGAACAACAGTAACTTGTATATTCTAGAGGTCTTGATTCTGGAGATGCTCTGAGAATCAATTTCAGTTGAACGCACTACTACTTAGCTGAACTAAAAAATACTTTTAGAATATACAGCTTCAGATGTTAAGTATGTTTGACAGTCACCCAGGGCCGGTACTCTCTCTCTTGTTTTTTGATACAAATACTGCTGAAATTTAAATCTAGAATTTGGTCAATCTCAGACTACCCAATCACTGTGACAAGAAAAGCCCAAACCAACAACAGGATTTTCAAATTGTTCTCTGAGAGTTCATACTTAAAAGAAGAGAGAAAAATTGAATAAGCTTCTCAACCTTCCTTTAATGCTACTGTAATTTTAGGTTTTACAGAGTATTAAAATAAAAATCAAAACTTTACCAAATTCTGGAGCAAAACAGCATTTGTAGCTACAAATGGAGATTGTTCAGAAATCAATATTGTGCATGGCAAAGTACGCCTCCAGTTCCCTTACACTGCTCCAATACAAAATTAACCAGCCAAAGAAAAATCCCCACAATGAAATATATTTAAATTCTGTTGCACTCCACTGCAGTAGTTCCACAAAATACTGAAATATGCTTTCAATTAATTTAGTTAGCAGCTTGTCATAAATTATCCTTTGTATTCCTGAACATTTTATTTCAAAGCCCTTAAATACAAAACTAGGCATGTAAAGAAGAGGAAGCTTAAAATTTTGACAGACAATTTGAGATAGCTGGGGATCATGGAACATGATGTAACTTCTCTCATGCAAACTTTGAAAAAGGACTAACTAGACACTTCTGTTAAAAACAGCCAGTGCTGTTAACACCAATGTCACTGTCCTAATATCACTATCTCTTTTCAAAGCCAGAAGCAAAATGAGTTGGTTAGTGTAGTTTGATTATATCTCCCAGAAAAGACGTCTCATACTCCAGCACATGTAGATCCATTAATCTGAAATTCATTTGAGTAAACACATTTCACACAGGAATAACTACTTTTTTTTAATCCTATAAAAACTTCAGACTACTAAAAGCTACAGTCTAGTTATCTATCAGGAGGTGGACCACATAATCCTCTGAGACTACAGGCTTCAGCAGACATGAAGCTCTGATTAAAGTGATCTGCAAATAAAACCTTAACTCAAATTAAATATAACACTTGTGTTTCAATGCAAATTTTAGATGACTGTCTCAGGGAATGGTAAGCAACCATACAGCATGGAACTAATAACTGGAAAGGCACTCCTGGAACCTTTAAAAAGTCCCAACCACTACTTAAAAAATAAACAAATGTGACAAATGAACACTGACATGCTACTATACAATTACCTCAATTCCAACACCAGTAAAATGCCTGCCAGTACATTATAATTAGCTCAATAAGTTTCCAATATGTTCCACTTCAGCTGCTACAAGAGGGGGGAAGTGTCTTTTACTGTTTGGTCTTAAGAAAAAAAAGTTGTATTTCACTTACCGGTTCCTATATAGGGTTTAAAGCGTCCTGATAGTCTGTCAACAAAGGCACCTAAAACATCTAAACCCAGTAGTGCTACCTGTTGAAAAAGAAAAGCATTAGATTTTATAAACCAGAGCAATGGGGAATTTTTAGTATGTATTGCAAATAACTTAGACAAGTATGCTGAAAAGCCAAATTAAATTAAAGTTTCAGTTGAAGAGCTAAATAATTCCTTCAAAGTTCCTATCAAGACAAAGTTAGCAGAATATGTTTGGAATGGATCAAATTAACTTACATATACCAGAGCAATTCAGATGTTTCAATTCTTATCTTAAAACAGAAGAAAATAAATATTAGAAATCCAATGTTTTCGTATTTTCAACTACAAAACCCAAAAAAAGATATGGTTTAAAGATTTCCCAGATGCTAAGAGCTTACTCCAAAAGCTTACTTCTGGCCACTTAGCTCATCCACTAAGATCATTACATCATTTTCCAGACTCCCAAAAGAAAATAACTGGGAAGCTAATTCTGCTTTCCCTAGTGACCATTTGTCTACCTGCTTCTTAAGCTAGGGAAGCCTAGTTTTTCACTTACTCATTAAAAGAATAAAGAACCCCCTTAAAGCAAACTAAAACAAGAAGAAAAACTAAACCAAAACAAAATCCAATCAAACCACAATAGGGAAAAAAAAAAACAAAAAAAAAAAAAAACAACAAAACAAACAAAAACCAAACCAAAACATAATAAAAGGAGGAAATGCAAAACATTACTGGAGTTTTGAGGACTTTGCCATCCATGAACAGAAGCCAGATGAGACAACAATATCCAATAATATTGAAACAAAACCACAAAAAAAAATTCAGTTATACTAAATCATTTTAAGAAGTTGAGACACCTCTGTTTACTATCCTGCATACTGTTTCAAGACTTCCTTCTGTATTTCCTACAATAGCTCACAAAGAACACCAGAACCCGCACTTCCACAACTTGCAGTTACCTCAATTTGCTGCTACCCATGATGGTGCAAATGGAACAACCATTTGTCAAAGGAGCAACCTTCTCAAGTTTGGGTGCTCCTTACAGCTTTTCTGACTCTCTATTTTCTAGTAAGACAGGCACTGTACATTTTCCCCCATGAGCTCCTGACTAGAATTCCTCTCCTTTATTAGCTGTTTATTTTCATAAACTTTGCATCCATTTTTTGCACCCTTCTGTTTCTTTAAGACCCCTATCTGTCACAATTGTCCACACTAGGTAGAGGGCCAGAAAAAAATTTGACTGGATATGCATGTGGTACACATGGCCCACACACACAGCATGATATGAGCCTTGCTTCCATAGGAAGCCAGACAAATAAGGTCCCCTAAAACCTAGAATGAGAAGGAACTGCACAACTAAGCTGGTTTTAATAAATTCAGTATTAGTACAACAGATCTTCTTTTAAAAAGGAGATATAAAACTTAGTTTGCAGTTAGTACAACTTGCCTGGACACAACTCTATTACATACTAAAACACAGGATAGCATATTTAAGTGGACAGCATCACTGGTTTAAATTAACATATTGCCAACAAGTAACTCTATCTACAGATTAGGAAGACAGAATAATATAACTAGTAACTTACTTAGAGAAAAAAAAAATCATCAATAATTAGCTTTTATGGTAATGCCAAGGCTTTCCACAATGTTTTTCCTTTAATGTTATTTTCCAGATTATTAAGCAATATGAAACCATAGTCAAAAACTCCATCTAAAAAAAACAGTGTCTGAAAGAAATCAATTCCTTCTGGATCCACTGTTTTTCTATGCTTCTGTCTCCGGACTACAAACCCCACCTGAGACTTCCACTGACAATTTTACAGTATCCTTCCATGTAAGTGTTTTGCACAAACAGAAGCCTTTCCTTCTGCAAAAATATTTTTTTTTTAAGTCTCTGTCTTGCCTGGACATATGATTATCTTCTCAAAATCTGTCTTGAAGACTTCTACCCTCATGAAGAACAGCAGCTCAGAAACAAGAGTAAAGCACACATGCATGAGCTTTACCCCATGTAAAGTCCACTATGGTCTGCAACTTTGAAAAGGTAACAGGTATAATTCATGATAACTAGAGAGTTAGAATGTAAGTGTGGCCACAAGCTGAAGGAATAGAAAACTGCTCTAGCTACAAAATTTGCTTTCATTCCAAATTACAAAATAAGTCAGTTGAACCACACAACTACAGAGGATAACAAGTGAACTACCACTTGCTGGTTTCGTAAATCAGTTTTAATATTTCTCTGCTCTGATACACAGTGCTCTAAGCTTCAGCATCTCCTGGCAGATATCATCTGTGCAGTATTCAAGCAGCCCTTTGGAAAGAGTCCTTACTTTATATAGGGTCAAATAAACACACTCCAAAAAAAAACGTAATTGTAAGTTGAGCCAGAACTTAGGGGTTCTTGCAGAAGACCTGTGTCTTGGGGTGACTTTATGATACTTGTATCCCCAAATCATCTGTTCTGTTGGTGTTGAATATTGAGTTCTGCAGCTTTAAGACTGGTCCCAGAAGTGAAGGGGGAGAGAAGAGGCGAGAGTTTGTTAGCAGAGACTACACTTGCTTCCCCTGCATTCTTTCACACAGACCATGTTGTCTGCAGTGGACGGCAGGAGAGAGCTCTCCTTTGCTTTTGGTTAGTTTTTCTGGATAGCTAAGGCAAAGAAGCTCACTGGACTGTTTTTTTGGTTTTTTTTTTTCCTTTTTCCTGAAATTGTTTGAACCTGCTCTGGACTGAAAAAACTCAGAAGGGCGCTTGGAGCTCACACCTGTGAGCCCACCAGGCCTGGCCTCGGCTGCAGCATTTCCCAGTGCCGGAGGGACTGAGAACAGACTGAGTGAGCCAAGGTGCAACCCACAGAAGGGACTCTTCTGAATTTGTCATCTCTTTGGAGGGGGGAGAAGTTCTGCTGTTTAGTACTGCTCATTTTTGTGCTGGGGAGTGCCTGTTAAATAAACAGGGTTTTTTTCCCCTTCTCTCCAAGGAAATATTTTCCCCCAAATCAGTTAGGGGAGGGACTGCTTGAATCTGTTTCCTAGAGAGACCCCATTCAGAGGTCTCCTCCCAAATCTACTCTAAACCAGGCCAAATATTCATTGGTGCCCAACGTGGGGCTTGAGAAAGTAGAAAAAAAACTGTTCTAATTGCATTTTGGTTGTACTTACTCTGGATCAGGGTAAAGCACTCAGTAATCATTTTGCTTAATTCATAATGTCTCTCAGGGTGGAGACCTATATGTGTCTTACATCCCTAGCCTTTTTTTAAGGTTTTTATACCTTTCTGGTCCCTAGGCTTATTTTCTTAGCCAGAGATAGCTCCAGTAGTGTCCCTAACATGTAGTTTCTTCAGTAGAGGGACACGGATTAGAATAGCTATTGTGCTAGGCTCAGTGATAATAATTTATAGAAAGTTTATAAAGCTACCGGAGTTTGTTCCAGATATGTTTGGTTTATAGCTTCTTCATCCTACACTGCGTCTCAGTTCCAATAGCACGTTTTGGGGGCTTATTAGTAATTGCACCCAGTTTGTTAGAGGAAGAGCAAGAGATGAGACTTTTTAGCCTTTCCTTCTTCTCCTTTAAATCTGTTAAGTCATTTTTTGAGAATGTTGTTTCCCCTGAATGTCAAGGACACCACCTTCCTGGTATTTCATCTGGTAGGCTTCCTCTATACAGTCTGCAGCCTCTCTAGAATAAGAGCTGAAATGTCCAGAGAAGCTGGTAAGACTCCTGACCCAGAAGTAGGCCCAAGCATAGAAAACTCTGAGCCGTGTAGGGTATAGGAAAGAACAGGCTGAACCCTGAAGGAATTTTATGATCCCCCAGCCCAGGAATTTTCACATGAACAAATTCAGAACCCAGACAAGGTGGGGAAATATCTAGAAAAAAAGTGCCATAATTATTCTAATGAGAAAAAGCTCATTGTAATAAGCTAGGCCCTGGCATATGCTTATCACACACTGCTACATGCTGTAGGGCAACAAAAAAAGGCTAGGGGGCAGGGAGATAAATTAACCAACACCCCAGTTATTCAGGTTGTAGCTAAACCAAATGGTAAACCTAAGCCAGCAGCTAAACCAGAAGTGAGCCTAAGCCCCTGGCAGTTGCTGCAGGAAGGAAGCACATCAGCAAAACTGATCGGCCAGTGGACGATGATAATCCAGGGGAAGGATTCTCAAAGCAGGATCCTGATACAAAATCAGAAGTCAGAGCAAATGACACAAAATCAGAAGCCAATATTGAGTCCTCATCCCTGAAAGACCTCCATGGCCTGAAAAAGGATTATACACGACGACCTCATAAATCTATAATTAGTTAACCTGTCCGTCTTTGGGATCCTGCAGGCGAGGCTACAATTCTAAACAGTACTGAAGCAAAGCATTTAGAATCCCTGTCACATAATCCAGTTACTGACCAAGGAATGATGAGGGGGCTAATCCTCAGAATCTCTGGGCACGGGTCCTAGGAAGTGTGGCACAAAGACAGCTGTGTACAGAAGATCTCTATTTGCAGCAAATCCAGTAAAAAACCATAAAACAAGGGATTCAACACATGAAAGAAATGGCAGTAGAAGAGATTGTCTTTCCAGATGACCTAACACAACTAAAAAATCCAGACTTAGTACTATGTACATCTGTGATGTGGCAAAAACTTGCACAACTTGTACGAGAAGAATACACTTCTGCTTTAGCAATAATAAAGCAAAATGACAGGGAGAAAACCATGCTTAATATGGCAATGAAGCTCCAAACATATGCAGATGCTGTGTATGGCCCAACACATGCCAAAATAACAACTGTAAAAACATGTCTGCAAAAATTAGAAGATAAAATAAAGGAAAATCACAAGAAACTCAGAGAAGAAATAAAAGAGGCCTTTCTCCAAATCTCAGCTGTACAGGTCAAAAGTTCTGGCCCCAAACATAAACATGCCCCAGATAGGGAGAAAAGAAACATCTCACAAGCTGAGTTGTGCTTTTTCCTGCGTAATTCTAAAAAAAACCATGAAGAAATGGGATAGAAAATCTACTCTGGCAAAACGGGTGCTTAAATTGCAGAACAGCAAGACACAAAGAGAAAGTTCCAGAAAAAAAAAAAAAAAAACAGTTCCAGTAGCCCATAACCAAACTGCCAAGTACAATAATGACATGTCTGATCCCCTTGAAAAAACCTCTAAGACATATGCCCAAGAAAAAAAGAATAACCAGGCTTAAAGAAGCCCTGCCACTAGCCAAGTAGAGGCTGTGGAAAATTGTGTTTTTTAAACTGTGTATATCCGTTGGCCTGGCACATATAAACCAAAAAAATATGAAGCCTAAGTCGACACTGGTTCACAGTGCACACTAATTCTTTCAAGACATGCAAAACCAAAATCTGTTTCCATTGCTAGGATGACAGGGGGATCACAGAATTTTACTTTGGTAGAAGCTGAGGTGAGCCTGACTAAAAATGAGTAGAAGAAATACCCTATTGTGACTGGCCCAGAGGCCCTACACATTTTAAGCATAAATTTCCTCCGAAATGAGTATTTCAAAGATCCAAAAAACTCAAGTAAGTTTTTAGAATAACTGCTGTAAAAGCTAAAGGCATTAAGCAACCAAACACCTTGCCTAGACTGTCAGAGAATCCCTCTGTAGTAGAACTCCTAAAAGTACAAAAGCAACAAGTAGCAATTGCCACCTCGACGGTGCAGAGCCGGCAGTAGGCTGGACAAATCAAGATGCCGTGATCCCCATCCACAAGATAATCCGTGAACTAACTAGCCAAACAGTGGTCAGTAAAACCTACTCACCCTTCAACAACCCCATCTGGCCTGTGCGCAAGTCTGATGAAAAGTAGAAATTGACTGTAAACTATTGTGCCTTGAACAAAGTAACTCCACCACTGAGTGCAGCTGTGCAGGACATGCTGGAACTACAGTACGAGCTGGAGTCCAAGGTAGCAACCACTGACATTGCCAATGCATTTTTCTCCATTCATCTGGCAGCAGAGTGCTGACCTCAGTTTGCTTTCACCTAGATGGGTGTGCAGTACACCTGAAATGGACTGCCCCAGGTGTAAAAACACAGCCCCACCATCTGCCATGGACTAATCCAGGCTGCACCAGAAAAAAGTGGAGCTGCAGAACATTTGCAGTACATCAATGATATCATTGTCTGAGGAAACACGGCAGCAGAAGTATTTAAGAAAAGAGAAAAACATCAGCCGGATTCTCCTGAAAGTTGGTTTTGCCATCAAGAAAAGCAAAGTCAAAAAATCTGCCTGAAAAATCCAGTTCCTGGGAGTAAAGTGGCAAAACTAATAGTGTCAAATTCCCACTAAGGTCATCAATAAAATCACCACAATGTCTCCACTGACCAACAAAAAAAACCCCATAAGCTTTCTTAAGTGCTGTAAGTTTTTTAAGAATGCACATTCCTGAGTACAGCCACATTGCGAGCCCTCTTTACCTGGTCACCCACAAAAAATCCAATTTCCACTGAGGCCCTAAGCAGCAGCAAGCCTTCACCCAAATCAAGCAAGAAGTTGCCCATGTGGTAGCCCTTAGCCTAGTCAAGACAGGACCAGACATGAAGAATATGCTCAACTCTACCACCAGGAGCCACAGTCTGTCCTAAAGCCTTTGGCAAAAGGTGCCTGGTAAGACTCGAGGTCAGCCACCAAGATTTTAGAGTCAAAGTTACAAAAAAATCTGAAGCCAACTACACTCTCGAAAAAAATAAAATCTTGACTGCCTGTAAAAAAGTTCAAGCTGCCTCAGAGGTAACTGGCACAAAAGCACAACTCCTCTTGGCACCCTGACTACTGTTACTGGGGTAAATGTTCAAAGCAAAAGTTTCCTCTACACACCACACCACCAATGCCACATAGAGCAAACGAATTACCCTCATCACACAGTATGCCCATATTAGAAAATTGAATCACCCTGAAATTTCAGAGGTAATTACAAATTAGCCCGAAAGTAAAAGCCTTAGTCTCACTAACAAAAAAAACCAAGAACAAGTAACGCATACTAACTCAAGAACCCCCACCATACAATACCTTACATACATACCATACCAGCAGATGAAACACGCTACGCACTTTTACTAATGGCTCCTGCTGCATTGTAAAAATCAACCAGAAGTAGAAAGCAACCATATAAAGCCCCACACAACAAGTTGCACAAACTACTAAAAAAAAAAGTGAATCAAGTCTACTTGCTGAACTCAAAGCTGTTCAGCTAGCCCTGAACATTGCTGAAAGAGAAAAGTGGCCAAAACCAATTCATAGATAGCAGCCGATGCTCTGTAGAGAGTTGGCTGGAAAAGAAAAAAGGGCTAGCTAGCAGCATAAAAAAAACCCACAAACCAAAAAAAAAAAAAAACCACAAAAAAAACCCAAAAAAAAACCACACCCCAAGAACTATCTGGACTGCTAATAAGTAAAAAAACCATTACCACTCAAGTGAAAAAGCTACCTGTAAAAGTCCGTCATATAAATACCCATGTCTCCAAAAATAAAACTAATGAAGAGCACAAAAAAACAACAAGCAAGTAAATCAAGCTGAACAAATAAGTGTCAAAAATAGACTTAAATTAACAACACAAAAAAGAATTGTTCCTGGCTCAATAGGCCCATGATGCCTCAGGTCATCAGGGCAGAAATGCCACCTATATGTGGGCACAAAATCCAAAGGTAAATCTAACCATAAACAGTATTTCTTAAGTTATCCATAACTGTAAAACATGTGCTGCCATCAAGAAGGCCAAACGAGTAAAATCCCTCTAATATAGTGAGCAATAGTCCAAACATAAATATGGGGAAGCCTAGCAAATTAACTACCTCACACTGCCCCAAACACACCAAAACAAGCCTACATACTAACCATAGTAAAAGCCACCACTAAATAGTTAAAAACCTACCCTGTACCTCACGCCACTGCCCAGAACATGATCCTAAGCCTGAAAAAGTAAGCCCTTTAAAGGCACAGTACCCCTAAAAAATTAAATCAAACAGCAAGACTAATTTCAAGAATAGCCTTGCCAACACCTAGACTAAAGAACAAGACATTAAATAACTTGTGTCAACATTAAGTAAGTATTAAATAACATTTAATATCTCCTACCATACATCAGCTACAGGCAAATTAGAAAAGTACAACAGTCTGTTAAAAACCACCTTAAAACATAAAAAAAAAAAAAAAAAGTCTTTAAAAACAGCATCTAGCAAAAAACCACCTGGTTAGTTAACACCCAAAATTCCACCAACCGAGCAGGCCTTGCCCAGTCTAAGTCCTTGCATACAGTAAATAAAAATAAAATCCCAGTAGTGCATATCAGAAGTTTGTTAAAAAAAGTTTCAATCAATTCTGCCTCAAATACAGACAAACCCATTCGCAGCATTATCTTTGCTCAAGAACCAAGCTGCACATGGTAAATACTGCAAAAAAATAGAACAACACAATGTATACCTCAAAAAAATCTGATTGTTAAGTGAAAACTATATGTAAATATTACTATTAAATGTCACTGTCATTGTCTGTATATAGCTGTATGCTGTATATACATATATATATGATGCATATGTTTATCAAATTAGAATATATAATAAATACAGTAGTAAACTCATAATATGGGGATAAAGGATAGAATGTCTTAGGGTAACTTTATGACACTTGTATCCCCAAATTGTCTGTTCTGTTAGTATTAAATATTCAGTTCTGCAGCTTTAAAACTAATTTCAAAAGTAAAGGGCGAGAGAAGAAGTACAAAGTTTGTTATCAGCAACTACACTTGCTTCCCCCACATTCTTCACACAGACTGTGCTGTCTGCAGCAAACAACAGAAATCTCCTTTGTTTTTAGTTAATTTTTCTAGCTAGCTAAAGCAAAAAAGTTCCCTAAACTGTTTTTTTTTTTCCACCCCTTTTTCCTAAAATTGTTTAAATCTGCTCTGGACTGTAAACCCAAAAAAGCACTAAGAGCTCACCCCTGTAGCCCCCAGGCCTGGTCTGAGCAGCATTTCCCAGCACCAGAAAGACTGAAAACGAATTAAGTCAAGCTGCAACCCACAAAAAGGACTCTTCTAAATTTGTCATCTCTTCGGAACGGCAAAAAGTTTTACTGTTTAGTATTGTTCATTTTTGTGCTAGAAAGTGCTTTGCCTGTTAAATAAAGTGGTTTTTATTTTCACTTCTCTCCAAAAAATATTTTTCCCTGAACCAGTTAAAGAAAGAACAGCTTAAATCTGTTTCCTAGAAAAACCCCATACAAAAGTTTCCTCCCAAATTTGCCAGAACAACCTGCAACAAAGAGGTTCCAAATTCTGAGGCATTGTGTGGGACCATTTACCATCACAAGCCATCCACTATCAACAGAAAAACCTTTCACCAGCATTACTGCTCTTTCCCCAACAGCTCCAATGAAGGATGAATGCCTTCTGGGATTAAAATCAATGGATTTGTTTCTTACTCAGCATTCATTAAGCCTTTTGCTTGCTGTCTAGAAAGAGCCTTTGTATGCTGAGACTGATTCACCAGTTCACCATTGTTTGAAGCATTTGAACAGTGCTTTTAAAGTTCATAGGGGAAAAGAAACTTAGGCTCATTTTAGTTGCTACTCTTTAACAAGCCAATATTAAGGCCATCCTTGACTTCTCAGAACACAATGAATGCCATACCTACTGAAAAATATTTTATCTGTTCTGGACAAAAAAAGACCAGACTCTTTGGTGAAATCAAGACGTTCCAACCAAAAAATTATTATGAATAGAACCAGTGATTAGTAAATGAGCCTATTCTTGCTCTACAGCTTGCTCCTTTTCCACGTCTCCTTCTGCACAGAGGTTCCAGCACTGCCCCTTCCCTTCTGTGGACAACTTCCAGGCACCTAAGTTTTTTGCTAGAAAAATACTGTTCTTTAAACCATACCTTGATAACTGTGCAGGCTTGCTGTTATTTTCCTTGTGATTCTGTAATTTCCCATCCCTGTCAGGAACAGCTAGGGGCAGGACATTACCAGGAAAACATCTCTACTCATCTAAGTTGTCAAACAACCTTAACAGAAATGTCCTTGGATTTGGCCATAGGATCTCTGAACTGTACATGGAAATATGGATTCTGTAGATTGGGATCTGTGAACTAGTCATGAGAATCTAATGGAGGTCACTATCTGGAACTCCAAAGAATGACGTTAAGGTACCATGGGGACAGTTGTGGTATCACGAACAATTACTGACAAACAGGATACAGCAGGCCAAACAACTACACCCTGCAAGAGGAAGGACTGTTCCAAGCCGCACTGCTGGAACAAGATATATACAAAAATTTCTTGGGATCTTTTTTTAAAGTATTGTCAGCCAAGACCTAAGGTAGACTTTCTTAATTCTCATAATCTCAAGAACTTTGCAATCAGCTCAATGTGAAATAAAAATATTTATGTTTATGCATTATCTATATTCTTAGTTCTTTCTACTAATCCTTCAGGACACACTTCTGCTACCTTATTCCATACTTCTTTCTCCCTTTACTGTTTCCCACTCCAATTCTATCCACATCCCCCATTCTGCCAAGATCTACCCATACCATTCCCTCCCTTAACTCAAAAGCTTGCAGAGATACTTAAGCATGCTCTCGGCCCCAAGGGCAGTGGGAGACTTCCATTTTCCTGCGTAATTTCTTCAACCTGTGTGTGGTTCTTCAGTCCCAGCCATGTCGTCTTCAGACTCCATTCTCCCTGCTACTCAGCAGCAGTTGGACAGCTGCCTCTGCTGACAGAAGCCAAAACTGCAGTCCCAGCTGCTGAAGCTACCACAGATATCTATACTCTCAATATTTAGCTCACAAGAAAGTATTATTTCCATTCTCTTGCTTGTTTAACCTTCAAGGTGAAATGACACACTTCCAATTACAACAGTATGTTGTTGGGTTTTTTTAACATATATCACATCACATTGCAAGAAGAGAGCAGAGTTGCTGGTATCTAAAAGTCTCAAGCTCAACAACTGGAGTTCAAGTTCATTAGCAAATGGAGAGCCCCCTCTACCTAAAACTGTGAAGTTAACACCCTCAAAATTATGTCTTAAAACTATACTTCTTATTACAAGATAAGATTCTCCTAAGTATCCAGTCTTTGCTACTGTTAAAACTATGCATCAGCTGCAACCTCATTGTCTCAAAAGGGGTATAAACTATCAAACTTTTGATAACCCTCCCTTCATAATTCTCCTGTGATGGCCAACCACAGAACATTCCAATGTCACAAGCAACCACACTACCAAAGGATTGCTGAATGAATCACCCGTATTTATCTAGAGAGTGACAAATGTGTTTCTGCACTGAAAAGGCCTGGTTTCTTCTGGGGACCTCTCAACAGGCACAATTCTGGAAAGTCCCTGTTACATTGACCTCTCCTGTACTGCAGCCAGAACAAGCAAGTGTAGTGGTCTCATGAAAATTTCAGACGTTATTTAAAAAATAAAAAAAAAAATAAAAAAAAAAAGTTTTAATGCCCTTTCCCCAAGCTGGGAACTTTAGCTGCCTATCATGCCCGCCTGCATTAATTAAGAAACATTTAGCCAAATCTGAAGAGCATATTGATGTAACACTCAAAATCATCACTGGGAAAAAAAAATTTACAACCTTCCATTATTTCAAAATCTCTCATCACTTTCAAAGTGAATTCAGATTGCAAGTGTTCTGTACTGTTCTGTACTATGTGGACAGTATAGTATTCTAAAGTTTGCATACTGACTCCAGCTTGATCCATTACAGAAGCATCTCTAGTTTGCTTCACATGTGCATTAAACATTATTCCTTTACCTTTTGTAATATTTTTTTCATAAATATTGTTCCAAGGACTGCGAGCAAAATTCCAAAATATATGATGCAGCAACATTTGACAATGCAAGCCATTTTTTTTGAGATTGTCTGGCTAAAACTTCATGTACTGCATTGGAAAAAGGTCCAAAACACAGCCTCTTTAAAAGCAGGGCTCAGTGGGAAGACAATGAGATGTATGGTATTTCACTTTCAAATAAATAATTAATTTTTTAAAAATCAGCTTTTTTCCCCCCTAAAGAAAATTGCAGTCAAAAGCCTTTCTAAGCACACTGATGATGCAAAACAAAGAAACACTTTATTTTAGGACTCAGTTGTTGCAAAAGAATTTAATTCTTTTTGTGCCCAAGGTCTCTTATTTCCTTTTCCATTTCCTCTTATTTAAAATGTATCAAATGTACAGTGACCCCTCATTCTCTGCTTCTTACTCCCATCTCTGCACTAGCTCCTCCACTGTGGGAAGAGAAGCATCCATGCAGCTAAACAGCAGCCCACTTTAGGAAACCAGCCCAACAAATGAACAAGAGAAGGCCTCTTCTCAGCTCTACCTCCTCCCTGAGCCTGTTACCTGCGCAGCCTCACAAGCATTCCCATCAGAGCAATGCAAGCATGATGCACCAGCACCACTCCTCAGCCAGGGACAGAAACTGCTTGAATCAGCAGTGCTGTTAAAATTGCCTGGCTTACATGTGCTGACTTCTGTGAGCTCCACTCTGAAGGACGCGCTTCTCCTCTTAAACACTGCATAGTGCTTGGAAAGGCTCTCTTCCCACACCTGAGTAATCTGCAGGCTAAAAATGATGGTCCTGTTATCCCCCTTGACCTGCAGACATATTTGATCTGGTGCACTTAAATCTCCTGTAACATGAATCAAATCAGCTTGCTGAAACACTGGAAAATGAATTCAACATTGACAAAAAATTAATTGCCTCAAGAACAACAATGAGAACAGAACACCTGACCACATGAGCAGCAGAGCTGCTTTTTCAACAATGAGTATAGTTAGTCTGGATAACACAAACTGAAGCTGAAAATTCCACCTCTGGAGAAGACACCTGAGACTCCTCTGAGACTATATATTCCCCATTCCCAACTAAAGACCAGACAAAATTACTTTTAATTTAAATAATTAAAACTTCTTGGAAGTGTCCCTTGTCTGTAGGAGATCTGCTTATTTGGCTAATAATTCATTGCTGACTTAATGTATCATTAAGAGAACTTAAATAATATACATGAAAAAATAGCAATTATTACTCAAGAAAGCATCAAATAATTGAATTGAAAAACTAAAACTGGCTTCATACTGCAGACAAGTCAAACCACATTTTCATTACACAGAAATAAGAAATTACCTCCAACACAGCCAAGATTAAACATAACTTGAAGAAAGAAAGAATGAAATTCAGCAAAGGGTTCCTTTCTTTTTCAACAAAGACATTTAAATTACCTCTTTTGCTAACAAAAGACTAAGGAAATACTGAGATCTATACAGTAACTGAAAAACAAAGGTTTAGCTGAGTCCTCTTTCATTCCCTTTCTCTGTCCTGCATGTTAGTCCTACAATTCACCATGGCCTTTGCTTTTGTGTAATGTATGTTGGCTTGTGTTCAACTTCAGATCCAAGACACCCCACACATTTTCTTCCTAAAGTCTGCTACTCAATCACACGCCCCACATCCTGCATTTGTGCAGTTATTTGTAATCAAATGTGCAATCTCACATTTTTTGATCTCTGAAATCTCTTTTTTCAGATCTCAGTATCTCCATTTTGTTCAGATAATTTTAAATTGTAGCTTCCACCTCACACACATAATCTTTCCTTCCCTTCTGGAAATTGAAAGCTCCTCCTACTGGCCTTTTGTCAAACTAAAGACAAAACAAATTATTTGCCAAACCAAGGAAATACAGAAATTCAACATCAACATTACTGGCATTTTAGTATCTTTTGATATTTGGTATTGAGACAAACAAACCTCAGAAAAATCTCACTCGTCAAGATGCATAGAATAAGAAATAATTCCAAGGATTTGTCTAAAAGGAACAGTTTATCCTCTTTGTCAGAAAGAGATAGAGTGAAATGAGATTTTCTTCTCCCCATGGCAAACAATCTGCTGCTCTGGCATAAAACTAGAGATTATTAATTACTTTTCCACTGCAGCTGAGGAGTAAAACAAGCTATGATATTGACCACAAAGGTAAGAAATCCAAAGGTAACTCACAGTCACTAACATTCCTGATTACTCTTCTCATATAAAATTACCTTGAGAAGCTATCACCATTTTAGTCATAGGGTTTTGTTAGTTCTGATCAGATGTGATTTGTTTAAAGAACTAAAAAGTGGCCTTAGTCCTCAAGAAAAAAATTTAATGAGAGCAACTGCTAAATTTTGGTGTTCTTAAAAGACTCCACATCTCTTCAGCAGAAATTCAAAGCAGATTTCCAGATTACTTGAGTCAGACATAGAGCAGTTTGAGTCACCAGATTGCACACTTAGATAACCTTGTAATTATTTCAAGTGACTACTGAGTATGAGAGAGACCTAAAATATCATGTATACATAGATGAAGATTCAAGCTAACACCAGAAAACATCTATCGGAACTACCACTCTCAGAATGGGTAACTAATTTACTGTTTGAAGTTCTCTTGAGAGTCCAAACACAAACAGTAGCACTGTCCCTATTTCCTGAGATTACTAAATATTTCAGTTTGAGACCGAATACCAGCAGAATAATTCTATCACTCAACTCTTAATACTTAGCATTTAACTTAACTATTCCTATTCCTCACAGGCTTTGGAAAACAGTTGAGGGAGGGGGATAGGGATTGATATATACCCAAATCTCTGCACTGTAGAGGAAGAGAGATTAGACCCAACCAATACAAAATAAATCAGATCACCAAGCAAATAATTTTCAGTTCAGCAAGGAATTCTTTCATTCTATTAAGACAGAAAATGAAAGTTGGAATTATGCACATCTTTTGGCTACTCCTTGACGTTGCAAAGCTTTCTGGAGTCTTTGTAAGCCAATTTATCACTGCGTAACATCCTAACTGAAGTCCTATGAATTCAACATTGACTCATCTCTAGGTCATTCCATATGTTCTGCAACCAATTTTCACTACAACTCTGAACCACATGCAGATAAGCAAACACATTCTTAATCCCACCTTTTTGTTTTAGCAGTAACTCAAGCTAGTAATAGTGTTTTCCATTTCAATGAGCTAGATGAACTCAAATTTTCCTATCTGCTCTCTCAGTTTGGAATTGCCAGGTTTTTTTATTAAATAACTATAAAGAGTTGCAAACTTCAGAACATCAAATGCACTGTCTGTTCTATGTGGCCAAAATCCTTTAGAGATTAGTTAATTTAACCTTGCTGATAACTAGCCCACATTTAGAATTATAGAATTGTTTCCGAAAAAGCCTTTAAGATCACTGAGTTCAGCTTATTTACTGAATGCTTATTCTCTTTTCCCCTCACTCATTTTCAACCCAGCTAAGCTAACCCTTCAACTACCTCCAGAGTATTTCCCTTCTGGTTACATGAGCCAAAAACTTTCTAGGCTGGTATATCATAGAAACTTTTCTCCTCACAGCACAGCTTAAGAGCTGAGACCTGAGCTCCCAGATGATGCATCTCCTCTTCCAGTATGATCAGCACAGTGCACTACATGCAAGAACTGAGCTTTTAGTGGGAATAAACTATATTGCACGTTCAGGGCAAGTCACATCAGTTATCCCCTTATTATCCATACCCATCACCAAGAGCACAAAGCAATGCTCCCCCTCAAAACTTCCTCCAGCATTCCCCACTTGTATCTCCAATTCATCTAGCTCAGCAGTTCTGAGCCATTATCACTGCTTGTGATACCCCCAGTCATGCCAGCTGGAAGGGATTCATTACTTTGGGACTCTGGAGACCTGCAAGACCTTTAGCAACACACAAAAGAAAAATGATAAGCACAATTAAGTGCTCTATGTATCCATGTCTCAGTAAAGGGTGACCAAAAATATGTCAAATAATACAGCAATCAAAAATCACTAGGGTTTTTTTTGAGAAGACATAAGTCTGTAGCATTCACTACTTTCTATTGTTCAAGGCTTGAGTGTAATAATAAAATAGGATGCAACGTTTAAACGTGCAACATCTGCGCTTGCATGAGACAAAAAGAAGTAAAACATGAGAAATTTTTCTAGAAAAATCCTTGTTTTGAAGCACCACATGCTGGCAGTCACTGTAAATGATCGTGAGCAAAACATCCAAGATCTTGTGCTGTTGTCATTAATATAATCACAGAATCTTCTGAGCTGGAAAGGGACTCGCAGGAATCATCAAGCCCAGCTCTTAAGTGATGGCCCCTACTGCAATCAAACCCGTGACTAACACTATGATCGTGATGTGCTTGGAAACACAATAAAGAGCCACCAGTAAGTGGACACACAGAAGATGTAACAAAAATACATTAATGGTTTTTCAAGCTATCTTCAAAATTCTTAGAATTTGTAATACTCTCATTCTGCATGACTCTTTTCAGAGGTATCCAGCAACATAAGGGCAACAGGCTCATACAAACATAGAAGTTCCACGAGAGAACAATTTCCTTTAGAGGATGATAAGAGGACCTGAACAAGCTGCCCAGAGAGGTTGTGGAGTCTCCACTGCAGCTATTCAATGCCCACCTGGCTGTGATCCTCTGCAACTTGTTCTAGTAGGTGAACCTGATTTATCAGGGAGGTTGGACTAGAGGAATCTCCCTTCTGTGACTGATGCTTGTGGAGCACTTCATAGCTCTCATTCATCCCACAGTCAAAACAAGTAAGGAGTTCTGCATCTTACATCAACAGCAAGCAAAATGTCTTGTCAAGATGTATGAAAAATGAATTTTGAAAATGAATTCAAATGAAATTTGAATTTCTAGTCTTAATGTCTAATTTTGTTAATTTATAAAAGCAGTAAAAAACTTCTACATTACCCGGTTAAGTAGCTAGCCCTCTTCAGGAAAAAGAGTATTTTAAAGACCTGTCTAGGTTTCGCAGTAATCAATTTTATCACCAACAGCTGCCCTCAGATGATGAATTTAAAGGCAAATAAATTATATTTGTCCAGCATACGCTACTTCCTCAAGCTAACCCGACCTTTACCGGCAAACATGCTTCCAAAATAAAAAAAAAATCATATGCGCAGATGGAGTTAAGCCTTTATTATTTTCAGGCCTCAAACTCAGAAGTTGCTACGTACAAAGGCTGGCAGATTAAAGTAAATGGCGGGGAAAAAAGAAATTTCCATTTGAGGAACATTCTACTCTTCCAGGTTACTCTACGCCCTCCTCCTGTGTCTCAGAAAATAGAAAAAAAAAGCGAGAACAAGCTCACTGCAGTGAGTTCAAAGGCCCAAAGTGCGAGTTGATCACGTTCGGGGGGCAGGGCGGAGCTGGCCCGCCCGGGAACCCCGGTCATGCAGTGCGGCCCAGCAGCGCCTCCCGGCGGCGGCAGCGCGGGCCTGCTCGGCCGCGCCGCGCACACGCACCACGGGAGGGGAAAATTAAAAAAAAAAAAAAAAATTAAAAATCGCCAATGTGAACGCGATTGTCTTTGGCACTAACACTGTGCTGTCAACCGCCTTATCGGCTGACCGACGTAAGAACAACTCGCAAGTGTTAACACTGTGAGGGAATGATCGCTCTTCTCCCGTGGCTCTGTCTAAGAGACGCACGCAGGAAAAAGCTAAACCTGAGTCATCATCAGGCCGCTGAGAGGATACTGTATAACTTCCCAGGTACAGGAAAGTCACCTAAAGACGACAGAAACCATTTTAAACTTACACTGGGAACCCCAAGAAGCCTATTATTCCTTAAATCGTCTAAAGAACACAGCGTGATACAAATCCGGTGGAGCAGCACTCTTTACGGCCTGCAGAAAACGATGGCAATGCCATTAAACATTACACGCAAGTACAGAGACCACGGAATAGAAGTGGTAGCGAAAAAAAAAATTCATCACCGGTCTTGTTTCTGAGTGTGCATTAGAGTTGCGGGGAGGGATGCTGTGTTTAACATTATGTTGTAAAAAACTCCTCAAATCCAAACCAAAACCAAACCACCACCTACCCAACAATAAAGGCAAAACCAAAACCCCTATTACTGCTCCTTTAAGGACAGAGAGATAGAAACAATAAAACATTAACCACCCTTCCAAAATTTCGGAATTCCCCTTTGTGCGGGGAGGGGTAAAACTGGCAGAAATGTAGTTTTACCTCTTCTCTTACCTGATTAAAAAGTAACCCGGGGATCTGCACCTCCTTACCATGATGAATCATGGTCTTCCCATACCGAGCCCCGCCGAGCAGCCTTACCTTAAAATTACTGGAGTTGACCCACGCTGTTAACTCGTCGATCACTTTGTCAAGGCGCTGCTGATCCTGCTCCAGATCGAGGGACCTCGCCGGGTCGCCCAGGTACTCCAGTAGCTCTTGGCCGACCTGCATCCTACGGCCCACGTCCTTCTGCTGTACCTGCTCGCAAAAATAATCCATGCCGGCAAGCTCCATCTTCGGACGCTGCAGAAAAGTTTCTTCGTAGACGAGCTGAGGGCCTCAGGGTCGGAAACGCGGGTAGGGCAGGGCGGGCGGCGGGGTCGCGGACAGGCCTGCCGTCCTCATGGAGCCGCTCCCGGCCCGCCTCGCTCGGGCTCCGCGCCCGCCACCCCCATGCGCACTGGAACCCCCGCAGGGGGAAGCCCCCGGCGGGAAGGGAACGCGGCGCTGCGCAGGACTCGGTGGAAGCTCCTTACTCCTGCTCAGGGCTTTCTAGCCGCCTCCGCGCCGTCCCGAGGGATCCCGACAGGGTTCCCCGCCGCCGCCCCTCCTCTTCCCCCGCCAGGGAACGGGAAACAGAGCTCGAAAACAGGCGCTGCGGCTGGAGGGGCTCGTAGGCACCCCGGCCGCGAGCTCGGGGGGTCCCCGCAGTAGGTGCTGCAGCCCCTGCTCGCTCTGCCTTCTCTCCTCCCGTTCAAGGAGAGATCTGCGAGCCGCCTGTCACAGGCAGCAGCAAGGCCGAGGTGGACACCTCATGTTCCTGACGCCGCGGCCTCCGGCCCCTCCTGCCTGCCGCGGGGCGGCTCCCAAACTTTCGTCCCGGCGGGTCTCAGGGCCGTCCTCTCCCCACTCCACGAGACGGACCGGACCGGGAGAGTGCTCTAGAGAGCCGCTCACGCTTCGCCGCGCCTTCCCCCGCCGGGCTCTGCGGCGACAACGCCACCTCCGTCCCGTGAAAGTTGCGTCCGCTGCCGCCGCTGCCGCCCCGGCCGGCGCCAGGCGGACACACCGGGCGTGGCCCGCACGGCTCCGCCTCCCGCCGCGGCTCTCGCTCCCCCTGGGAGAGCACGCGCCCGCGCGGCGCCTCCCGCCCCACGCTGGGGATGGATGGATGGAGGGATGGATGGAGGACGGGCGAGCCCTCCCCCGGGACCCCTGCGGGTCGTGTCCGGCGGCAGTGGGAGGTGCATGCTCTCTCTGCCCCACTGATCTCATCAGGGCCGGCCCGGCGCCCTTGGGGAGAAAGGGGAAGTGTTGGAAGAACAGTGAAAAGATGTGAAACGTGCTGGGATCCTTGGGTGCCCTCCTCGCTTCTTCTCTCCCCCTTCCGAGCGCGGTCCTGGTTTTGCCCAGCGATGCCCTGCAACCCCTCCCGCCTTGCTCAGCGCCCCGGTGTAAGCTGGGGAGATTACCGTGGAGCCATCCCGGTACTCCCAGTGTGGTTGGCTCTGCAGCGTTTCTGTCCGCAAAATCGGACTCCGTATCTGGAAAGCGACAACACTCCAGAGAGACACGGATTATTAAATTCAGAGTTGCACAAGCCTGGGTACTTAGTGCTATTCCATAAATCCAGCATAACCCACCGGACTTTCTGCACTGTTATTTACACAGAATCACTGAATCACAGGGTTGAATGAGACCTCTGGAGATCATCTAGTCCAACCCCATGCCAAGTTAAAGCAGGTAACACAGGCATGTGTCCAGATGGGTTTTGAATGTTGCCAGAGAGGGAGACTCCATTAACTCCCTGGTACAGAGCTCCACCACCTTCAACAAAAACAAGTTCTTCCTCATGCTGAGGTGAAATTTCTTGTGTTTATTTTATGGCCATTGTTTTTATTTTAATTTATGGCCCTTCCTGCTCCTGTTGCTGAGCACCACCAAAAAAGAGTCCAGCACTATCCTCTTGACATCTGCCTTAGAAATAGTTATCTGCATTAATGAGATCCTTGTTCAGTCTTCTCTAGACTAAACAGATCCAGCACCTGCAGTCACTCCTCAAACAGGAGATGCTCCAGACTCCCAATCATCTTTGTGGCCCTCTGCTGGACTGTCTCCAGTAGCTCCTTGTCTTTTTTGTGCTGAGAAGCCCAGAAGTTTACAGATGGCAATTTCCCAAGTAAATCCTCAGCATGGCTGACCCACCTGCAGACTGCCAGGAATCCACAGAGACCATTAAGTGGGGGGGCTGTGACTTTAGGTGTTGTTTCAGGGCCAGTTTAAACTGGTCCAAGTCCCCCTTGATGGTGGGAAAGGCAACTCTATCCTCTCTGTCCCTCTTTGACCTCTGAGGCCTCAGAAGGTACAATTATGGCTTTCACATGCAGGGAAAGGAAAGCAGAGTAGGTCCTCTTTCCCTTCTCCCACCCAAGCTGCTCCACTTGGCCCCTGTCTTGTCCCCTGTGCCAGACCCTGCACCCACTGACCACTTGGGTTGATTTAATGGGCTAAATGACAAAGCTGGTGTCAGTGAGCTGGGCTGCCTCATGAGTGCTATGGGCAGAAGCATAGGACTCAGAAGATGGGAAGCATAACAACCTCCATCAGTGATAGTGGACAGTGATGTTGGCCTCCGGCCCCTCTGATATTGGTAGGGTTCACCTTATGCTGAAAGCCACTGCTGGTTTAGGCAGTCTTTTTTCTTCCCCACTGTCATGTATATGATCCTTCTCTTCCTTACACAAGAGCTGTTTTTTATTTATCTTCACTTAAACAGTTCAGAAAGGTAACATTTTTAATCATTTTTGTCCCTTTTTACGAATCGCATGACTAGCTTTTCACTGATTCAGATTCCTAAATTTTCTCACTCTGGGATTAAGCAGTACCAGAGTTGGAGCAGGTAAAGTAGAAGCAGACAGTTGGAAAATAGATGAGGAAGATGAGAGCTGTCATTCAATGACAACCTTTGTGTAATGAAAACTCAACTCAGTTTCAAGACAGCAGAGTCTAGTGGTCTCACTTTTGTTGTTAGTCCTTACACTGGGGAAGAGTGAACCAGCAGGAAAGCAAAGTACTCTCTTCATTTGGCTGCTGGATTTAGACTGAGGAACCACACCTGCAAATTGCTGCTTCACAGCAGTGTAAACCAAACTAAATTGGTGCTACAGTGTTCCTACTTGGCAAGAGGCAAAACAACAAGCAGCCTTTTGTTGATTTCAGTGAGATGGAGCAAACTGAGGATCCCATGCTTCATCAATCCCCAGGCATTACAATAATGAAGATGGTTTAAAAGATTAAAGATGGCTTTAAAACAGAAATGTATGTATTTACTTTGAGCTTATTATGATTTACAAAAAAGATTATGAACTGCTCATCATGTTTTCACCATGGATTTCCCTGTGCACTTACAAAAAAAAGGAATTTTGGAGCTAAATAGTTCTTGTCTTGTGCTGCACTGCCACTTACGAAGATATGGAATTACGGGTTGCTTTTCTAGGAAAATGGGACCCAAGAAACTTGTGGAAGTCAAAAAATAAATTTCAGAAAATAAAACTGGATTGCTGTATGTGATTCATCTGATTAATCTGATTCTATCTGATGGAATCTGATTCACTGGTGTTGTAAAAAGTAAATACCTTGTTATGAAAGTTTTAAAAGTAATTGTTAACCTAATAATAATTGCTATATAGAAAAGAACTGAGTAGATGATACTGCACTCAGAGTATTAACAATGGTAAATAATTTCTGTCCTTGTCCAAACTATCTGAAAAAAACACAAAACAACCAAGTGATTCATTTTTCATTACTGTCCAAGCTAAGGCCAATCTCTGAAGAAAGAAAATCCTAAGCAAAAAGAAGGGGTAAAGCTTGTGGCACTACTTTTTTTCAATTTCTCTCAATTCAAAGAAAATACACTGATTAGGTAATCCAGTTGCTGTGACTAGCACTGAAACTGAGGGGAAAAGTAAAGTATAGTAAGATACGCACTTGAAATATCAAAACTATTTTGTCATCTCAAAGATGGCATTGCAAAGCTATGCTAAGAGCAAATAGTCGTGCTGGGCTATGTGGCCTTTCTATTTTTTCCCACTTCATGTTTTCTTAAAAACTACAATATAAAATAATTGCCTTGCTGTAAAATCAGAGGATTAGAGCACTGTATTTCATTCTGTGATTCTGAGACTACCTGCCATGAATAGTGAATTTATACAGTACTGACTATGGATATACTGTTTTGATGCACTGTTATTGATTAAGCCACCAAAAATGCATAGCCTTTTTATTCCTGAGGTGTTTTGCTAAGATTAAGGAGATTAAGGCAATTTCATTTGAAACATAGAACTGAGAGGAATTATCTTTTTTTCTTTTTCTTTTTTTTTGGTGGGATCAAGAAATGTTGCTTGACTTTTTCCTCTGCAAACAAATAGCTTCTGGATAGTAATTTCCTTTTTCAGCAAGGCAGGAGTAGCACTCCAGCACTGAATCTGGATCAGTCCCTCCGTTTGGACAAAGGACATGGTTTTGTTATAGATGTTCTCACGGAGTCCTAATGGACTTTATACCTAGGGATGTGGGCTGGGCTCCAAAAAGAAGGCATTTTCATTCATGCCAAAGATCTTTTAAAGCTTCTTATTCTCAGTTAAGGAGATTGCTTCCTTCGGAATGCAATCTTCTTTTTGATATCCAAGCATGTGAGCATAAATCCACTGCTCTTGTGTATTTGTACAATGCATAATATTTTGTAGAACAATTGAGCCCTGTAATTGAATGCAGAATCAAGATTTCCTTCAGTCTTCTCAATGTGACCTGCTAGCAATGAGAGCAATTACAGCAGGAGCTGAGGTAAATGACATTAATACAGTGAGGCGCATTTCCAACTTGAATTGTACACCAAACCTGTTGCTACACCCCCATCCTATCCAAGTGTGCTGCACAATTCTCCTGTGTATTATCCTGTTCTGAAAAAGGCAAGAATCCTACCAGCCGACTAGAGAGGGAGGATGCTGTGCTCTTTGTTCCTTTGGCTGATAAGAAAGCACGCAGCATACTTTAGGCTCTGTTCTACCCTCCTTCCTTTGCTAGCAGCAAGCCTTAACAGGCTCAGAGCTCATGCAAACTGGTTATTGATCTTCTGTAGAAGACCTGTCAGTCACTGCAGCAGAAAAGCTACTTCCACAGACTGACTTCCCCTTCCGAGAAACCCTTTTCACACAGAGGATATAATCCCATCACTGAAAGAATCATAAAAATCCCCTAAAAAGTCTCTGATAAAAAGTTCTCTTAATCACAAATAGCAAACACAGGCCACAATAATAAAAATAGAGTTAATTTAAACGAGTCCCTCAGAAACTTCCCATAAATTACACCTGATGTAGCCTAGGTTGACACTGAACAAATCTATGAGAAAGTTGTCCTTCCTGTTGGATTCCTCAGGAGCTGGGTCAGCACTTCTACAACATTTTCCACTCTGGGTGACTTGAATAAAATGTTCAGGTTGTGTCTTGGATGTAGTGTCCTTCAGTCATGTACCACCTTTTAGCGTCTTCTGGAAGAACCATAGGCTTTTATTTTTTTATAAGCTGGGGATCAGTACACTGAGGGTATTCTCAATACTGTCAAGAGGTAAAAAACTGTGATATTTTAAGCAGAAATGCGTCAGACTTTGTTATCCATGTTTGTAGGTAATTATTTTGCATCTTTTCTGCCATTCATTGCAAAAGAATGATGTGTATCCTTTCAAGCTGAATTTATCACTGTTGTTAACTTTAAAGTATCATTTGAATTCCTCCCTCTGAGATTAACAATGTCAGAACGATTAAGTAATAAATATATTTTGAATATAAATAAATAATTAATGAAGGAATATTCTGATGGTGATGTTGCAACTAGAAGACTTGCCCATTTTTCTCACAAGGTCTTAAAGATGAAATCAGATGTAACTGTATTAAAAATGTACTTAGTGAACTCAGGTATATTTACACTTGTACCATGAATGTTCTTGAAATTACGTATTTAATAGAGATTGCTTTCATATGCTTATTTATAAAACAGCCAGGAGCTGAAACTAGTAGTCTGGTATTTTACCTGTACGTATGAAGTTAATTTGATCACAGAAATGAGGTATGAGGGGGGATCAGTCTGATGCCTGATTACTAGATAACTTCAAGGCATTAATTTGTTCCTTATTGTAAAATATGTTTTAACATATAAACCCTGCAATTAAATAATTCACCCTGATAAATCTTCAATGAGTCATTTGCTAATATTCTTGATTCATATAATATAGAGAAGGAAGAACAAATTAAAAACTACAGCAATGAAAATAGTGTCAGAATTGGCATGTGAAAACTTCTCTTTCATCATGTTAGTCTACCATGCCTTATATAATTACTCAAAGCACCGGTGCATAACTTAGCATCCTTTAAGCCCTTCTTGCACAGCAACAGAGATATTTGTCTTTAGTGACAGAAGTATTTGACTGTGGTTTGTCAAGCAAAGGCTTGTTTCTGTTTTGTGCAGCAGGTTATTTGCTAGACTTTTATCTTTAAATTTCTATGGAGGAATATAGTACGTCAGTGTTCCGTGTAAAATCTTAATTGCTGCATAATGATTTCATGTCATGTTGGAAAAAATCTGGGATGCAATAGTCTATTGACATAAAATTTTCTGAATTTTTAAACTTAATAAATTAAACTTGTAGTTAAAATACTTGTGAGAACTATTTCAATGTAGATGCAATTACCTTTGTATTGTAATGCTACTCTGTAACAGCAGCAAAAGAACTAGTAAAGGATCCAAACTATTTGTGTCATCTGACCTGAAAAGTAAAAGCTGGTGAGCACACAGTGTACTGCAGAGCAGTATCAAGGGACATGTAGCTGGGTGCATTTTGGCCTTAGAATGGCAAAATCTCTGTTCTTGCAAAACAAATCATGGCATTTTCATTATCTGCAGGAAGACTGCAAGACACTGAAGATACTGAAGGATATGAAAAAATGCATGAAAAATCCTTCTCATTACAAATATACAACTTTCCAAACCAGGCAGAGCAGTGATACTCATCCTAGTAACACCAATGCAGTGCCAGACCCTGCCCCCATTTACACAAAGCAACCCACATCTCACTGCATGGGAATGAGAAGGGGAAGAGAAAAACACGTATGATCTGATTTGTTGGCCTCTGGTTGGTCTTGCTTTTGTTTCTGTAATGCAAGTCCTTCTATAAATAGGACAGACTAAGCAGTCTAGTCATGGAATTCCTACATCAGCAGTATTGATCCAAGGAAGGTTTTCTCAGGTAAGCAATTGCAGGGATCTTCCTCAAATGGGCAGAACATTTTGTAAACATACATGTGGTTTAACACATACAGACACATTTATATACATATAATTTAATTTTTTTTTTTTTTAATAAAGAATTGCACGCATTTACATGCTGGGATTGAGCTGACTGATTTATTTTTTTTTTCGCACTTGCCTGATTCTGACGTGTTTGTCTGGCTGCTTGAGGGCTCCCTCTCGTGGTGAACTTTACCTACCATATCTATGACTGATAACGCTGTGCAGAAATCAAAAGTAGCCAAGCTTGCTGTTGTTGCAGGGGTTTTGTTGTTTGTTTTTTGTTTTGTGGGGTTTTTTTGTTTTGTTTTTTGGGTTTTTTGGGTTTGTTTGGGTTTGGTTTGGTTTTTTATTTGGCTCTCTGCGCTTTTCACATAGAAATCTACTGGTTTGCATGGATGCAAATATCAATTGGTATTTTAGGGGGGAATTTCTGTAAATGAGTATACGTACAAAAGAAATGCAAATATTCACCTGTGTTCTAGGGAAAAAAATTGCCATGAATTATTTTAAATTTTTTTGCCCTGAAAAGAGTAACTTACTGTCCTCTAGAATAGTTTAGGGTCTGTTGTATCTGGTGCTGCTGAACCTGCTGCTTAAAGCAGACTGTGATTACTATGGCCATCAGCAGCTTTGACCAAATACCCACTGTTATGGGTCTGTGCTGTACAAGGGTATATTTTTATTAAATTTATTTGCAGTGCAGAACTGTCACCCATTCTGCGCAGGACAAGTACTAAGAGTTTCATAAAGAAAGGTTCAAGCATTCTCCTCTCTCCTTCCCTTTCTCCCCGCCCCCCAGGTCACCTCCTGTGCCTCATCTGGGAAAAGTTGTGCACCTGCAGCATGATGGGCTGAAGCAGTAGTCACAAACCCTGCACACCTCACACACCGTGGTGGGGCCATTGCAGCTCTTTGTCTCTCCTGTGAGAGATGCTGAGTCACGGCATTTTGGCGTCTGCACCGACTGACATGGCAAAGTGAGCACTGCTTCTTAGAATGCACAGAGTGTACCAATTCTCCCTGTTTTTCTATGGCTAAAGTGACAACCTGTACAAATCTCCCAAGTTAGATGGGATTATACATTTTAGAACGAATATTTAAATGGGATAAATAGCTATAAATGCAGCTCAGAAAATAATAGCTCTGAAAATAGTAAATCTAATAAAATAGTGTGGAAAGTAAGGCAGATTAAGGGGAAAAAAAGGAAGATTGCTTTAGTGTATGTGGGTTCCAAATTGGACTGTTTAAATTACAGTAATTTCACGATTATAAGCCACACCTTTTTCATTGAAGAATCCAGCCTACGCCAGCAGCGCGGATAATCATCAGGTGCGGCTTATTTATGGACAATTTCTGGTGAAATGCCAGACCGGAAGTGCAAGCCAGCCAGGGAGAGAGCTGCTGGGGAGCTGCGGCCGGCTGGGGAGCTGCCATGGAGCCGTGGCCAGGCGGGCGGGGGGTCAGGTGGGGAGCGAGCTTCGCGGGGCAGCGAAGCTGTGAGCGCGGTGGGTGGGCGGGGCAGCGGGGGAGCGCTGCCACACAGCGCCACGGCTCGAGGCCACCGCGCGGCACAGGGAGCCGCAGCCGCAGCCGAGCAGGTGGGGACCTGGAGCCAGTTTCACACAGCAAGGAAGTGGCGGGCGGCCAGCTTCGAGCGCTCAGTGAGGGGGTGAGCTGCTGGCTTCGCACGGCGAGGGGAGCCGCCGCCACCACCGAGCAGGTGGGGAGCCACGGCAGCCAGTGCCGGGGGTGGGAGGGCCGGGGCCCAGGGCATGGGGAGGGCACCTGGGGCTGAGTTTAAAGGCTTTGCCAGTCTGTGAAAACTGTTTGCAAATTGAGCAACTTGACAGCAAAACCCACGATCATGTGATTCTGTTACTAACTCGTTACTTTGTTGCACATGGATCCTCGCTCTTTTTTTTTAAAAAAAATGCAGCTTATATATGGGTTATATATGAACAAATGCCATGGTCTTCCCAGCTATGTGCGGCTTATAATCAGGTGTGGCTTATACTTGTGAAATTTCTGTACAAGTAGTTGCATTCATGATATTTTAATGATGAAGAAATAGATTGCTCTGTCAAGAAAATACAGCTTTCAGTCTCATCCAAAGGCAATTTAAGTGGAAAACAATTAACAAAACCACATTAATCCAAGCAGCTAAAAATCATGCAATTTTTGAAAACTAAGACTGGATTCAGATTTTATGACTCTGACCAGTATCAGGGATTGGGCTTGCTATTTTGGCTTTTTTTTGTTTATTTGCAGAAAGAGGATGAGGTAGTGATGGGATGTGTATGTGATGTGATCTCTTAAAGAAAGCTTGTGGAAATAAGTAATAATTACTTAGAGTAATATAAAATTTTATTAAAATTAAAATTTAATGGTTAAAATAGAATGTAATTGTTAGAACTTGAAAGAGAAATTGTTATATAAACATATATGCACAAATTTAATTAAAAGCCCACCATGTTTCAAATAATTATTCAGAACAGCCTCCAACTTTTCTTTGGTGTTTATTGAACCTATGTAGATTTTCAGTTTACTTCCAAATAAATACTGTAGCCACTAATTTTAGTAGTGAACTTGACAATGCTGGGTTAATGATGGGACTTGATGATCTTAAAATTCTTTTCCATCCTAAATGATGCCATGATTTTAAGCTACTTGCTGCTAGCAGATACCTTTCTACACACCCATATAAGGAATTTGATATTCATTTGCCCTAATCCATAAAGTTGCAGTTAGAACTTCCGTAAGCCAATGCTTAGGCGCCAATTTATTGATATTTTATTTAAAAATTAGGTACTTTACCATTTCTACATTCTATAAGAGAAATGGTGAATGTACAGATTGGAAACACAGACATTTTGAAGAGACAAAATTTCTTAGAGTCAGATTATGAATAGGGATTTTCTTCCCCTTTCAGAGGCTCTATTTTTCCACTGAGAGAACTGTTATCCACACTGCAGGTCTGGGGAACTATTTCACTAAAAATGAATCAACAAAAGTTATGCCACAATATAGGAAACACTGTAACTTTTTAAAAATATAAAATCACAAGTAATATCATGCAAATTTGTGGCGACAACAGCGGGCTCTTTTTAATCTGCTTTTGACTGAGTAATGATGATGTCTGCGATGTCTCAATTATGAATTCCCTTTTTTTCAATATTGCATGAGTCACAACAGACACTCTTGTATTCATTGCCAGCATTTAAAGACAATAATCAGCCTATCTAGTAGCAAATTCCTATTGAAATCAAAATTTTAGCCTACAAGTGTTTCTGCACTGTGTGCTATGTATTTTCCAGAACATACACCTGGTGCATAAGTGGGCAAGCATGTCAGTGCTCTGAGTGACAGCAGAGGGAAAGCCCTACCATCCCCAGCATGGTACACACCTATCTTGCAGTGGATATCTGAACCATCCCCTGTGTTGACTCTAATAGTTACCATGCCAGACACTTAATGCAAATCAAGAATGTATAGAAGTGAGGGTGACTAGCTAAAAAAAGTCAGCTACAACTAGACTTATAGTTTATTCAGTTTAGATACTTGCTTACATTAAACATTTTGGCTCATTTTAAACTAGTTTAAATGCCAGTCTACAGCCTGATCCTTTTGGAAGGAAAAGGCTTTGCAACCTCTGCTAAAATAATATCAATTTAGTGACCAATTTAGTAGCTTGTGTTTTTTTAATAAAACAACGTTCTTTATTCTTAGGACTTGACAAATGTAACTTTTATTCAAGGATCATGGTATCAGACAAATGGAACCTCTAGTAGGCTCATATCAAATCCTGTGAATGGTACAGGGATCACTGCAGCAAGGACTGCAGCTGGAGCAGGCTGCTTTGCAAGGAAAGGAAAGCCACCAGCTGGGCAAGCTGGAGTAGGGATCCCACTGAGCCTTGTGCTGGAGCAAGGTGAGTAGAGATGTGTCCTCGCAGTGCCAGGGTCAGCCAGCAGCTGGGGGGCTGCCACAGCAGTCATAAGGCAGATTTCAGGTCAGGACAGGTGTCTGACTCGGGCACACCATGTACCTCTGCTGAGGGCAACGATGGAGCTTAAGCACTGCTCCCAAGTGAAGCAAGGAGGCCTCCAAGGGGGCTTCTCACAGCTCTTTCTCACCCACCAGCTTTTCACAGCCATATGATCCAAACTAGTACAGCTATACCACATCAGTGCTGGCTTCCAGCATAGGCAGTCAGGCCTCTGCTGGGGGAATGCACTCAAGGATCCTCATACTGTGGATTTAATGGTATTTTTGTGGTCTCTGACTTCTTGCTTGCAATTAAAACAAACTAGTTTCTTACCTCTGTATATACTCTCTTGTTTTCTGAAGTGTAAAAATACATGTTTCTTTATGTGTATGAAAATGCAAGTGTTCTTTTGTCTTAAATGCTTTCAGCATTTGAATGTAGAACTCCTATCCCATTTCTGTCACAAAGCTACATGGCAAAGGAGGAAGAGCAATAGAACCAGTCCATCCAAATTATGATTTGAGATGGACCTGAATGACATCTAAAATTTCAACACAGAATCTGATTTTCCGCCCACAGTTCACTTTTATTCATCTCTGTGGCTTTGCTGTAGAACCATTGGAAGTCTAAGGACTAGTTACAAAACTTTAGCTGCAGACTTGCATTGAGATTCAGAAATCCAGAAAATCCTGTTTTGATGAGGCTTAGTTTCAATTCTTACCTAAGCACAACTTCCCTTGAATGCAGTGAGTTGCTGAAGTATGAACTTCTGAAGTATGCCCAAAAATAGGAATGAAGAACATGTTGGAAATGGCTATAATTCCTCATATTTATAAAAGCAGTCCTGGGGGATGTTGACATTTTCAAAGCTAGCATCTAGTTCTATGTATATTTGGAAAAAAAACAGGCATACTTCAACAGAAAACCAACCTTATTTTTCTGAAGTATGTATGGTGAAAGTGCTTTCCAATAATCCACCTTAGTACTTTAAGAAAACACTTTAATCAATCAGATTTTGCTAACTGAAGGACTTCTGGAAAACTTGTGACATTTCTCACATTTTGTAAGACTACCCTCTTTTCCCTGGGATCCTGGAAGTTCCACACCGACTGTGCTCTCTGGGTTTCACAGCAATAGACTAGACCAGCAATATGGTCCTTCTCTGATGCAATGTACAGTAATTTCACGATTAGAAGCCGCACCTTTTTCATTGAAGAATCCAGCCTACCCCAGTAGTGCGGCTAATCATCAGGTGCGGCTTATCTATGGACAAATCCCAGCAAAATGCCAACCCGGAAGTGAAAGCCGGCCAGGAGGGCACCGGGGGCTGCCTTTAAAGGCTTCACTGGTCTATGAAAACTGTTTGCAACTTGAGCATCTGACACCAAACCCTGCTGGCAGCGATTCTGTTACTAATTTGTTACTTTGTTACACATGGATCCTCGCTTTAAAAAAAAAAAAAAAGTGCAGCTTTTATTCAGGTGCAGCTTATATATGGACAAATCCCGTGGTCTGCCCGGCTACCTGGATGTGGCTTATAATCAGGTGCGGCTTAGAATTGTGAAATTACTGTAATCGCTAACTTGATGCTGATTCAAGAAGTGCTAACTTGAGCCTAGAGAATGAAGCAGATACCTGCTGGCTATGTCTATACTGCATTTGAGGTTACTCTATCTATGTTCACACTGCTGACTGCAGCATGCTTCCAGAGATGTCCATCAAAGCGATATGCTATGGTTATATCAGAAAGACAAATCAGACCTTTTGGCTTTGAAAATATTTTTGAGTGCATACTTGTGCAACCTGATGTGTTTCAAGATCCGTATTTGTGCAGACCAAAGGCTGCCTTCAAGTCAGTGTTGCAGAAAGAACAATATTTGTGTGGTTATGTGACCATATTCCTAGCCAGGCTAGGAGCTTTATTCAAGAAGTGTTATTCTATACAAAATACTTTTCCTGTTGTCATTAGCATAAATTGTAGTCAGAGCCTGTCACAGTCAGCTCTAGAGAGTCGTGCTTGGCAGTGGTTGTTGTCCCAGGGTCTGGTGTTCAGCTGGCCTTGCTGCAGAAAGGTCCGCAGCTGCAGATGAAAGCCAAAGTGTAAACAGGTATAGCTGCTGTGGTTATGTTGGTCTACTATCAACACTGCTTTGTGCTTGTCACTGTAAGTGCAGGGCAGACTCTGGCTACAAGAGTCACCAAGCTCTTGGCCTTTCTGGAGCTGAAGTGTGTCCTCCTCTCCTGTGCCTTCTCACTGTGTAGTCAGCCTAGCAAACAGGACGGCTGAATAGACCATCTGTGCTGCAAGGATACCCAAAGAAGCATATGGCAGGTGAAGGTGGGTGCTGGTTGTGCAGGCTGTGTGTGGTGTGGCCCTGCTGCTGTCCTTGCAGCAAGGCCCAGACCTCTCTCTTGCACGCACTGGTGGACATGTGAGGAGAATCATCTGCTGCTTTACTGAGGTTGCCCTCTCTGCCTCAAGGTGTGCATAAATAATTGATGATGTACAGTCAGAAGCTCTCTCCTGAGGAAGTGTAAGTCTAGAATGGAAATACAGCTGAGAACAAAACCTTTATCAGAAACCTTTGTTTTAAACATACTCTACCTTCCTTGCTGAGACATGGCCATTACATGAAGAGCCAAGAACACAATTACCACAAAAAGTTTTCCTGAGTCACAACTGCGTCCAGTAGTCCATATGAATGACTAATCCAAACAATATTTTTCCACAAAAAGGAAAGATAATGCAAATTATATTTCACAGAACTGGGCAATAGCTATGTAATCATTGCTTGATTCCAATCTTTATCAGCTTTAAAGCATGTTTGTATTCTCTCCTCATAGGCATATAGATCTCAGCAGGTGTTTTGCCTGAAGGGATGTACAGGAGCGGGCCATCAGAAAGCAATCAAGCTAAAAGACATCATATGGTTTCAGTATAAAACTGTTCCAGCTATTTTAATGATTTCCAGCTGTAATTAACTAAGTTCAGCTACCATTACTCACTCATATTTAATGCACCACCACTATAGTTTAATTTCAGATTAACTTTCTTTCCATAACCACTAACTAGCTGTTGGTTTTATGAATCCTGTTTTTCTCCCAATCTGATAAAATCTGACTCAATTTTAAAAGTGTTCTGGTCACTGCTCTTCATTTAATGTGTCAGTTATTATAAAAAGAGAGCTAATCTTGCATCAAGGAGAAAATCCAATATTAAATTACATAGTAGCTTTGTACAGTGTAATCTTTTCACTCAGAGAGATAAATTTTATCAGCACGGCATTTGCAGCTGGTAGTAGATTCAAGTGATACACTACTTCTCTTGGGAAATAAGTCAAAACCATGGCATGAATGTTATTACTTTTAACTTTATCTCGTGGGTAGGAAAAAATGAGCTCGCTATCATTTTTATCAGTATCCCCTATTTATTTAGGCAAAGCTGAGGATAATGGTGGAAACGTGGTTAACATGGTAATTGTTTTTAAAAATTTTCTCATTCCTTTCTATAAGTAAGTTTTTAAGTTAGAAGGAGTAAAGTGCATTTTTCCCCTTGATGGTGACAATGTGTTGTTGACAGCTGCCTCTGTGTTGTAATGCAAAGCCAACTGGCTTGCAGCAGTCCCTCTAGAGACTTTTGCTCTAAGAAAAAAAAGCTGCTGGGACATCTGCTGGGGCTACCTCAGGAATCTCTGCACTGCACATTAAATAAGTGACCATGTACATTTCCATCTATTTTCATCTGTTAGCTCTTTATAGTCACATGGTGCTTCAGACAGAGATTTTTTTTGCATGTGCACTATTTCATGCAGTTGTGTTCTTCCTCTGCAACACACTAATATTGAGAACACTACATAACAGAGGCAGAGTCAGACAGCTTAGTTCCCTTCAGATGCAGTACAGAGCAGAAAGCAAATTGAAGGAATAGGTATCTTTCTCCATTCCAAAGCTGCCACAGGCCAATTTGGTTCCTGGAAAAATTCCAGCTACCCTAAGAGTTGCCCTAGCTTGTACCATAATTGCTGTGTTTTCCATAGGACTTTTTACTTTTTAGCTCTCTGTACAACAAGTACTGAAGAACATCCTGGCCACACCACAGACTGCTCTCATGCTGGAATGATCTTTAGCAAATATTACCAGTCTAGCAATATTTTTTCTTTTGTTTTTTTTGGAAGACCTCTTCTGGTGCAGGTAGAATGTGAAAAAAAGTAGAAGAGGAAAGTCAGGGACAGCTAATGTCCACAATATGTTAATAAATTCTATTGCAGAAGAAATCCTTGGTTCTCTTTCTGGGCCTAGCATGAGAGTTCTTCTTGCAAATAATTTCTCTGGTATGTTTATGATAGGTCTATTAATATATAATTGCTTCAATTATTTCTAACTTAACAAAGTGTTCCAAAATCTTTGCAAAGACCTTTGCATGCATCTATGGTTATTTATTAGGTGTTATGGCAAGTAAAACCACGCTTCTTATGTACCTCACTGAAAATACAAAACCCCTAAAAATTTTACACTCACCTTACCCAGGACACCTTAAGCTTGCTGCTTGTTCACAACTATTGTCATCACCTCAGCTTCCAGTAATTGCCTACAGTCCTCCACTCTTTACAGTATTCCCTTTTCCATTTCCTATAGAGTCACCATACTTAATTCTTCCATTTCCCTGCATATAATCTGGTTAATATGCCGTTCTCAAATATGGTTTATTATTCCATGTGAGCAAGGGGGAACACAGTCAAGAAAATGAGCTGAAGCAACCTTTTTGTTTGTCAGTGGTGAGATATGCTGTCAGCAAACTGTCACAGCTCAAGAATGGAAATGATTTGGTGTAGCTATAGCTCTCCTGAAAAAAAAATTCTGGTGAGCCTTAAGTTTTCACCTTTAATTTTCACCTTTGCTCTTAACAAATAATATATCTCAAGTAAAATTTCCAATCTGTTACTCGGCTGGATTTTTGGCATTTACATTAATTTCACTATTATAAGCCACACCTTTTTCATTGAAGAATCCAGCCTACACCAGTAGCGCGGCTAATCATCAGGTGCGGCTTATTTATGGACAATTTCTGGCAAAATGTGGAAAGTGCGGAGCCAGCTGGGGAGAGAGCTGCCACGGAGCTGCAGCCAGCCAGGGAGCTGCCGTGGAGCCGCGGCCAGGTGGGCGGGGGGCAGGTGGGGAGCGGGGCAGCGGGGGAGCGCTGCCGTGAAGCGCCGCGGCTCGAGGCCGCCCCATGGCATAGGGAGCCGCTGCTGCAGCCGAGCAGGTGGGGAGCCAGAGCTGGTTTCACGCGGCAAGGAGGCGATGGTTGGCTGGCTTCGAGCGCACAGCGAGGGGGCAAGCCACCGGCTTCGCGTGGCAAGGGGAGCCGCCGCCGCTGCCAAGCAGGTGGGGAGCCGCGGCAGCCAGTGCCAGGGGTGGGAGTGCCGGGGCCCACGGCATGGGAGGTTGCCTGGGGCTGCGTTTAAAGGCTTCGCCAGAATGTGAAAACTGTTTGCAAATTGAGCAACTTGACAGCAAAACCTGCGATCACACGATTCTGTTACTAACTCATTACTTTGTTACACATGGATCCTCACTTTTTTTTAAAAAAAAAGTGCAGCTTATATTCCGGTGGTTATATATGGACAAATCCCATAGTCTTCCCAGCTACCCGGATGTGCAGCTTATAATCAGGTGCAGCTTATACTTGTGAAATTACTGTACTTTGATGTGCATGTATTTTGACCTTACATATCAGTTTTATACAGAAGGAGAGAGTTACCATTGAATCACTGCATACATTTCTGGACAATAAAACATAACATTTAAAGAATTAGCATATAAACACTTGGTACATTGAATGAAAAGCCATCTTGAATCATCTGCATAGTAGAGCAAAAAATCTTTAGCTGCTTCATCCCTGCAAACATGAACTGATAAAATATTACTATGCCAAGCAGGTAATACTGGTTAGACCAAAATGGAAAAAATGACATGCATTGGGTGGAACAAAACTCATGGGAAAATGAATTGACCTGCTATGATGACTCATATCTAGCTAACCAATCCAAAGTACGTTCTCTGAAGCCTATGAAAAGTGGAGGAAGCAGATGCTGTAATTGCGTGTAGTCACAAGGGAACAAAAAGAATACACAAGACCAGAAGCCTGAAAGTAGACAGACACATGTACATCTGGTATTATCAGAGTTACAGAAGCTTGAGGGATTTCACCAGTAGAGAAGTGGTTAGCCTTTGATTTTAACTTTGCAAAATTCTCTTGCTATCTTAGAGTGACGGCAATTTAATGTCACTTCTGCCTAGTCATAGTAAAATTCCTGGCTAAGTAGGTTTGAGGTAATGCCAGCTGATTGCTGATAAGCCTGTCAATGCTTGCAAGAGAGTGGATAGTAACTAAGCATTCATTTAAACATAATATTGGAAGTAGAAGTAACCTATCTCGTATTCCTTGAAATATCTTATTTGTGTATGTCACCACCTCTGTATCTGAAAGGAAACTGTTAAGTACCTAGGTCTATCAACACAAACTAGTTTGAAAGGAATGCAACACTAGTTTACACTATCAGCCTGAATGGAAATTTCATGTACAAGTCAGCTGAATGCCGGATTCTACAGAAGGAAGTACTACTTAAGGAATTCATTACAAAATTTTCAGTCTGTGTATATGACACCAATAACTTTCTGGACCTGCAGAGAGAATCCATGAAGTAAGTATTAGGGATAAACTCAAGAGCTTGTAGAATATAATTTGCATCATAAATTCCTGACTGTAAGGTTTACATAGTAGCATTAGTCAAGCCCAGTCCAGCTACTTTATGCCAGGATGAATCATGTATGACAAATGGTGCACTGAAATCTGCCCTAATTTATGTAACTTTTGCAAAGGTGTTGACTGAAGTGCAGTGTCATACCACAAACTGGCTCATCCAGTCTCTCAAACTCTCCTCTTTAATGTCTGAATCAGACAATGGGAGGTCCTGTGAATGTCCTATAAAGAGAAACAATGTAAGCCACAGTTATCTCCCCCGATGGAAAAAAAAAATAGAAAAAGGCAAGTATTGTAAAAATGCCCTTCATCAAGTCATTCTTTCCTTCCATTTTTTGTTCAAAAGCACACTACAAATGCTGCATTTTGTTGCCACATACATTTTTATACAGCCAGGAGAACAATGAAATAGAAGACTAGACATTTTTTGCATCTTATTTTTTTGCAGATTGCATTAGCACAAGTTTGTCCATAATTTCTCCTTTGAACATTGCCAAGCAAATATCTTTAGGAGGAATCCTCTGGCAATGTAGTCAGGAAACCCTGTTGCCATTTCTTTATCCCCAGATTTTTGTGGTCAAATCAAACTTTTCAAAAGAGCTGCCTGTACTGGCATCTGTTACATTTTTTAACGGAGAAATCTTGTTCCTATTCATTATAGGAATGTGTAAGATAAAAACCTCATATTATGGACAGGTTTAACAGCAGGACATGAGGACCTTCACAGCTTTGAGAAATTATTAGAGGTAGCTCTTTATAAACCCATCAGCATGTATGTTAAGGAGGATGTTTTAAATTGGGAAAAGTCATAAATTCCTCCCTGTATGGACTACGGAACAACATTGAGCTCAGCATCTTCCCTCTTTTGTTTATCTTCCCATTTTTTGTAAGGTCTCAGAGTGTTTTGCATTGGAGTGTGTTGTTTCCAGAGAATAAGGACCACAGCCGTGCTTCATGGACCATGCTCCTAGGGAATGCATTCATTCAATTCTCACATTAGAAGGAGCAACTTTAAATCGACAGCTTTTAAATCATGTCCTTGCTTTCCTCCTTACATGCTTGTCATCCCTCTTGAACCTGAAATTAGGCCTTGGCCCCTGTTGTCATCTCCTAGTATCCTCCAGGCAGAGTGATTCTGCTCTGTTCAGATTCTGCTCTGTTCAGAGCAGAATGGCAAATTCCTTCTTCTGACTACAAGGTGCTTTTACAGAATAGATTCCATGTGTGCAGTGACAGCTGCAATATGCAAAGATGTGGATATACAGAGGATTGGCCCACACAAGCATACTCAAAAGTATGTCTGGCTTTCCATTCACTTTGGTTCAAAACCCGTCACATCTTTTACTGAGTGGCAATAGCACATTCTGTATCTGGATACGTGAGTAGGTGGCAAATAACTGTCAGCAAGCAAAGAGCTGAGATGCATCTTTGGCAGCCACTGCTACAGGCACAGGAATAGAGGCACACATCTCCAGCCAAAGCACAGATGCTTCCCACCCCACAGAAGAGCAACATGTTTGTCTCTGTTAGGGCACAAGCATGCAGCCCACAAGAGGGACAAAATTACACATACTTAGGTTCAAGATTCATGACCTTGAAACAGAAGAGTTTTGCAGTATATCCTTCACCTAACTATGCTGTGTTCATATGTCTTATAGCTTTTAAATAATGAACACCTGAACCTAAGTATGTGATTCTTTATTCATTCTGGAAGAGAGAATTTTTTCTTTTACAAATTGCCCTTACAAGATTTGATTAAGCTAATCCCTAAGATCTGAAAGTGACTATAATGTGTTTATGCTGCATGACTTTAAACACTTTAGGGGAACTTGTCTTGAAGTGGTTCCCTTAGATACTATCATAAATCTGTTGAAGAAGGAAGTATGGTCTGTTGTTTAAAGCACAGGACTCTGAGTCAGAGGATGTAGATTATGACCCCTGCACTGATAACTACTGACTGTGGTCTCCTCATCTTTAAATTGGGAAATAGTACTTAACTAGATGTAAGTAACAAGGAGACAAGTCATTACTACTTACAACACTGTAATTGTAATAATCAGAATAAGGCCTTCAGGAATACTGATTTATTAAGAGATCTGTGGAAAAGAAGCAAATCGCTTGTTTGAAGTTCTGGAAACTTGTTCCAAGACAAAGTGAAAAAATTCTCTGCTGTGTTGATAGACATTCAGGAATGCAAAGTATCAGTCATTGCCTTCATTAAGCAACAGCCATCTAAAAGTCACTGGGGCTCTAAAGTAGAACTATGATCTCATAGCTTCAGTTCTTGCCCTTCCCTGTTCACACCCTTTCTGTGTTTATGACTGTTACACTGGAAGGTACTGAAGGCTTCCATCTTCCACATATAGGCAGCCACTTATCTTGTAATGATGTACAGGCTAACTATACTCCAGGTCTTGATATTGAAAACTGTTCAGACTAAAGAGAATATCTTAAGATGGATCAGAATGCAAGCTTATAAGGGAGGAGATTTTCCCTGAACAGGAAAGTGCACCCAGTCCAAGCTCACCTCAAGCTAAGAGACCAAAATGCTTGCAAGTTTATGTAAGCAATAAAGCCTTGAGGGAAAACAAGCACTGAGGAGCTTATACACCCAAATACGAGTATGGTGTGACTGCCTACTTTTTGTATTCATTGTAGGATAAAAATATCTTTTTCTAATGTAAAATTAAGTCAATTAGAACTCTGCTTTTCTTGAGCTAGGGGTTTACTTGGTGCAGGGCTGCAGGAACACACCCAGGAACTGTTAACACACAGTTGTATGACTATGTAACTGTAGACTACATAACATATAGTCATATTTTGGGACTACAGCAAAATTTGTAGCAGAAGCAATCTGGCAGAGCTCCAAAGGATACCCACTTGAGCCCCACTGAAGATGACTGGATGCAGCAGAATGAGGACAACTCCATCACCCCCTTTCCTATGCTTGTGCCTGGGAAGGCCTGGCTACTGTTGCCACAGCATCTTTGGATTTCGTACAGGACCATTGAATACTGGACAAGCTGCCCCTCCCAGTGGTGACAGGAGCGGTTAAGACTGATTTCCCATGCTCTACCCGTTTCCTTTTATGCCACACCACTTTTGACATCTCTTCTTAGTATAGAACACTTTCAGTACGGAGTGATCTCCTGCTTTACAGAAAAACTCATGGTCTGAGAACAAATCTGTAATTTTAAAAGCACTTTTACCATTCCTTTTATGGTGTCATCACCTGGCAGCTTATGAAAATATCAGGCTTGGAGATTTAGCTGTCTGGAATAAGGGGCAGAAGAAAGGGGGAGATGAGCACAGGAGCTGAATATTTGCATTTGGTCCCCAGACCAGCCAGCCTGGCAGGCTGAGTGCCTGTTTCACTTCTCTGAGCCATGCTGGGCTGAGTCAGCACAAAGCAGGCATGATGTGAACAACTGATCCATGATTACACAACACAAGAATCCATTCCTTTTGCTGCCAATAGAGACATTTCAACTTTTGCTAAGGAGAAGGCACATTTCACTTTAATTTAATGCAGCAACCCTTAGGGTGGGTTGAAAACAGGACCATGTGAGGCTTTATATGCCTGACTGCTGCACCATCTTTCTCAAGGCCACTGCTTTTACTACCACATCACAGCTTGTGTTCCCAGTCAGTGAGGCTTTCCCTTGCCACAGCCAAGCTCCACAGTCACATCTTGAGTGCTCAAGGTCACTGCCCTCCTGGGGATCCACTGGATGTGCTGACCCTCTGACAGCCAGGGGTTTATCTGGGGACCACTGTGCTCTTCTCTGATACGGAACCGTGCATCTCATAATCTTAGAGGGGGGATGGTACTAAGCCCATCAAGATTTGAGTCCCTCAAGCTTTGAATTGGAGACTAAATTAAATTTTGTACCTTTTATAAAATTGTTAATCAGTTGCTGTAGCTGGACTGGTACAATTAAGTAATTGCATTGTGAGCATTATATGGTGCCAAGCTCTTATTGATGGTGTGCAGCATAAGGGTGAGGAGCAATTTCCATAAACTACAACACAAGTTTCACATCACAACAGGAGGAAGAACTTCAAATTCAGGGTGGCAGACCACTGGAACAGATTGCCCAGGGCGCTCATGGAGTCCCCCTCTGGAGACATTTCAAAGGCACCTGGACATGCTCCTATGCCACCTACTTGAGGTGACCCTGCCTTGGCAGTAATGTTGGACTAGATGATCTCCCTTCCAACCCTAATGATCCTGTCATTTTGGCTGTTTGCACGCTTGGTTAACCTTTTGTTTTGAGAATAAGAGAAGATAATCCCAAAACGATCTGTCTGGACAAGAGCCACCACGAGTGAGGACGGCAGAACTCAGCAGTCCCCAGACTCAAATGGAGGGAAGAACTATGCCTGTGGATTAATTAGCACCACAAGCGACAGAAAATAGGAAGTTGAGTACTAATCAATATGCCTTCGTTTGTTAATATGCGTAAACAGTGCAAAGTTTTGATGACCGGTGAACCCGCCTTTCGTAGGCCACTACCCGTCCCCTCGCTTCGCGCAGATCACAACCAGCCGCTCCCCGCAGCAGCCATTCCCCGCAGAAGCCTCTCTCACAGCCCCTGGTTCCCAGGGGCGGCGCCGGGAGAGCGGCGCGGGAGGCGGAACGGGGCGCGCGCGTGCGCGGCGCGCCCGGAAGCGCGGCGGCGGACCGGGAAGAGGAGCCCGTGGCGGCGGCGAGGAGCGGCGGCGGTTGCGGCTTTGCCCGCCCGGCGGCGTCTGCGGCCATGACGAACTTCATCTCGGTGCAGCTGAAGAAGGCCTCGGAGGTGGATCTGGCCAAGCCACTGTGCAAGTTCATTCAGCAGAGCTACCCGGGCGCCGAGGCGCAGGCCGAGCACTGCCGCGCCGCCGAGGAGCTCAGCAGGCTCCGCAAGAGCGCGCTCGGCCGCCCGCTCGACAAGCATGAGAGCGCCCTGGAGACCCTCTTCAGGTAAGGCCCTCTCTCCCCAGCCCCGTCATCTTCCCCTTCCTCCGTCTTCCCGAGCCCTGATTACCCGCGGGGCCCCGGCGGCAGCTCCGGGCCTTGGGCGTAGTGGAGCCGGAGCCAGGTGCGGGCGGGTCCAGGTGTGGGCGGCCTCTCCTGTCGGGAGGAAGCGGCCGAGGCTGCCGGGCCGGCTCCAGCGGCCTGTGGTTACAGGCCCCGGCGCTAGGGTGTGCTGCAGCATCCCAGTGTCCCCGGCCCTCGCCGCGCCGCTCGGGTATCGTGGGGCTGTCACGATGGCAGCGCAGGGGTGGGAAGGCCTTGTCCCCGTCGACATCCCCTTCCCAGTTTGTGTCGTGCCGGTAGCCCTTAGATGTAGGTATAAATTGTAAAACCACAGAACGTTAAGGGTTTGGAGGAGAGCTTTAACATCACCTAGTCCCAGCACCCCCTCCCTCGTCCTCCCTCTCCTCACTTCCGCCATGGGCAGGGACACCTACCTCTCTCCCCCTAGACCACGTTGCTCAAGGCCTTATCCAGCTTGGCCTTGTGTCAGGGTTGGGGCATCCTCAGCCTCCTTGGCAAGTCCCTCTGCAGTGCCTCACTTCCCTCACTGTGAAAAGTTTCTTCGAATGTAAATTTCCTCTCTTCCAATCTGTACCCATGACAGACCGTTTTGTTTTCCATAGAGGGTTGGTGTTTCTTTCTTTTCGATGTTACCTTTTGCTATTACAGCTTTTTTTCCACTTCCTTTTCAGTTCTGTGTGTGTTTTTGTTTTGTTACTGGCATGATTTCCTTTTGTTTTCTGTGTTTAGCAGCTTCTTAATATATTTACAAAGCCACATCCTTTCTTTTTTTCAGCTTAACACAGTTAGTTTGGTGTCAGAAGGTTTAATGGAGTCTCTGTGGTGCTGGAGTTACTACTGGTTAGATGAGGAAAAAATTCATCTATGCCTTCTGCTTGGTGAAGTGCATAAAGCCTGCACTAGGACTAATAGTTCCATTGTCCTATCTCTCTAAAACACTTACGGTTTGCAGTTTTGAGAAGAAAAATAAAGAGCTACTGGACAGGGTCCAGAGGAGGGCCACGAAGATGATTAGGGGTCTGAAGTGTCTCTCTTCTGAGGAGCTGTGCCTGTTTAACCTGGAGAAGAGTGGAAAGGATTGTATTAGTGCAGATAAATACCTCAAAGGCAAGTTTTAAGAGGATGGTGCTGGTCCCTTCTCAGTGGTGCCCAGTAACAAGATGAGGGGCAATAGCCGTAAGTTTATACACAAGAAGTTTTATCTCAACATGAGGAAGAAATTGTTTATTGTTTATATTATTGTTATGACAGTGATAGAGCATAGGAACAGGTTGTCCAGGGAGAACATGGAGTCTCCATCACTGGAGATATTCAAAACCCATCTAACAAATGCCTTCCCAAAAAGAAGGCAAGTTTTGTGAAATAAGTTATTGGTGATTATCAACCCATCACTGGGTATTTGGGCTGTGAAAGCTCTGACTCTATTGATTGCATTTTACAGTAGCTTTGTAGTTCCCTGTTCCGTCTATATGTATGCTTTTGAAGGTACTTGTGTTTATGCCTTTGAAGGTAGGGGAAATTGTGAGCCTCTGCGAACTGAAAGAGAGACTTTGCTAGCCAAATTGAAAAGCTTACTATTATGTTCCCTTGCATGCTGGAGTTGAACTTCCTTTTCTGAAGGTGCTAGTCAGATTTGTTGTTAGTTTCTGTCTGAAATCCCTGTTTGGCCCTCCACATTGTGTGACTTCATCCCAACAACTGTTGTGTTGGTGCTCTGCAGCACCAAAGGAAGGCAGCCCACTTTTCAGTTCTGATCCTTACGCCTTTTCTGGAAGGCAGGATGTATGCATGGTATTCCAAGCAACTTGAATGAGTTCAGTGGAGGGTCATATTAACATTAGAGACGGTGCAAAAATAAATAAAGGTAGTGTTGTGGAAAACCAAGAGGCTGAATAGGACCTCCCTGTTTCAGAGCCAGCAGATTATTAAATGAATTTATCCATAGTACGCAATTTCACCTCAGGTTTTCCCTCTGAATAATCAAGGAAAACCACTTAAAACAGCATAGCTAATAGGTTTGAGTGAATTTCATATGCAGTGATCTGTTCTCTCTGCTGGCGATTCGTGATCAGCAGACGAATATAGTTGGCCCAGATGCTGTTGCAGTAGACTTTAGCTGTCGAATGTGGCTCTTAACAGATGTGAACGTGATGTCCCGCCCATGCAGAAGTTCCCATCTTAAAACATCTGCATTTTTAATTTTATTGCTTGACAATATTTGTTCCTTTTACAGTGGAAGTGAGATAAGATGGTCTGAATTAACTGTAAGTTAGAGAAGATAAAAACATCAGATGTATGTTTTTCCTAATTTCTACCAAGTTATGAGTGTTTGGTTCATGACTGACCATTTATATTCATTGCAATTGCTAGAAACTAAGTTTGCTCTTACTCTGTAGGAGGATTCTGATGCATATTTTCTTAATTATTTTGTAAGGCACAGTTACTTTAAACTGTCCGCATATCCAGAAATTTGAAGTATCCAGCTGAGGTACATAAATGCCTAAATGCCTTGTGTTTCCTCTGAAAAATCTCCTTGCCTCTCCCAACTTCCAGTGTTTTACTTTTGGTATTTAAGAGCCATGCTCAATCTTCATGTTTAATTTCATTAAAGTTGGAGTTTAAAACTTTGTTGGTGAAGTAAGGTTAGAAGAACTAATTAGAACATGACTACTGCTTGCATAGTTTTACTTCCTTGTGGCTTTTTATAGGCCATAATACTTAGTAGAGCATTGTAGACCATTTAACTGTTAAGAAATGAGAGCTTAGTCTTCTGCCACCTAATCTAGGATTTGTCCATGGTTTTGTAATTTCTAGAACCCTTGTTTTGCTGTGTAGTCACTACAGATTTTTTTTCTTCTTTTATGGAAGAAATAAACTCTGTTGCAGCCACATTTCCTAGACAAGCATTGACCAATAAAGCTTGAAAGCGTTTGGTGTGCTGTTGGGCAGCTGCTGAATGCAAGTGCTTCTGTTGGAGAAGCATCTGAGATTGACTGTGCCCCTTTTCATTGGGTGATTGGGAAAGACCTAAGCCTGCTTCCAAGCTTTGTTTTGTGAGAATCTGAGTGCTCTCAAGGTGATATAGGTGAGGTTGGTACAGATGTTTCTCAAGTACTGTCATAGCAGATTTGATTTAGTGGTGTTTTTCTTTTTATAACTTCTGGGTGTAATTATAACTTCATGGGTTTCCTTGCTTCCTCCAGTATTAAAGACAGCCTGGATTTCACTTACTTTTTCTGGAGACATGGAATATTGGTGCAAGTTTAATTGTTTTAATTTTACTACCAATTCCTGCAGTTGGTTTTAGAAAAGAAAATCAAGAAAAAGAAGGGGGTGTGGGGGAGTGCATGGTTTTATTTTAAATGCTTGAATTCTCTTAGGGCTGAAAGTTGCAGTTGTGTTTTCCAGCTGTAAGTTCAGGACTCTGTTTTATATCTTGAAGAGCAAAAACAGATCTTTAGTCTTTTGATGTTCTTTTTGAAGGAGATTTTTCTTTATGATTCTTTGAAGGAGGCACAGTATTTGAGTTTAACGCAATACATACATTTTAGTTAAATTCTAATTTAAACCTTGACTTCCTACTCATTTGATGGTTGTTTTTTACTAGTGTTTAGGAGTGTATAATGCCGGTTTTGATGAGAGATTGCTATATTTTGAGCACTAGATCTGTGTTGCTGACATGTGCCCCCCCCTTTCACTGCTGCAGTTGTAGTTCCTCACTGGCACAGCCAAACACAGCACTCCTCTGTGTGCTTTGCATCTTGATTGCTTAAATTACTGAAAATTTAGTTTTAAATCCCACCTTTGTATTTACTGTCGTCTTCTGTGTATAACTGACTTACACATCCTTTGTGGCTTTTCCTTCTGTATTACTTTCTGGTTTTGTACTTACAGTTTTGTGCTGTTCTGTGGTTAACATCTTCACTTACCATTTTTATATGTTTAGTTTTATGCATAGTGTTATATTTATACCATTTATAAAGCTACAAAATTTGACATGGTTGTGTACTGGGATTTTTTTTTTATCTGCAGAATTTTAAGTCTCTTAAATCTTGAGTAGAATTTCAAATTGTCTAATAATAAAATAACATACTATGCTTAAAATAGTAAAGAAAACAGTAATATAAATTTTGAACTTGTTTAAAACTAACCAAACAAAAAGCCCTGTTTAGAGGAGTATACACCTCTCTGGCTTATTTTGTCTGTGGTTATGTTGACGCAAAGAATAGTCTGTTTGCAGGGAGACAAGGCTTGGGCCCACCCAGCTTCACAAGGACTTTTGGCAAGCTTTGCTCCATCCTCATGCAAAGTCTCCTTTTCTTTATGATACTATGTGGGAACAAGACAAAAGGCAATGGAGGAAGTATATATAAATATATAGGTTGCAGTGATCTTCAGGATTAGTTATTATTTTTAACTATACCTTTCACAAGTCATTTAATCTTGATGAAATTGCCATCACAGTAAATATTTGCAAACTTTATTTTTTTAACCTTACAAGCAATTTCTTTCAATTCACTTATTGGTGGAAGTCCTGTTGCCGATTGTTGTATTTTCTGATATGGCTTGTTATATTGTATCTTAAGTTGCAGTGGCTCAGTTGAAACCTGTAGTCTAGTATACATTGGCAGATACAATTAACTGAAAAATACACTAACTATTTTTACTGTACATGAGTTTTGAAAATTTTTATTAAATTTTTAAAGGAACACTTATTGTCTGTACAACACAGGTCTTGTACATGCATCTCATGCTGTATCTGTTGTGATCAGCATTTAATAGTGTAAGGAACTGGGAACAATGTTTGTCCTGTTTCACAGACAGTGAAAGCCATCACTGCAAGGTGTTTTGTATATTGGGAATATAGATGCTTTATAAAATAATTTGACCAATGTAATATTGAGCATATACCTGAGTTGCCAGTGCTAGAGGAAGGGTATAGGAAACAGGCTTCACATGATGTGTTCTTAGCAGCCTAAAGGTTTCATCTTCTGCATCCAGCCTGTCATGTTTAACAAATGGTGCCAGTGTAGGGCACTACATGGGAAAACTTCGAATTTCTTTCTATTGCCTGCATAGATTGTGTGAGGGATTATGCTATACTCAGTATATTATCTTTCTGGTATCCTTTCCTAAATGTCTTCCACTGTGACTAGACAAAATATTGGCACAGAGAAATTGTGGGTTTAATTCACTGTGACTATTAGAATATATTCCAATGAAAATTAAGTTTACAACTAAAGAATTTTATCCATTATTAATCTCTCCAGTTGATACTGTGCAAGGCAAATGGCATCTATTTCAACGACATTGAAATTGGGTTATAATGTTCAGATCAGGAGAGTACAGTGTAGCATGTTAATATTATGTTTAATGCTGTACTTAATTTGCTTTTGCAGCATGACTTTATGTACTCAGTCTGCCTGTATGTATACAGGGACTCCTTTGTATGATACTCTTTGTAATCCGCCATCCATCAGCTAGTGATATCTGGATCAGCTTTCTCTGTGATACTGTCATAAGAGACAGGGTCCCCATGTTATCTCTGAAAACCTACCTCCTGCTGAACTTGTCCCTCTACTGAAAAAATTCCCTTTAGACAGGATTGTCCATCCTGCAAATCCTCCATTGCTACAAATGAGCTTCTTAACTTGTGTGTAAGATTTTTTGTGCCCTTCTCCCTACTATATATGGCAGTTTGATAAACCAAAACTATTAATTTCATTTATCTAATAGCTGTGTGTTCCTTTTCTTCTTTTTTTGTAGATACTATGATCAGCTGTGTTCAATTGAACCAAAGTTTCCATTCTCTGAAAATCAGGTAAGAAGACTGCCAAACCAGTTACTGAATTGTACCTATGATGTGTGACTTCCAAGCCTGTACCTAATCCTCCAATGCGTACTTTTATTGAACAAGACATCTGATCTCTCTGGGCCTTATTTTCGTAATCTGTTTATTTTGTGGTTGGTGCTCACATACAGTCTGTATTGAAACTTCACCTCTAGTGGCCATAGTTGCTTTTGTTTTACAGATTGAGAAGCATTTTGGCTTTGACTACTTACCACTGTGGTCTAGGTCTAGAGTTGAGCTGTGCTGATTCCTCTTCAACTCTGCTTTCCAAAAAGTCTATTTCATACTATGTTCTAACGGATTTTAAATTTTTAATTTCTATGGGAGAACCTATAGAAATGGGTGGAATATGATCTTTGTTTTGAAGCAGGACAGGTGTTTCCTTCACAGTAGTTAACAAAATAATCCATTTAAGAGTTTATCACTTTATTTCTGCCTCTGTGTGACAGTTTTTATAGGTATGATGTTCATTATGGTTTGGGTTTTTATTCCTACCATATTTCTTTAGTGTCATGCCTCTAGAGAGAAATTGAGCCTGACTTCTCCCTATTGAAGGCTTCTTCAGGTGAAGGCTGGAGTAGATCTGTAGGCTCCAGTATTTTGTTGGAAAAAGTTGTGGATTTACTTTCAATGTGTTTGCAACTATGACCGAATTTATATTTCTTTATCAAACCAACAAATTATACTTAAATGGTAATATTATGATTAAAGGGAAAAATTTCTTTCAGTCTTACAGGTTATAAGTAATTAGAATCTTTCTTCTACATGAATTTTGCATGTAGCTGCATTCGCTTGCAGCCAAGAACTGCACATTGGTTTTCAGTGAGCAAATCCTTTGCCATGGTAATCTACAAACCCTAAGACAAGGAAAACTGGAAAACTAAGACAGCAAGATCTGCATGTCTGTAAACTCTTCCACCTAAGGGAGAAGTAGTCAGTGGAAGCAGCAGTGCAACTGGGGACCAAACATCCTGCACTAGCACTGCTGCAAGACACAGATACACTATCAAGCAGTGCTGTTGCTCTTCCTGAATTAATTCTCCCCAAGCCCTTTAAACTGAGGAAGTTTGCCATCTTTCCTAGTTTGATACTGGTTGCCTACAGTTACTTGATCAGGTGAATAAGGAATCAAATTGTAGAACTTGAAAGCAGATTCTATTAAGTATTTGCAGTGCCTCTGAGGTATGTGTCAGAAGTATAAATAAAACACGCTGTTTCTGCCTGCATTCTGTTTCCTGGGGGCATCAACTGATAATGCTGCTGTTGAATTCACTCATAATAGTGATGGTATTGCACAACAGATCCAAATACACAGGTAGTTTGGCACACTAGAAACTGCCTGGTTGGATGGTTTCCTTAAACCAACCCATTAGTGATTATACTAACCCATCAGACTTGCTGGGAGTAGAGTGTCTTGTTCAGAGACAAATTTATCTGTTGCTCAGAATATGGACAGAGCTGAAAAATAATTCTGAGAATTTGTCTTGTGTACTTGAAATGTTTTGAGTAAGCTAACAGGAAGAAAAAAATGTAGCATAATTTTGTTTTAAGTACTTCTTGACAATTTCCTGAAACTTCCAGACTCTTTGTAATGTTACAAAAAGTGAATGAAAGGTTTCATATCATTAGAATATAAAGGTTAAATGCATATGTTTGCAGTATTTTAAGATTATATTTGATTTTTAGAGATAAAGATCTTTCTTTTTCACAACTTTCAGGTCTGTGTAACATTTACATGGAAAGATGCTTTTGATAAAGGATCACTTTTTGGAGGATCTGCCAAGTTGGGTATGTGAATGTACCAAATGTGAATGTACCAAAAAATCAAGTATTAATGATAGATAATTAGCTCAGTGAATATTTTTATGTAGTGGAATTAATAGTCTTTTTAGCATTCTCAACATATTTTTCTAATTAATTAAATTAAAAAATTAATTGCTTCCACATCGATAATGAACGAATAAGCACCATGCAAAGAATTTTTACAAAATTGAGATTTTATATTAAATTTCCAGAGGCACAAATAGATGTACAATCTGAGAGTAGCTGTACTGTCTGCTTCTCAGATGTTTTCTGGGAACAGCTCCAATTGATACTAATCAAAATTGTTCATGTTAACATTAAGGTTCAGTAGATTTTGGGTAATGCAGCTCTTCCTGTTCTAAATGAGTAAGATCATTATGAAGTGTGCTTATGAGTACAGTAGTTTCACAATTATAAGTTGCACCTGATTATAAGCCGCACCTCGGGGTAGCTGGGTAGAGCACGAGATTTGTCCATATATAAGCCGCTTTTTTTTTTTTTTTTTTTTTTAAAGTGAGGATCCATGTGCGACAAAGTAACAAATTAGTAACAGAATCGTGCCAGCGCGGGGTTTGGTGTCAGGTGCTCAAGTTGCAAACAGTTTTCATAGAGCAGCCAAGCCTTTAAAGGCAGCCCCAGGCGCCCTCCTTGGCCAGCTCTCACTTCCGGGTTGGCATTTCACTGGGATTAGTCCATAAATAAGCCGCACTACTGGGGTAGGCTGGATTCTTCAATGAAAAAGGTGCGGCTTATAATCGGGAAATTACTGTACTCGCCTATCACTTCTTTCTGAAATAATGTCATACAGATTTGAACACTTTGAACGAAAAAAAATTGTGTTTTTTCCCCATAAACATAATGAGTTTGGGTCAGATTTGTTTCAGTCATAGACAATTCTGTACTACAAACTCAGAGTCATGAAATGAATTTGGAACACTTGTCAATAAAGTAGTGAGACTCCTTTTGAGTAAGTGAGGAACGGTTCAGTTTGGTGTAATCATTCTTTAGTATTTCTATTTATACCTAAGTGTTCATCATGATTGGCATTGCAAGATGACCATTGCAATTTTGAAATTTCAGACAAAGCCTAGAAAAAGTGTTTGAACTTTACTATGGTTTTATTTTTATTAAAGTTCTTGCCTACTTTATACAGCTCTCCATTAGCAACTACAGGAAGTCTTTGCAGTTTTCTGTGTTCTGAATACACATGCTAACCGTTGTGCTGGTGTGAATTGTATCTGTAACAATACACCACATACCTATGCATATGTACTTAGGTGATCCTTGCTTTCTGTTCCAACTAGTCTGAGAAGTCCTGAATAATTGGAAACCTTCCTGAAGATGTTTTGGGGTTTTTTTTCTCAGAATTTGGTTTGTTCTTTCTTCTTGGGCCTAACATATAATGAGGATTGAATCTATTTCATTGTAAAGTTCAGAATATTTAGTTATGATGTAAACATAGTCTGTGAATCACCAGAGATCTGTAATAATTGAGGAAAAAAAACCAGTAGCCACAACAACGATGATTACTGTAAGAACTTGAATGAATGGGACATAACTGCAGCTTGAGGAAGCTTGCTTGTCTGCAGGTTAATTATATACTAGTCTAAGTAATCTGTGAGGTAGATGGCCAGAGATTGGCAGCAGCCTGTGTCAAATATCAAAGAAATTTCTAACTTAGATGTGAGTGATGTTCAGTTTACAAGCAATAAGAGTAATTTTGAAACTTTAAAGCAGATCTTGGTGGAAATAAATTAACAAAAGGAGAACAGAATTGGTGGTGAGGTTTCTCAGTGTAAAACAAAGCTATCTGTAATCAAGGAAGCAAAATTTCTCCAAGAGGAGTTTCTAGATAGAAATTCAGCGTAAAACTCCTGAGAATTCTCTGGCAACAAGATGCAGGGATGCAATTTAAGAGCTCTGGCTTTTGCTGTGGTGCTGAACTGTTTGCTTCCCACCCTCCCTGGATCCAAAGTCCATTTTCACAGTGGTAGCTGACAGATACTGTGACTGCTTAAAAAGTGACCAAGTTAACAGCGTGGCATGTAATCTGAATTATATTGACTAAGTTAATAGGTGGTGCTATAAGTAGGTGAGTCTGTGGAGAATCTGTATTGCTGTAATACAGATTGAGGTGCAGTCCAGAGTACAAATAATTCTGCACTTCAGAAACTTTCAAGCCTTATTTTCTTTCCTGTCTTGTGTTTTAGTCTTTTCAAAGTCTAAACAACTTTTGTCTGAGTTCAAGACCTTATTCTTAGAAAAATTCTGCAAAATAAACTTACAGAAGGAGATTATCTTGGTAAAATAATGAGTGACAGTGTAACTCACTTGGAAACAAATGGGAAAAATAATATGTCAGATTCAGGCTTGCTTGCTGATTACCTGCTGATTGCAGGTTAGTGAGCACTAATGTGGAAGCTTCAGAGAGGTGTTAGATAAATGTGTAGTTGTTTAAGGAGTCTGGATGTCAGTGAAATGAAACAAATGTACATCTTTAGTACCTTCATGTTTTAAGGATAACTGTACCTGGGTTTGTGAAATTGAAAATTCCCTACCTGTCACTTATTGGAGGACTAAGAGTCCTCTAAGAGGATGGGATACTTTTTGACACTAGTAGGAGACTAATATCTATAGTATTTGTTTTTGTCAAGCACTTGTGTAGGGCAACTAACCTTTTGAAAGCATTATGGTTATTTCACACTCATAAGCCACACCTGGTTCTAACCCGCACTTTCGGGTAGCCGGGAAGACAACAGAATTTGTCCATAAATAAGCTGCACTGGGTGATTAGCTGCATTTTTCTTTTTCTTTTTTCCTCCACGTGGCAGAGGGGACGCTCCCCAACCTGTCTGCTTGCTCTCCTGACACCCGGGGGCTGGTGGCGCCTGCATGTTCCCGTGGCCCCGCTCTGCTCCTGACACCCGGGGACTGGCTGTGGCCGCTTGTTCCCGCTCCCCCGCGTTGCTGCTGAGGGGCAGGGAACGTGGTTTCCCCCACGGCTCGCACTTCCAGGTTGGCAATTCTCTGGAATTTGTCCATAAATAAGCCGCGCCTGGTGATTAGCCACACTTCTGGCATCGGCTCAATTCTTCAGTGAAATAGATGCGGCTTATCAGTGTGAAATTACTGTAATCAAAATGGTTCCTGTTCAGGCATTTGTAGTTCTAGAAGTGTGGGCTCCATCCTCTGGACCTATGAAGTACTGCAGGAGTCACTTGTGGACAGTCTACGCTGCTGTCTAGTGAGATCAGATTTTAATTAAGTCCTTAACTGCTTCAGTACGTGTATAAAGAAGATATTTGTTGGCATTTTCAGCTGAAACAATAGCTTTAAAAGTGAAAAATTCCCTACATTTTAATAGATAGAAAACAGAACATGTAAAAGTCTTTGTAATTGGTCAGTTATTGCAAGGTGATTAATGTGTGCAGGTTCATATTTCCAAATCACTGCTTGGTAATGCTTCAAGAGCCAGGTTAAAAGACTTCAAAATTATTTTATATGCATTTCTATGCTATTGCTTTTATGCTTTGTGTCACTTTCTGTAGTTGCTCACATGGAAACATGTCATGGTAGTACTAAATTAGACTTTGTAAAACCTTCAGAATGAAGATGACTTCAACTTGAAAAGTTCAGTAAGATTGGGGTTTTGTTTGTTTTTACTTGAAACTGTTGATACCTTTACTGATAATAGTAGTGTTGGTCTCATCTGTAGGATGCTAGAGAAGTGAAGTTTATTTTCTTAAAAATCTGGCTAACTGTATGTCTTACCTGCAGCTCTGGCAAGTTTGGGATATGAGAAGACCTGTGTTTTGTTCAACTGTGGAGCACTGTCAAGCCAGATTGCAGCAGAACAGAATCTGGATAGCGATGAAGGACTAAAAGCTGCAGCTAAGCACTATCAGGTACAGAGGCTCCCTGCTTCTGTTTATGAATTCAGAATTCATATTCTTAAAACATTAAACAAGTATCTCTCAGTTTTAAAACTAGAAACACATATATTAAAATATATATGCACATATTTTCCTGCTCTTAATTGCAAAGATGGATTGACTGTGTACCTGGTCTTGTCCTACTCCCTCCCTCAAGCAAGTTGGTAACTAAACCTTCACCTTAAGGTTTAATAATTTTAACTAGTATAAATTTTAGTTTTCACAATATTACAGTAATAATCTTACTACTTTCTGGAATGTGTTAAAATCTTAGACTGTTAGGTGTAACCAATATGCTGTTATTTAGAGTCTGTCATGAAAATCATCTCATTGTAAGAGACACTGTCTCATTGGCTACAAGAACAAGAGGTTTCAAGAAGTTGTTTTTGGTGGCTAAACAATAAATGGGAGACCCTACACCAAAGAAACTTTTTTGGGTATTTTTATATATATATATATTATATTTCTTAGTGAGAAAATATATATGTAAAGAATGGATGATAATGTTATTTTGTTTTAGTTTGCTAGTGGTGCTTTTCAACACATTAAAGACACAGTTTTGTCAGCCTTGAATCGAGAACCTACAGTGGACATCTCTCCAGACACAGTTGGGACTCTCAGTCTTATTATGCTGGCTCAAGCTCAAGAAGTCTTTTTTTTGAAAGCGACTAGAGGTATATTTTAGATTTTGGCTTGTATATTTAAGTGCATGTTACAACTTCCCCAAAATATTTGAAGTGTTTTAAGTTACCAAGAGCCTGCACTAAGAACACTAAGGGTGTTTCAGAAGTTTTTGTTTGCCTGTTCTGCTTCTCCTCATGCTCCTTGCAGGTCATTAAACACAAAATACAGATGTTCCTTAAGAATATGTGTAAGGTTCACCTGACAGTGCAGTTGTTCTACCTGCTTTTTTATATCTAAAACCATTAGTCTTCATCTTTACAAATGATATTATATTTTTCCCTTCTCCCCTTCAAAATAGAAGACATTCTCTGAAAGAACTGGTGGTACTAAAAATGATGCATAAGGGGTTTTGCAAGTACTCCCCTTCCCCTTTGTCTAGATAGTTATTTCATGAGAATTTAGAAATTACTGTGCTAGAAACAAAGGATATTTTCTAAGAGTTGAAGGCAAACAAATCCTGTTTTGTTGCGCCAGCTTTTAAAGAGGAACTCTTTGACCAAATCTTTTAGAATACCCTGTTGAACTCAGGGAAATTCTGCAGGTAGAACAAAAAAATCATTTCCCTAGCTGTTAAGGGTTGATTGTGAAATACACATTCACAGTCTAGCTGTCTTAATACAACTGTTAAGAGAACTTACGCTTCAAGGAATTTTTCAGTGGAATGGTACTATCTTTGATACAAAATTTCTTATTCTTCTGCTCTTTTCTCTTTATTCAGAAAAAGTTGTTTATGTAGAAGTTACAGATAGTTAAAAGTAGAACTGAGGCCATAGATGTCAAATGTGATTGCCCACAAATTATTCTCTCTCCTGACATAATTTGGAATACTTTGTATTATTACTATGGGTTATCTTAACTGTAATGCTTCTTGTTGTCACAGGGAAGATCCCTGCAAATTCATGTAGCCTTTTTTCCTTTAGGAGAATCTCAACAAGAAACTGTCATCCTTCAGCCAGCTGATAAATTATGTTTGTTCTTTGTCATGCTGGTAGTGGTATTTTAGTCTATAGCTGATCGGACATCACTTTGAAATAAATTTGTAAAACAAATGCCTGAAATGTTTCCTTCAGGAACGAAGCAGGTGCTTCCCTCATTTTGTGTGACAAATTGATTGTCACCATCTTGATTTCTTCTTTCCAAAAACATGAAAAAGACAAAACAAGGCTAATCCAAACCCTAGATGTGCCCAGTGAACTGAAGATTTTTGTGATTACTCCTAAGACCACAAGTATTTGACAGTGTTTGAAGGACAGTAAGGCTAATAATCATCTGATTATGAAGGCTGTAGATTATGCTGGATTTCAGCTCTTTTCTCTGAGGGGGAAGACATTTTGTGAACAATCATGTTTTACAATACGATTAACTTCAAAAACGTGTTTTTCAAATGCAAATCCTTCAATGTTAAATCTCAGAACAGAAATTAAGCTTCTTGCTGCATTGACTATTTACCTTACCTGAAATTTTCTGGGTTTTCTCTCATATGAGAGAGTCCATTTATCGGCTTACCAGCTGCAATGGTATTTCTGATAGAACTGAATTTATTTAGAAGTTGAAAGAAAGCAGAAATGTTCAGCAAAACCCAAATTGGTTATGAATTACATAACTACAGGCCAGTTATTTTAATTTCTGAGCCTTTCCTAATGTTTTCTTTAAGTGTCTTTAAGTCTGAACACGTTTGCTCTTTTAAATGAAGGCTTACATTGTAGCTGCAATATTTTAAAGATACCTGAATGAAAACTAAAGCGTCTGATGGTGAAAGATATGTTCTGAGTTCTCTGCATGGATAAATGAGTCTCTCTAACATTTTCTTTGTTAATGGAAATGTAGTTAATATGCCAGTATTTTTTCATTTTGTAATGGTCCAGTTATAGGAAGGAAGATGCAACTACTGCACAATTGGTGGGGCTGGAAAGAAAAGTTATTCAGGTTTTTTGTGTGGTTTGGTTTTATTAAATATGTACTGCACCAGACAGGAACATTCTAACAAAGAAGACAGGTGTGATGTATTTCATAATCTGTTTTCTCCCAGTTTGTCCTCTAAATCCTGTTCCACAGTGCAAAGATCTTTCTGGCATGCCTTAAACATGTTTACCTCATAGAAGCTGAGTATATTATGTAACAGCTCATGTCTGAAATGTTGTAGATAGATATGTGAGTATGCTGGTATGAGCCGGCCACTTGGGAATTCTTTCGGTTGAATTTTGGCAGATAAGCATACTTTGCAGAATTCCTGATCTCCCTGTGGTCCACAGTCAGGCTTATCAGTATGTCAGTATCTAAGGGTCACTGGAGTCAGGGGGTGCTTGTTTCTAAGGGCAGCTTTTTAGAGTGGACAGCAGTGTTTGCATTGATCACTAGCTTTCTCTTGGAAGGCTGAATTGCTAGTGCAGACCAGAGGTTATCTTTATCTTCTTTATAAAAGGATACAACCTCTGGCCTGCTCTACCAATAGTGTAGATCTCCTTCATAAAAGGAGACAGAGTTGCAGAATGTTCCTATTCTAGCAGTTTTGGCTTCAGGAGCAGGATAAGGATGTGAGGCAGGGGATACCATTGCAGATAGGCACATGATAGGATTAGTGTATATGACTTTGAGGAGCTGTGGTTATTTATGTCTGGGAGTGCTGTAAGCTAGCAGTGGTGTGGACTGCAATGGAAAGGACCAGTCTCTTCTCTCTTGCAGTTTTTCAGTGTCTTGACATGGAACTGGGTTAGGAACAGATACTACTGAAAATAAAACCTATTTTGCTAACTAGATTTCAGCTACATTCTTTCACTATGGCTACACAAGCGCTTGTGCTGGCACAAGGAAGGGCTGGGAGCAAGCTGGTAGACTTATGAGTGGGATAGTTGTGGCTTTTTTTGGCAACTTGCCATTGGTTTAGGGTAAAGCATCACTCTTAATCCTGCATAAATGCTTGCAGCTGCCAGAAGATTTCTTGTTCAACTGACTAAACTTTTGGTGTCATGGTTGAAGTAGAAATTTGGGAAACTGCTGCTGAATGTCAAGAGGGAAGAATGGGATCCCACCTCTGAGTTTTAAGTGTACAGCTTTACATTATAATGCGGTTGTTGCTGTTTGAAGATGAAATAATCTCCTGTTCAATTACAAAAACTGATGATCTTAATTGTTCTTTGTTTTTTCTCCTCCCCACAGATAAAATGAAAGATGGTATCATAGCTAAATTAGCAAATCAAGCTGCAGATTACTATGGTGATGCTTACAAACAGTGTCAATACAAAGATACTTTGCCCAAGGTTAGTAACTCATGGAAATGAGGGGTATGTTGTTATTGTGAATAACTGTTATTATTTACAATGAACTTAGTGAAAGACACTTAAAATATATATTCTCAAGCTGACATATTGCTGCTTTTAAGGGAAATGAACCTGTAATTTGAAAAACAGTGATGAATCGAGGGGGCAAAAGAGTGTGGGTATTTTTTTAATAAGTAAGGTCTTATTACATGAAGTGCATTTGTTTGTAATGCATTTCATTAAAGTTAACTTGAAATGGTTATGGTGTTATTTAGGGATGTATTCTTAGAACTTAATGCCTTGCTAAATCTGTTTTCAAACTAACACTTTCTATTTGGATTTAATTGGCTTCTTAGTCTCAGTGTTTCCATGTGAAATTTGCTCTCATGTTGAGTACAGCATGAATACAGAGGTACTGTATTCATTCATTTACCTGTTAGCAAGAAACATGCCTGGAATTCAGTGTGTGTCTTCTGTCCTTCTGCTTGCCTTCTCTTGCACTACCCCAAAACAATCATGATACTTGTAAAATATCCCATTGGAATGCTGTTTGTTTTGGAAGAGGTAAAAAGATCTTTCTCATGTTCCTTGAATGTTTCTCACATAGTTATGTTGATTTTTGACAGGCAGTGAGATATAATAAAGCTGTTACTTTATCTTTCATTGTTGTGTACCTTTCTAAGCTGTAGATCTGCTCCTCGTTCCAGTTGCAAAGTAATCTGTCAAGTGATTATTTGAAAGAACATAAGGTTTGCTGGTTAACTCCAGCTCTGAGAACAGTTACACGTTTAGGAGTGTCACATCAAGGTTGATTGGATGCATTGGACTCCAGTTGCAAGGCCTTCCAGACAGCTTTGTCATCCAAATTTACCCTTTTATAAATGTTATTTTTCCATCTCTGGGGGAGCAGCAAGTTTGCACAAGTGTGAAGAAGCAGGTGTTTGCATACTGAGATCTTTAAAGCATCACTCTGGTTTTCCAGTGCTCCTTGATTTAAGAAATAAAACAGTAAGGCCAAATGCTTGATCTAAGACCATGTCTGTGTGCTGCAGCGTAATGTTTTCTTCATGTCTTGGTTGGTACTCCTGCAAAGATAAGTGCATTTATATAAAGTCTAAAATGACTTCTAAGTTGCTTTCCATGTCAGTGGTTACTGGTTGTTTTTATTTATTCTTTCCTTTCATAATTGTAATTGCTTTCTTGATAGGCCTGCTGCTGTTTTAAGTGTAATTACTTCGTTTAATTAAAAAATAGTCAAACCAAAAAACCGCTAGAAGACCTATCTTTCCACCCACCTCCATTTCTTAAGAACACAGTCTTGACTTTGGGGGCGTTTGGGAGTGTTCTTGCAACTGTCCTTTCTACTACATGCATGCATTTCTTATCTTTGAAGTAAATGTTGTGACTTCATGGCTTGAATTTAAATCATGGCTCATCTAAAATAATGGACACGAAGAATTTTGCAACAGCAGTTTAAAACAAATATTCAATCCATGAAAAGCCACATGATCTCTGACATTTACCTCTAATGTTTTAATCTATCTAAACCATTAATCGGGTGATTCTAATTTGCTTTTCTTCTTCCTTTTTCTTCCTGCATCCCATGTTGTCTGTGGTGGTTTATGTGGTTGGACTTTCCCCTGGTCAGTATTTTTATTTCCAGGAGGTGTTTCCTGTTCTGGCTGCAAAGCACTGCATTATGCAGGCCAATGCAGAATATCATCAATCTATCCTGGCAAAACAACAGAAGAAATTTGGTGAAGAAATTGGGAGGTTACAGGTGAGTAACTTTCTTTTCTGAAAAATATGAAAAAACTTTTAGTCTGAAAAGCTGGTTGGTGTTCTGAAATCCAAATAACTAAGAATGAAACTTATTTGGAAATTGTTAAGCATGTTTATCATGTGAATTATTATCAGCTGCAAAGATGAAAGGCACCTCTCTAACTTTTTTAAAGATGCGTTTTAGTGATTTTTTTGAGCAGTTTGACACTTCTTGATGTGTTAAATATCTGTTTGCATAGCCTTCATATCTCAGTACAGCTAATATGACAGATTTGTTGATAAATTTTTCTACATAATGTTTGTAAAAATCCCCCAAAAGTCTACCTGATCTATACCTATTTTTTTGCTGATATCCTGCTTTAAAGCTCAGGAATTTTTAAAAATCGTATAAACAGTTCTTATTTTAGTCTTTATAGTTTTTTACCCCCTAAAGCTAGTTTCTAGAGGGACTTAGAGATGTTGAAATGAATAAGGTGGTTTCATATTATAAGTACAGTAGGGAAAAAAATGGCTAAAATGAACTACTTCCTTCAAGTCTCCAAATCTTTTGGAAAATAGGTATGTGAAATGCTGCTTCAACTGATTGCAAAGATCTGTGTGCAATGTATCTACTGATATGCAGGAAATTTGACAGACTTATATAAGGAGATCGTGTTGACATCTTCAAAGTTACCGTTATGCATTTATCAACTTTGTGCAGGACGGAGCTTGAAACCTCTTTTTATATGCTCATCTGTTTTCTTAAGAATATATGAAAGAGACAGAAAATGTATTATATTAACTATATTTTAATTTTTTTTTTTAGCATGCAGCAGATTTGGTAAAAACGGTAGCATCTCGCTATGATGAATATATAAATGTTAAAGATCTGGTTGACAAAATCAGTCGTGCACTTGCAGCTGCCAAAAAAGACAACGACTTCATTTACCATGACCGGGTTCCTGACCTGAAAGATTTGGAGTCCATTGGAAAAGCCAGTCTTGTGAAGTCTACTCCAGTTATTGTTCCACTCAGTCAGAAATTCACTGGTAAGCAAAGTCTGTAGTGTGCATGAAATGATTGTTACCTTGTTGAAACACATGGTCAACAAAGTTCATTTGTGCCGTGAAAAAATAAACATTTACTTTTTGCATTCTGTTAAGTGTACAGCTGTGTTTTTGAAACTGCTGTTTTTCTTCTCCACTTTGTTGTTGTTGTTGATGATAAGTGTGATAAAGCACAGGTTGAAAATTCTTACAAGAAGTGTTCAGTTCTCTTAAAGATCTTTCTACAATTTTCTCAGCAATTCTATATCTAAAATTTCTATATTAAACCAGTCTTTTTAATTTCAGAAGGGAAAGTACTGTAGGGGACAGTACCAAGTTACACAATATTAACTAACCTTGTTGCTGGTCTCCCATGAAATTGAAAAATTTCATTTTGTTTGCTCTACAGATGAGTTGTGAAAACATTTTCTCTTACCTGTCTTGTATTTTCCCTTTAATGAAACAAAATTAGAAATGAAACGTTAAGGCAAATCTGATTTGTAACCCTACAATTGGTGTAAAGATAATTTCTTTAAATTATTTTAATCTCAATTCAACCTTAAAAACGGAAATCTAACAGTCATCAAAAATAGATTGTTTTTGAGATACCTTGGGGAGTAGGAGAGTATCTTAAACTGTTTAAGTCCGTCTCTGTAGTACAACCTGTACAAAAAAGCTGTCAAGATGTTTGTGCTTCTACTTTCATAATGCAGCTTCTGTAATTTATACTACTTTAATTGCAGACCTGTTTGAGAAGATGGTTCCATTGCAAGTGCAGCAATCTGTGAGTGTTTATAACCAGAGGAGGGCAGATCTGGTAAACAGGTCAATAGCCCAGATGAGAGAAGCCACAAATCTGGCAAATGGGTAAATATGGCTTCTTCTTAAGTTTCTCAAGGGGGATCGTGCATGGCCTGTAAGCCCTGGGTACCTTGCAGCCTGTGGATATCCAGATTATAGCAGTGTTTTTTCATTACTATATAGTAGACTGGCAAACTTAAACCGTAACAGGGGGATTTAGAACTACTTTTCTGTAGGTGTTAAATCTGAAAGTTTATGAAAAACAAGTAATTTCATGTTTATAAGCCGTACCTTTTTGACTGAGTTTTCGACCCAACCCCGGAAGTGTGGCTTTTTATCCGGTGCGGCTTATATAAGGACAAATTCTGGTGAAAGGCCAACCCGGAAGTGTGAGATGGGCTGGCCCGAGGCGACGGAGCCTCTGCCACAGGGGGAGGGGACGTGCTTGCCCCCTCTCAGAGCTGCCGCTGCGGGCCGGGCTGGCCAGAGCCGTGCTGGCCTGAAGCGGGATGGGGCCAGTCTGAGCTGGATCCTCCCTGAAGAAAAAAAAAGCAGCTTATCATCCAGTGCGGCTTATTTATGGACAAATCCCGTGGTCTTCCTGGCTACCTGAATGTGCAGCTTATAATCAGGTGCAGCTTATAATTGTGAAATTACTGTATTTATTTTTCTTCCGTCTTTCTTAATTTTTTAGGAGTCCAACACTTTATCAGAAAAAGTTCCAGTACATTTAATCTAGAAGGATTTTCAAAACCCAAGGCATCATTTCAATAGCCATTTAAAAAAAATAAAGTTCTTTAAAATAAATAATTATTAAAAAAAATTGTATCAAGCTGAGAGAGAGCAATGTAATTTAAGGCAGTTGTTTCTTTTATTTACCAGTCACTACCTAAAATGTTTGCCATGTTTTGCAAGTGCTGAAAGACTAGGAATTCTTAGCTTTTTAAGAGCTTTGAAGTGTTACTTTTAGTGAGGTATATGTTTGAAGTTTCAGCCTAGCAGTACATTATACTCCATTTCCATTATAACTTGACTGTGTGATTGTTTTAGATAGCAGTGTTATTTTCAGGATTAAAGTGGTTTATTTAACATCTTGACTTTTTTAGTGTGTTGGCTTCCCTCAATCTTCCTGCTGCTATTGAAGATGTGTCTGGTGATACTGTTCCTCAGTCTATTTTGAACAAGTCTAAGTCTGTGATTGAGCAGGGGGGAATTGAGACTGTTGATCAGCTGATCAAAGATCTGCCTGAACTGCTGCAGAGGAACAAAGAAATTCTAGATGAAGTAAGCCCGAAACTCTAAAGCATTCTCCACTGAATGCTTTGCTTTAAATAACAATGGGAAAAGTGCACAATTATTCAAATGGTTGTAACTGTAATAACGTTGCTTATTACTTAAAAAATATGCTATTGAATTGTTCAGCCCATACAAAAATTGTGCTGCCACATGTGGACAAACATATGTTTCCTTACAAATACTTTCTTTTCAAAACTGTTGGTGGAGAGGGGAAGCATTGGGAAAACATTCTAAAGAAATTTGAGTTATTTATTCCTTTCATACCTAATTTTATTTGTCAAATTATATTTTACAAGAATGTATAAGCAGTTTTTGTTTTTGTTTTCTACAGTAGCTGCATATTTTGAAGCTATTTTGTTTAAAACAGCTCTTAATGTATGTAGCCTTTTATTCTTGCAGTCTCTGAGATTATTAGATGAAGAAGAAGCTACAGACATTGACCTGCGAACAAAATTCAAAGAACGCTGGCAGAGAACACCATCCAATGAACTCTATAAGCCTCTGAGGGCAGGTAAAGTCCATGCTTCTTGCTTTGGATTTTAAAGAGGTCCATAGTGTCAATTAAAGTAGTTTTCAGTGCTCTGGTGTTATCTATAAATAACAAATTTTAGTTTGAGGCAGTTTATGTCAGAGTATCCTGATTGCAGTCTGCACTGTTACTTGGAGCTGAAGGGGGATGTGACAGCAGGGAATTTGCTGCTGCTTTTGCACCCTTGATGTTTACGTACTTGTTGCATACAGGTCAAGCCTTACAAAATAACGGCCTTGTTACCCTTGTAAAATCATGGCTCAGGCATGCTACTTAGGCTGAGTAGAAGGGAACTATGGGTGAGTCACTCGTGCTGTGTGGCTGCCACATGTCCACATCAGTGATGTACAGTGATTGGTTGACTTGGGCTTGTTGTGCCTTAAAACTATGTAAACTGGTAATGGGCTAACTGCCTAAAAAGGCCTAGTTTCTTGCAGTAAAGCAGCTCCTCTTTGCACCTGCCTGCGGTCTCTGAGTCACTTTGTTTCATACATGTGCATGCTGAAGTTTCAGAAAGCAAATGAAATGAAAAATGACTGCCCTCTTAAGGATCTGGTTTCAATTGCCTCTTAAATACTTCAGTATATTTTCCCTTCTTAACATTTTTTTCCGTCAGTGTGTTGTCTCTTTAATTTGGTGTTTTGTCTTTAATTTACTGTTTTGTTTTGGGTTTTTTTAGGTCAAACTACTTAAGACCATCACAACAGCAAGTTTTCTGTGTGCCCCAATACATGTTGTTTTCTGAAGCTAACAAGGGACTGATACCACTGACTCGGTCTCGCAAAGTTAGAGGTTTAAATCTGCAGAGTAGCTTAAACCAGTGTTTATTTGTATACCTTTGTATGCTTCACTGGAGAATTAATAGAGGTGCCTAGTTTATGCACATTTTAAAACATAATTTGAAAGCTTAAGTGTTATACAAAAGTCTTACCTATTGTACAGTCTTATAAAAATGTATGATGACTTGCTGAAAAACACAGGAGCTGCTGAGGTGCAAGATTGGATGAAACAAATTTTGAAATGATATAAACTCTTTTTCTCCTGCCCCCAGAGGGAGCCAATTACCATAATATTTTGAATAAAGCTATGCAAGCAGATGGGCAGGTGAAGGAGCGCTATCAGACTCATCGGGATACGATTGCACTTCTGTGTAAGCCAGAGGCAGAACTCAATGCAGCCATTCCTTCTGCCAACCCAGCAAAAACACTGCAGGGAAATGAGGTAAAGCAGTGAAATGTCTCTATTTTGAGTAGAAGTGCTATTTGTCTAACAAAGTAAACTTGCATGAATTGGTAAGAAAGCTGATCCCTAGCTGCTCTTGTTTCTGTCTCAATTGATACATGAGGTAAGTAACATTTGAAAAAGAAGTCTTCATGTTTAAAATCTTCTTGAGAGTAGTTTGTTACATTTAATAAGTCAATCACCATGGACAGGAAGACTCAATGACTATTATAAAAGGAGCAATGAATATTTTTGTTACGTAGGGAAGTGGGATGTAGTACTTGGGTTCTTGTGATAACATAAGACATGGCTCAGTATTTTAAAGTATTAGGCAATTACACCAATTCGCTTTCCAATAAGTTAATGGGTCATCTACAGCAATATTGTTTTTCTCATAGTAATGATTTGAAGTCAGTACTTTTGGCTTCCATCTTAGAATATCCTAGTGGAAGGTATCTGATCAAAAACATAACAAAACCAAACATTTTGCAGTAATTCAGTCATATTAGCAAAACCTGTAGAAGAGAATGTAGGTGGAGAAACACTTGAAAATCTTTTGTTTGGTCACATTTTTCCTGATTTCTCACCTTAAACACATTCATAAACAAATACTCATGCAGAAATATTGCCAGCATCTGTGAGGAGTGCAAGATGGAAACAAGTTATTAATAGGTTATACTTCCCCAATAGTTCCTCTACACTTGTTGACTTAAGGACATTTATACTGCCTAGGTTGTTAATGTCTTAAGAACTTTGCTGGCCAATCTGGATGAAGTTAAGAAGGAGAGAGAACAACTGGAAAATGACCTGAAATCTGTTAATTTTGACATGACAAGCAAATTCCTGACTGCACTTGCTCAGGATGGTGCTATAAATGAAGAGGCTATCTCTGTGACTGAGTTGGACAGAATTTATGGAAGTTACACACAGAAAGTTCAGGAGTCCATAAAAAAGCAGGAAGAACTTCTCAAAAACATTCAGGTACAACACTTTGCATGTTTTTCCTTTCTTCTAAACTAAGAACAATGGTGCTTCTATCTGTCTAGTACTTTAGAAGTCTCACTTTGTTTTCTAGTCTGTTTTGCTTTTTATTCTGTCATATCAGTTGATATTCCTTTATGCCTCAATCACTGAAAAATGCAGAGATGCCTTTGTGTTCACTAGAAAGAAGTGGGAATGTTTAAGCAGGCTCTCCCTGCAGCTCCAGTGTAAATTCTCTTGGACCTTTTTCTGGCACAATTCTGCAGATGATTTTTTCCTTGAAAGAACCTTAATTGGTGTGTTAAAAAGTTTTTGGGTTTGTTTTCTCCCCCCTCACTCCATTTTAGTTCTGTCTGGGATAACAGGAGACTTGTCCTTAATGTCTGCTAGAAGACATTTTGGATCTCTGAAGTATAGCTTGGTTTATTCCTATTTGCTCTTTACAATATATACTTGACTTCCAGTATGTGCAGAGCCTATTGAAGTAAAGCTTAATAGCATTTCCCAAAGTTTATTTATAAATTCAGTCTTAATTTATCAGAGGCAGGTACCTGAAACATCTGGCAAAAAAAGAAGCCTTAGTGCTTGGAGAAAAGACTGGAGTAATGGAGACTTTTTCCAATACGGAAAAAATTACCATATACACCATGTTTAGCAAGGATTTTATATTTGGATATTTAAAAATCTTGATGGGTATTACCTTAATGTTTGAATGTCCTGGAGTTCAAGTTTGTTGTCTTCGGCCATTGAAACAGTCTTTTTAAGTTTGCTTGTTTATTTTCATGTAAGAAATGAGGTGTAAATAGACGATCTTTCTGAAAGTTTTCTTCTTCCCTGTCCTTTTAATAGCTTGCCAATATCAACCAAATTTGAAGTAATGCTTCTTAAAAATACTGACTTTCAGTATGATTTTATGAATATCAATGGAAGTTAGTACAGGAGAGAACCTAATTAGTATAGCCTTGGAAAGACATGCATGATGAGCCTTGAGAATTATTAAAGGCAGCCCACAACAGAACAGGTAATTAACTGGTGATACCTACTCCCAGTCAGTTAACATGCATACAGTTCTGAAATATTCTTTGTAATAGTCACTGCACTCTGCAGGTAGTAATTATGGAAGTCCAGTGTGGATGAGAGATGAGGAGAAGCAGGTATTGGGGAAAACGGAAGCAGTGAGCAAGAGGAAAAAGAAAACAAAATATACAGAATCTTACATGGAATTAGCTTGCATTATTTGCACTGTTTGTTTTCTTCTTTCAAGAATGCACATCAGGATTTTTCAAAAATGAAACAATCAAACAATGAATCTAATTTAAGAGAAGAAGTCTTGAAGAACTTAGCTGTAGCGAATGACAACTTTGTGGAACTTGTAGCCAATTTAAAAGAAGGCACAAAGGTATGGTAATGCTTAAGGGATTGAAATGACTATTTTTTATATGTGCAAAGAGATGTTAATCAAAAATCATAATCAACTTTGGTAGCTGACAGGTACATTTTTGAGGATTTTTCTGCTGAAGCGAGGACAGTGAGTTGCTTGAATTTTGATTGTTTCAAGAGCTGTGAAATGCTTCTTTATTCCTATCTGAAAAGTAAGCTTTTCTGAGCAATAGGATAAGCTGTTAATTACAGCTGAGTAAATGATGCTGAAGCACCCAGATGAGCCATTTTATCTGAGAAATTCTTTCCTCTGTTCTCCCGTGGTATTTAATCACCATATAAAATGGTGTTTTAAATGTTATTACTGTATACATGAGAGCTGTATTTAGCTTGCATTTTTTGATCTGGGATTCTGGAAGGTCTCTTACAGCTTCTGTACTTAGTATTTTTTGCTGGTTTATTGATAACTCATTAGGTGGGAAAAACCCTACCTCTGAGATATCTATACAAACAAAATGTGTGGAACTAAGAGCAATAATATTAAAAATAAACAGTTATCCTTTACAAAAATAAGTAGCTCATCACCAGAAATTATCTAATTTTGTTCTGGTTTTAATTAATTTTTTAGTTATCTTAAACAATTTCTGTGTTCACACACACAAACCCCCACAAAATTCTATGATATTACAGGGATGGGGAACAACAGCTGACTAATTTTGTTTTTGAAAGGTGTAATAGAATGTACTAGTAAACTTTATTGGAATGGCAAATTCTGGACAATGTAACAATATAACGCCTATAACTGGACCAATATGAAGAAGTATGCAAGCATGGAGTCTGGAAGTATTGATTTAACATATTGTATTTTTACTTTTCTTTACTAGTTTTACAATGAGCTGACAGAAATCCTGCTGAAATTCCAGAACAAATGCAGTGACATTATCTTTGCTCGCAAGACTGAAAGAGATGAACTGCTCAAGTAAGATTTCGATGTTTTCTTAAGCACTGCAGAAATGTTGAAGTTTTATCAGAAATTTATCTTTGGGGGCATGTTTATTATTGCACTTGATGAAAAGAGAAAGGAAGAATAGGTGTGCTAAGCCTATTGCCTTTGTACTTTAAACCTAGTCCTACTCTCATCTTTCCTAAGAAAGTGATAGGAGAAATAAATGGGAAAAATGTACTTTGAAGTCTGCTCTGCTGTTCCTGTGTGCTGTTCGGCATGACTCTGTTTCATGTTATGATTTCACTCTCTATTTTTTTTGACATGCATTTGTTAGTAATTTTATTCTTTCCTTTGAGGAACTTACGGTTTCTGTACTCTGCTCCTGCTGTCAATTTAGTTTGAGAAATTAGATGCTTTATCATAAGGTTTTCTTCCATGTGTTCAGTGTGATGGGGGAAAAGCATCAGTATTCTACTTCTGCTTTGTAGTCTGCTCTAGTCTCATACTTCATCATTGCTTAGATATGTGGATTGCTTACAATGCTGGGGAAAGAAGCAGATGTTGTCCTTCATCTGAGGAAGAGCATTTGATGTCATTGTCCCCTACATGAGATCAAAGCCAGTATAGTATGTGATTTTTTTTTTTCCTCTTAAGAGGAAAGCATAATTGAGAAGGTTTGCCTTTTAATCAGTGTTCTTTAGCAAAGTACTTAGACTTTTATAAGAAAGGACTTCTTGTTACTGGAATTTTGGTTGGTGAAACTGCAGTTGTTCTGTGTATTTGCCGTCTTAGAAATGGATTGCTCAACCCTCAATTTTACCTTTCCTAACTTGATCCTGTGTAGGGTTGTTCTTTTCATCTGAGCTCTGTGCTTGTAAACAAAGTCTGAGTTGCAACTCCTTCTGCCTTTATTTGGCTTCCTACATTCATGTTGTTTGGAAGCTGTATGGCCACCTGACCAATGCAGAGGTCTGAATATCTCACAATTTTACTATGTTTATGTTCAGTCTTAAGGCTATAGTGTTAGTCTTGATAGAACATTCTACGGAGTCTTACTATGCTCTTTTACTGTTTTGGCTAATGTTTTGGTCTATACCCAGCACTGAGTTAAAACATAAAGACATTATTAGAAAATAAAAGTAACAGTTAATCAGAGTTGGCTGGAGGATGGTTTCCATGGAATTGGTTTGGACTCCAGATTTAGTTTGAGGTAGCTCGGTGATCATGCTTTAAATATTAAACTTAGTCTACAGCATCTTTTTGGCTTAACTTGATGCAGTGTAAAACAAATGATTCTTAAACTAAGCTGCATGTTTGGGTTTTTTTTTTAATAGAGATTTGCAGCAAAGCATTGCTAGGGAGCCCAGCGCTCCCTCCATTCCACTGCCTACGTATCAGACCACGCCAGCAGCAGGAAATAAGCCAGCGACATCACCCGCTCCCACTCCAGCCCCAAGAACCATGGTGGTAAATACATGCTGCAGAATTAATGGGTTGAAAATACTGGGTCTGTACTTGAGAATTCTAAACTGATCTGCAATTCATGTGTATCACTCCTTAATATACTGGTGTAGTTGGAAATATGTTGAAGTGAAATAGAGGGCAAAATCTTAAGGCTTTGCAGAGAGATGTGTTATGTACTGTTCATGTTCATCATTTTTAGATTTGAAATTAAAAACTTACTGCCTTTTAGATGCCTTGCGTTATCTGTATAGATGAAATATAGAATGTCTGTTTAAAATGAAAATAAAAATCAGTTAGTCATATAACCAGAGCTTTTGATTCCAAGATTTCAGTAAAGAAGCTCCAGCTTAATTCACTTTCTCTTGCTAGGGGACTAAACCACAACCACCAGCACGGCCGCCACCACCAGTGATTTCTGCAGCAAGCAGTTCCTCTTCTGCATTAGCACCCTCTGGAACAGCTGCAGCTCCTGCTGCTGCTGCTCTAGCACCTGCTCCAGGAGCCAGTGCACCTGCAGCAAGCACTGCATCTTCACAGGCACAGGGACCACCTTACCCAACTTATCCCGGTTACCCAGGGTAAGTTTATGAGAGCACTTAAGCAGATTTTTGTTATCCTGTTACTTAAAACCACTTTTTCTTGTGTGTGACATTTTAACATTAGTTATTGTTAAAGTTGTCTTTGCTGTTTGAGGCAAGGGGTTTTATACTTCGTTAATTTTTTGGTTGCTTGGGGGTTTTTTGTTTGTTTGGATTTGGGTTTTTTTTGTTTTTTGTTAGTTTCAATCATGTAACAATCCTTTGCTTGTTCCTTTTGTGGGAAGGTTCATTTTAAGTGTTTACAGTTTGTCGTTTTTAAAGGAGAAGGAAAATAGGACTGTGTTTCCTTAACCATAGTTTGTTGATTATTGCCAACACTTGCATTAACGTTTGGTGTTTATCTCAAACCTGTTGGCATATCTCATTTTTCAAGTCTTTAGTATGATACTAAGATAATGAAAAATACAAATAAAATTCCATTTGAGTAGTGTGCTTTCTTCTGATGCTTTTTCCTGTCTTCCTGGTGTCATCACAAGGAATTGAAGGCAACTGTGCTTTTCTTGGGTAGGTGACTCAACAAATGTTGAAATATGCACAGTGTTATTAAACATTTGAGAATCAATTTAGATCAGTTCTAGTTCCAGTAACTTGCCTTTACTCCACCTTCTCTCTTCATTTCGGTTCCATACACTGTAGTACTTTACATGTTTGCTCCTTGAAAGTTACCATATTTCCTGCTACACTTGAAGGAAGATGAAAGGAAAGCATTTGTGGAGATTGCAAGTGTGTTTGTATCTATTAATGAATTGTTTTTGCAAATTACCATCTTCAGTGTTTTTCAACTCAGGTATGCTCTTTTTTTTTTTTTTTGCCCCCTCACAGGTATTGCCAGATGCCAATGCCAATGGGCTATAATCCATACATGTATGGTCAGTATAATCTGCCATATGCACCCTCACCTGTGTATCAAACTCCTGGACAACCACCATATCCGCCACCTCAACAACCTGGATACCCGTTTCCTCAACAGCCTTATTACCATCAGCAATAATGTCTCTGCAGAGAAGCCCTGCTTGTTAAAATCTGGGAGAAGTTGGCAATAAGTGTACTAAAACTTCTAGCTTCCTTTAGTGTATACCATACTGAATTGTATGTAGCTATAACTCCTGTCTCTTGTTAACTGCTCCAAAATGTCTAGATCAATTTTTATGACACTAAACTCTTTGAAAGATCTACTGCAGTGGTTTAGACCATAGAATAATGCCAGAATTTGAGCCTAATTTAGTGGTCTGAAGCAGTACACTACATTTTGGTTAGACCAAAATATTTGTGTGCAAGAATCCTGTAAGTAACAAATAGGTTCAGATGAGAAAAAGCAGAGTGCGCACTGGGTGTGATATATTCTACAGAACCATATAGCATTTCCTTCTATACTCTGTTGGTTTGTACTTTTTTTAGTTTAGTTAAAATATGCTATTTTGTCTAATAATCAAGACCTTGTAAATCATCAGTAAAAAGAAATAAATTACTTAAGAACGGTTTAAACACTTGGCATTCTCATTATCAAAAAAAGTGTTTTGTGTGTCTGTAGATTGTTTCATTTGTCCCTTGACTTGCATAACATAAAGTTCTCAAGGGTTTAGCCTTATAAGTGAATTTCCACCTCTTTTCCTTGATTCCATAATTTTGTGACAGAATCTATAATAAGTGTTCAAGTCTTGGTAGATGAAGTCTTACAGGTAGAGTTTTCCAATAACTTCCAAGTGTATTGTACTGAAATACATTTATTACAGTTTTTAAAGAATGGTTACTGTCATGTGCAAGATACTGTGTAAAAGAAGGGATGCCACAGATCTTACAGGACCAGTGACTGGTTGTTCTAACTTTGTTTTGCAAAGAAGTGGTGGTGGGAAAGTGTTATTGCTCAGAATAGGGCAACTATTGATTGCTGGAGCTTTGCAGTTTATTTTTTAAATGATTGCTTTTTTTCCCCTTGAAATATTTTATTCCCTCAGGGAGCTTGTTTTCCCTCAGGGAGTGGGTGGGGAGAAAATCTTGTAAATTAAAGCACATTAAATGTTTACTTTTGGATCCATCATCTCAAGGAATAAATAACCTTGCGCTGCATTTTACATAAGATAGTGAAAAATATACGTTTGGGGTTAATGGCTTCTACCAAATATTTGCTAACTATTTTTCAGCCTTTTCTTTTTCTAACAGACCTGTCTTATGAGCAACTCTCATTTAGCCCTTGAAAAGAGTTGGTTCTGTGGGACAGTTAATTTTCTGAATGCTTCATCCAAGATTTTCTGGCCTTACAGAATAACTATTACAGTACCTGCGTTGCTAGAAGTTACTCCGTTGTTTTTCTATTAAAGTGCCTGATTAAGATATTGATGTATATTTTATTGTGGGTGTTTAGGGGTGCCAGTTATTTTAGCATCTCGGTGGAAATCTCACTGAACCATGAATATTCTTCTTCATAAAGAAAGCAGCATTTGTATTCATATGAGCTCCTTTCTTTTTGTCTCAAGTTCCTCCTGCTGTGTGATCATCCTGATTACTTTGTGGAGACTCCTTGTCTTCAATACTAATCGCTAACCCCCATAGAAAATGTGGAAAAAATGATAGAAATAAGCACCCTTTATAGAACTTATTGAGTACATAATTTTAAACAAACTAATTAATCTGTAGAAGCTCAGTGATGTGGGGAACATAATGGAGTAAGGGTATACAGCACCATAGATGAAACTGCTGCACAAAGACAGGTGCTTTGCATTTCTTTGTAACCATTGCTGAATGGGGTGGCACAGAAACCTCCCCATTTTTTTCCTGATAAGAAGACATGACGCAAGCGAGGACAATGAGAAAAAGCTAGAAAGATAACTGGAAACAACAATCAGACACTGATTTTATTCTAACTGGAAAAACAGTTGTTTTCCACTAATTTCACTGTGTCAATGTGAGCAAGTGCAAGTCTAATGCAACCTTTTAAATTCTAAATTTTCAGTATGCTTTGGGCTGTAGGTTTTTCAGTTCACACATTAGATGCATTTGAGCTGTTGTGTAAGTTTGTTTATAGTGCCTCAATTGATAAAACTTATTTTCAAACTTATTTTCATGCTGTATAAAAGAAGTCATTTGTTCCAGCATAAAGATTCTTAGAACTGAATTTTCTTTTTTAAAATTCCATAGATCTGGAATTACTGTCAAAACATTTTTTTCAGTTTTGTTTCTGCTTGCTTTAGTTTATTATTTGAATATGTGTAGAAATCTATGCATTATATTGAGGTTTTTCTCCTTTTTTTTTCTAAAGAGAACAGAAAAATCCAGAGACCTATTATGTATCTGCTTTTAAGCATGCAGTTGTCATGACTTTGGTTGAAATGTTACCTTATTCTTCTATAGTTTATTAAAAAATAAACTAATAAACTATTCTACAGTTTATTAAAAAATCAGTTAGAAAACCTGATTTCATGGTGTTTCTCTTGAGTCCTTTGGATTCAGACAAGCATTACTTTGGAAAGGATGGAAACAAGTAATGGACTCCCAAGATATTTGTGTTGTGGTTGAAGGTGTATCAGCTAGAGCTGCTCTGTAATAACAGCCATGTTCAGATCCTGGTGGTTGTGTATATTTCCAAAGCTGGTGGAGTGTATTTCTCTCTGTTTATATGAGGATGAAATTATTATGATTTATTTAATGGTTCTGTGCCTTCAGAAACTTGTATTCCAAGGTTTTTTTGTGAACTCATGTTCAGGCTGGGTTACACGAGACTCCCAGCATCACGGATATTAAAGCATAGGTAGCAAGAAAAGGGGTTTATAAGGGCAGCTAATAAATTGTCCCCTTGGGCACTCCAAGAACTCAATTTCTTCTATTTTTTAAAAAAAAGGCTTCATAATGCCATGCTTGTTTCAATTGTCAGGGAGGGAAAAGTTTACAACCATGTCCTTTCAGAGACTTTGAAGTCAAGCATTTATTTAATCTTGCATGAATGCTTTCAATGCAATTAGAAAAGCAAGTTTTAGGAAGCAAGCTAGTAGCAGATCATCAGTGAAATACCAAACTGTTGCAGGGCTAATGGGTCTTTCCTCAATTTATTTTTTTTCTTTATTAACATGGTTTCAGCCTATATGGAAAAAGTGTCTTCTTTCCTGACCACTAATGTGACACTGCTAGCTAATGGTGATTTTTTACTATCATCCCATTGTTTTGGGTACTTCTAGATTTGTGAGATTTAGTTTGAATTTGGACTGAATGGAGTCCTTTGCTATTTTAGAGTACCTTGAGGCAATATTTGAAACTTGACATACTGTAACAACCTCACCCATTGTCAGCTGAAAATCACAAGAAAATCCTTTGGAAAACTTTTTGTTCTCTGCATTACTGGATGCAGAGAGCAATGCTTGCTTGTTACCAAAATGTGTTCAGTTCTAAAATTACTTTTTTCTGGCATGTATTTTTTCCTGGCAGACCGTTAAAATAGACTAAGCTGAACAATTGTGGGATTGAGTTTTGGTTGTATACTATTAAGTGAAACTGCCTGAATTTTCAGGAGTTCACTGTGTATAGTTTAAAAGAAACTATTTGGAAAGTTTCAGTGCCTGAAAAGATGAGTTATTACAGCAGAGCAACACTCAAAATTGCTTTTTTTATATTGTTTATGGGGGAGGATTTGGGGTTCTTGCTGCTTTTGACTAATCTTAATATGCTAACTTTTTAGGTTTACTAAGACTTTTGAAAAGTATATTTGAAATGGCTGGTGTTTCTTCTTTTTTTTAAGTGACTTCATCATGGTAGCTAAGTACTGCTAGATTTAAAAAAGTATTAGTATTTTTAGTTGCACTGCTTTAAGTACTTATCCTTAAACTTTTGTGTTTTGACAGTCAAAAACTTCGTACTCAAGTTGACATTTTTTTCTGATTTGGACTCAAATTTGGAACTCTGGTAACTTAGTGGCAAGCATTGAGTTATTGCTAATCTCAAGTTATGGCTTTAATCTTGCATCTAATTCCCCTAATTGAGTATAATAGTCCCTGGTGCCAACAACTGTATTTCAGTTGTCACATCATGCTTTTCTTTTCCTGTTTGGTTTTTTTTTTTTTTTTTTTTTTTAGCGTTTCGAAATCCTTGTGAGAGGCAGGCTGGCAATTGTATTAAGCAGGTTGTGAAGAAAAACTGTTTACTATTAAGCATGAAAAGGAAGATGCACCAAGCTTTACCACAAATTACTGCTTTTGGTCCCTTCAGTCTTTTCACCTTTAATCCATTCAGCAGCTCTGTATGGCAATGCCGGTCTACATTTGCAGTTCCAAGTTAATGCATTCCTGGGTGCTGGATTGCTGTTCTTGGTGCTGTTAAGCTGCTGGAGTGTTTGCTGGTGTGAAGGTAGCCTGTTGCTAGCAGCATGTTTTCCAGCAAAGTGTGTGTGTTGTTGGGAAAGTGGAGCAGTGGAAGGGCCGTTCCCAGTGGGCAGCTTGCCTGCAGTCCCTTTCCTTGGAGCTGAGGTAGTGAGCAAGCACATGGGTATGGGCCTGGAAAGATCAGCTGGTCTTGGATCATACTCCTGGGACACATGCACGTGACATCTGACAGCATCTAGGTGAAAAAAACCTGCTGAGATGTGGCTATGACATCATTGTGGGCACTGGTGAGATTTATCCAAAACCAGATTTGACCTCAAGTGACCTTTCACCTAGAGTAACCTGTTGGGTGACCTGAAGTAACCTTTATCCTAGAGTAACTTCTGTCATGTAACTGTGAGGAACCTTTGCCATTGAAGTACATCTATCCTTGGATCTCAAGTAACCTTTGATTTTGAGGATCCTCTGTCCTCAAGTAACACTTGGCCTTGAGGAGCTTGTCACTTTAATTAACCTTTCCCTGGCCTTCAGTAGCATTTGAAATGAATTAACCTTGGCCCTGTGACCTTGCAGAACCTTGTACCTTGAGTAATCTGTCTAGAAAGGACTTCTGACCCAGCATAACCTCTGTATTCTGGCCTCATGCAACCTATGAACTCCAGTAACCTTTCTCCTTCAGCAAGAGCTGTCCTTTGATTTCAATTAACTGCTGTTCTGTGACAGAGGCTGCACTTAGTCTCATTCTGGAAATCTGCCTTAGGAAGTAACCTTTGACCTCAAGTAGCTTCTGTCCTCTGACCTGAAGTAATCTTTGATCTTGAGTAATTTTTGTCCCATGACACGGCCTGGCCCAGGCTCACTCTGGAAGATGCCTTTGAAATTGTTGGGGACAAGCAGCATTGTGTGATCCAGGTGGAAAGCACTGGGCTGTTATACAAGCAATATGAGGGCAAATGGCTTCCTCTTCCATGGCTGAGCTCCAGCTTCTCCTGCCCTACCTCAGGCATGCTGCTAGCAGTGGGAGACCCTTCTGGCTTCAATGTCGGCAGTGGGATTCTCTGTGGACCTACAACCCTGGTGCCAAAGCAGATGACAGAAGACTTGCTTGTGGCGTGTGAGTTAGAGTGTCCAGGTTTTGCTAATGATGGCTTCCACTGGAACAGAGAGGTAGATAACTACCCTGTGTTTTGGCTCATACAATATTTACAGGTTATTTAATCTTAGATTTGCCATTGGTCTGCCTGCTTTTCAGCGTTTGTCAGCAAGAGTGTATGTGGCATGTGAGGTGGGATGCAGCAGAGATGTAAATGCCAACTACCTTACACTTGGGGACTTCACTACAGCACTGTCTGGTTGAGGGTGGGCCCACCCACCACCCAGCTCTTGTTTCTGTTATTTCCCACTAAAGGATTTAAAATATCCCCTCATTTGGTGGCACCTCTTACTTTTTGCTAGCTAATTTTTCTGAGTTGAATATACATTTGTGTATACACGCATATACACACACAAAATATCTGAGTTGTCAGACAGAGCCAGTCCATACTTTTATATTCTCAGAAGATGAGCAGCATCGCAGAGCTGCCTGCTGAGCCTGCAGCAGAGGGCAGGCTGAAACCACATAACCAGCATATCTTTTTGGTGAAAAGAGATTTGAAATTTATGTTGGTGGGAGGATAGGTAAATAGTTTTTTTAATTAAGCATTATCAAATTTAACGATGTGTAGATACAATGAGTGCTCCTTGATCAATAACCTGGAGCCTGAACTGTAAAACCAGCCAAATGCAGGGACAACTACGTCAGCTACCTGCACCCGCGTTCCTGACCAGCTGCACACCGAACTTGGAGCACTGTGCTGCCAAGGTGAAGGGATAGGTAAGATTTCAGGTAATCCTAAGCTGCTTTATTGGCCTTCTGGACTTAAGAAGTTTTTGGGAATTTCTACTTTTAGTTTGTGTACTTGGACAGTGTCTTTCTGCATGTGCCCAGTGTGATTTAAGTTCATCTGGCATAAGAGGTCTGGAGCAGTGCAAAATTGATTAGGTTTAAACAACTGCAGCAAAGAGGTGATTGTGGAACAAAGTGGAGGCTGGGTGTCATCATACCCATTCTATGAGACGGCGTAGAAAAAAGGGTCCTGTGCTGCTGGCAGGAGAAAAGTGTTGGCAGTAACAGCTCTGTCACCATGAGGGCAATGCTAGCAGCAGAGAAGGGGCCAGGAGAAAATGGAAGGAAAGCTGAGGGAGAGATGATTGAGGAAGTAAATAAAATGAGTTTTGGAAGAGAAGGAAGCATGGAAGAAAGGCCTCAAGATTTTGACAACATGAATCATAACATTTTAGGTGGTGCAAGGAAAGGAGAATTCAAGCTGAAAGGACTGAAATATTAAATGAAACAGAAGAAAAATCAATGGTGGCAAAGGGAGGGGAAAAAGGAGCTTTAGCTGTACAGAGAGAGAGTTCAGAAAAGAAATTTAAAGATGAAGGAAACTAATTTTTTCAGCATTGGAGTTAAAAAGGGGTAGTGTAAAGCAAAGGAGAGACAGCAGGCCAAGGTGCAAGAGCATAACACTTGGTGTTAGACAGGAGTATCTCAAAGCAAATTTAGTTTCTTGTTTAAGAAAGCTAAATTTCTTCTCTAATCAGTCTTGTGAAGTCACTAATTATATTTCATTAGTGAAGGAGAATTTTATATTTTATTAATAAATTTTTCATTAGCCAGCAGCTTCCAGCAAGTATTAATTTCCATAAGCAGGAAAGAATATGTGATCTAGCACAGAAAGAGATGTAGATCTGGATTAAAAACACTTCCCCAGTGCCTTGTTGTTTCCCAGTGTTGTTATATGGCCCCATTGAAACACTTTCATTTTGCTTTGAAGTAAACAAAATTTTGAAGGGCACTTCCAATGCCCAAATGTAGAAGAAATACCTAACAAAGAGTGCCTGGCAGTTCCTTAGCGCTAGATGGCATTAGATGGAAAGGCATAACACAAACCCCAATCATCCACCATGCACTGCACTGCTGTTAAATCTCCGTATCTCACCAGCATCATCAGTTTTGTGTGGAAAATTTTGAGCTGCATTGTTAAGAATCAAGACAAAGTTGATGTAAGCTGATGGGAGAGAAAGTTTTGCTCTGCTACAGAAAGAGATTTTTCTGAAAAGATTAGAGAAACTGGAGTGCTACCTGTAAGTCTCTAGAGAAAGAATGTTTTTGGAATTTTCATATTCCCCACATACATATACAGTTTGGCTATGTTAAATGTAGCATTTCATCGCAGGGCTGGCAATGGGGCTTAACAATGGAGTCCCTCCAGCCCAGCCTAATTTTCTGTGAAATAACACCCCGTGCCTTTTATTTTTAATTAAGGGACAGGCAGCAGGTTGTGTGAAATACTGATAGCAATGACCCACACTATCATTTAGTAACCTTGCTAGTATTAGACACTTTACCTAATCTCTGAAGAGGAGGTAATAGCATACATAGGAATCTTCTTCTTCCCTTCAGAATAAGGGCTGCAATTTTGGATAGCTGTTTATGCTCTTGGGTAAGGGAAAGTGTACCAAAGGTGATTATTGAAATTGTACTGGTTTATACAATGAGTAGGGTCTTGAATATGATACATGCTCTAAGAGGCTGGTTATGGTAGGGTTTATGCCCAGGGAGAATTTACCTGGACTAACTATTTGCCTCCTGTTGCTCCATGTTGGCCGTGTTTTTTGTGGCCTCTCATCCACTGTGGAGAGGAGGGGGAGGGTGTGGGCTGGAAGTTCGGGGTAGTACAAGAAGAAACTTCTTGTGCCCTGGTGTACTTCCCTTGAGCTGTGCTTGCTGGTTTTTGAGGTGGTCTGAGGAGATCTGCTCCCTGCACAGCTGCAATAATATTCATATCACATGGCACAGAAAATAAGCAGGCATTTGGACTACACTCAGTCGATTTTTTTTTCCTGTTACTGAATGTTATCTGCACACAGGTTACTGAAACTATCTGCGTATAGGAGAAGTTACAAAGCCTCTGTTCAGAAGAGGATAATCCTCAAATACTGCTCAACAGTTATACAGGTCACTTTGAAAATGACTGTAGGTGTAAATAGAGTTTTCATCTCCTAGAATGCTGATTAATACAGGTCACAGGGATTTTATACAGCTAGTTTTAACCATGGATGATTTCTTAAAGCCCATTCAAGATGAGGCTGATGAAGTTTTGTCACAAATAACTTATATGGTAAACTAGTCCCTGAAGATTTGGAATAAATGCAAATGCTCCAGATTGCAAGTGTCTCCTTCAAGCAGTTCCTTCTGCCTCCATATGTGCTCTGAGTGATACCTGTTGTGGGCAGCTTTGCTTTGCATTCTGTGAGTTAACATTGTGCAGGGGGAGGACCAAATACAAACAGAAATTTACAATTGGAATGACCTTGACTTCTGGTTGAGAGCTGCAGAGTAAGGGCAAGAGCAAAACTGGGCTCTGTGGGAGAGCATCTGGTGTGTGTCTCTGCTGTCAGCATCTACTGCAGCGAGCAGAGAAATGGCTGGCAGTGCTCATGGAGAGCAGATTAGTGATTGGGAAGTGTAGGAAAAGAAGACAAAGGTATGGATTATACAATTGTATGCTGTTGCAGCCTACTAGGGTGCAGTTTTGTGTAACTTAGGTCTTGTAATTGGATTACCGACTATGACAGGGGAGCATAAAAACTATGAATATAAAGGTATGCTAAAGGATTTAATATCTTCCTGAAATGAGGAACATACTGATGGATGTTCAACTTTCCCCCTAAACTTAATTTGTTGATCTGATCTTTCCTTTTTCTTGTGTACATGACTGTGAGAGGCAGCTTGGTAGTTTGTTTTGGAGGAAAGAAGAGATGGGCTAAATGAGTTGCCTGCTTCATTTTCTTTGGGTATAGGTGACAGGGCATGGAACCTCAAAGGATGGGTAAACCTTCGTGCAGGTTTTCTTGCATTTTGACAGTTTCTAAGCAGGAGCCCTGAGTTCCAAACCCAAGAACAGATTTCCCACAGATCTGTGCCTTGTGGCAGGCAGTGTGATATAGTGTTTAATGTCCAAGAAATTATGGGCTTTTCTACTGAAGCACATTCTGGAGATGTAGCAGTTACAGGGGTGGCCTTGTTCTCCTCCTGTGCAAATTATTCTATTATCTAGTGAGATTTCTTTGGCTGGAAAACTTACAAGATCACTTTTCCCTTACCTGAATTCCTTCACAAAACTCCTTCTATCTAACTGTCCTCAGAACCTCAGCTTTACTGGCAGGTTTGTTCAAAGTTGCTGGAGGCCAAGAGAAGAATTCACAGAGGTACAGAAGTAGGTATGCATCTACTCACTCCCTAGCAGGACAGCATCATTGCACAAGTGCTGTTTCCATGGAAACAAGGATAAAAATACTGAATAATGGAAATTAGAAACTCATCTAACAAGTATTTTCTATCCCGAACAAGGTTATTCTCATCTATATTCTGTTTGCATATGTTTTCAGAATTTTATTTTGTTTTGTTGGTACTCTTCTCCTCTTATATGCAAAGAAGGACCCTCAGTAATAGTCCCATTGTTATTCCTTCAGAAGAAAAATGCTGCACTGCATCGCTATGTGCTGCTGAAGCACCTTGATAAGATCAGAAATTCAGGTTAAGGATTTTTCTCTGTGTTGACTGCTCTGCGACCACATCCTGCAGAAAGCAGCCTCTGGAACACTGCAGTAGGTAGCCCAAAATAAGCTGTGCTTTCTTGGTCTTCGAATCGGAGACAAGAACTTGCTTCATTCTAGCACTGGGAGTGTAAAAAAGGCACATTAGACACTGATTTATCCTTGCCCTGCAGCTCCCCCAAATGTGTGTTTGGGACGGCTGGGCTTTGCGCCAGTGGTCTAATGCACACAACTGGCTGTGAGTGCCCTATGTCCTGCCCCAAGCAAGTTGACATGGCCAAACAAAGACTTCAGAAGCTGCAAAAATGCTCTTACAACTTGCATATAAGCAGGGCTCTGCACTTTAGAAAAATCTTACATTTTATTTCATAAACATAGTCATCTGCTGCTAATTAAAGTAGCAGCATATAATTATACCCTTCCTTATTAGTGGAGATAGTCTGACAGTTGCTTAGATACAAAATAAGCAGCTACAGATTGTCTTCCACACTTTAACAAGCACAGTGGGCTGGAACAATAGAATTGTAAAGTTATTCTGTATTATCTTTGGAAAATGTGCCTGGGAAAAATATGTTTAATCTCACCAGTAGCTCGTAATGTCAGCTATAAAGTTCTTTAGCTACCTCTCTGCTTTCCTCCACAAAATACCAACCAAACACTTTCAGTGGAAAGGGCAGGATACAGTACCTCCTTGGGGAAAGCATTGGACAATTAACAGCCACCATTTTGCTGAGACCACTGTTTCAAGGTTTTTATATCCAATGAAAGTAAGTTGCTTATTAATGATTAAAAAAATCTAGGTACTACTGCAGTTATGCTGTGGCTTAACCTTAACTGACAGCTAAGAAGCACACAGCCCCTCACTCCCACCATGGTGGATCTGGGGAGAAAACCTGAATGGTAAAACTGGGAAAATTTGTGGTTTGAGATCAAGACAGTTCAATGGGTAAAGTAAAAGAGGCACATGCAAGCAAAGCAAGGAACCCCCATTCACCATTTCCCATGGGGGGTGCAGGTCTTCAGCCATCCCTAGGAGAGCATCATAAGTAACACTGACTTGGGAAGATAAATGCCATCACTCTGAATGTTCCCACTTCCTCTTTCTTCCCCCCAGCTTCATATACTGGAATACTGCCATTGGTTATGGGTTCCTTTGGTCAGCAGGAGTTCCCTTCCAACTACATGAGCACCCCTAGCCTGCCCCAGTGTCAGGGCAATATGAGAAGTAGAAAGGGACTTGATGCCATCTAAGCACTGCTAAGCAGTTAGTAAAACGTTGCTGAGCTATCAATGCTGTTTTTGAAAGCACAAATCCAAAACTTAGTCCTATGGGAGCTATTGTAAAAAAAAAAAAAAAAATTCTTCCCCAGCTAATAGGAACAAGAAGAGTGTACATACTGCAGCTACTATCTTTAAAAAGCAGATGTTACAAAATGTGGTTGCTTTTTTTTTTTTTTTTTTTTTTTTTTTTTTAATGGGTTAAGCTCACAGCCAAAGCCCTCTGGATGTGACAAGATGGATCTACAGCTTTGCTAACACAGTCCCTGTTGCTTCTTATCAGAAAACTCATGATGCTATATTAAGAAATCACTTGTCTTGCCCCACAGACAGTCAGCAGTATCCTCAGAGGCATATTTGAATTGTGTGACCTTTTCTTTTCTCACATTCTACTAATAACCCTGAACTTTCTTTGCTCACAAATCCAAAACTCTGTTGATACACCTATAGTCTCACTGCTCTTATTATTAAACTGTAGGGAATGTAATCAGAGCAGCTAATGCTACAATAATCCTCCTGATCCATGTGTTTATCTCTAAAGATATCAGAACCAGTGCTATCTGCAAGAGAGATGAAGCATTTTGGTTAATTCTGCACCTGCAAACCTTCCAAATACTACAGCACTTGAAGCTGCAACGAGATTTCAAATGCCTGTGTTACTGACCATCAAAACAATTCAATATTTCTTGACAGAATGAGCTAGCTCATTCCTGGAAAAAAAAGTCAGTTTTTTATAAGGTCTTTTATCCCTCTACAGCACTGTTGTAAGGGATCTAATAAACAGATTATAGGGTTTGTAGGGATGCTATAGTGCTTGGGCTGCAGGGGGTGCCTGGTGAATGTCACAGCCTGCCTTACTTCTTGAAGAGCCAAACTGCAGCATTCCTTCTGGTGGCCTGTTTGAGGGATTAGGGGTTGGACAAAATTCTCAAGTTTTTTCTTCACTTGGATATAGCAGCTTTGCCAGAATTTAGGGCACCATTCTGTGGCAACCTGCAGAGAGGTAATATGCAGAGAAGCAGATGAAACTTGCTGCTCAGCAGAACAGGTTCAGGCAGTGATCTATTCTGCTGCTGAATTACCTCTTAGATCACCGATACATTAGCCTGCTTGCACAAGGAGATGATGGGATTTTTCCAGCTGTCTGCATAACTTCTAATGTCTGTAAGTTCTTCTAACTGTGACTGTTTGCCACCCTGTGTCAGACATGAAATGACTCTCCCACATAAGAACTTTTATGTTAGATTTTCTCTCTCCTTCCCAAATGCATGATAAGAGTTGCTATCTGTGCTAACAAGTACTAAATATTTAGGACAGTACTGTGTTAGGCAAGAATTTGGGTTCAATATCAAGGTGGTGGTTATAGCTCACAAGTAACACATCTCCCAGCAGACCTTCCGGGTGCACGTAAGTCTGGGAAACAGGTTGCTGGTAGAGAGAGAAGGATGGTTTGCTTATCATTGCCTATGCAGCCTGCTGGGGCTGACAGGCTGGCAAAGGTTAGACAGGTCCAGAGGGTCTGTGCAGCTGGAATTGCTTCTATGCATGTTATTGTCCAAGGCTGAAAAAAAAAAAAAAAAAAAAAAGAAGGGGGAAGAGGGGAAAAAGCTAAAAAGAAGAAAGAAAAAGAAAAAAAGAGAATATACATAAAGAAGAAAGAAAACAAAGGTTTCTGAGTCTGATGCAGTCATTGGATGCAAAATATAGTCTAAGTACCGTGATGACTAAATGTTGGTGGATTTGGAGAACCACTGCTCTCCACATTGCCTTTCAGTGCTGGTGGGTTGTTGCTGTTATTTTCTTCTCTGAAATATGACCAGTTTCAAATTCTGCCTTACTGTTTTGGCAAATGTGCCTTTCTGTAGCTGGCATGAATAGCTAAGCAATCTAGTTGCTGCTTTCAAATTCGGCAATAGATCAATAGCACAGGCATTCCTGAAAATGCTTTTAGTTCAAAGTTTTTGATCTATAAACAGCCTCAGGGTGCCAGTGGGTAAAAGCCAAGGCACCTTTTACACTTGCTGTGTCAGCCCCTGGAGCCTGAATCCTTGTCTTCTTCCAGTCTGTATGTGAGCTGGATGGTTTGACCTGCTCTGCATGTTGCCTTACAGCCCACTGTGAACTGACTTAGAGAGGACACAAATCAAAAGACACTAGTACATAGATATGTGGGCAAAATATTACAAGACAGTAAAGTGCTGCAGTGAAGAGCTCTTGACTTCTTTTTCTATTCCCAGATTTGGCTACTGGGTTATTTCCCTTTCCTTCATAGTGTGATATGAATTTTATCATCCCAGTAACATTAATTTGACAGATCTTTTTCTGAAAGTCTCCTGACAAGAAAGCTGCACTGCAAGTTCTCTTGCTCTTTCCATCCTCATCAGATTTTTCAAATATTTTTATGTGGCTTCAGAATCTTCTTTCTTCTGCTCTTTTTCTTTTCTCAGCACAAACTTCATGGTCCCAAGGGGTATATTCAGAGTACAAATGTAAGCAAAATGCAGTGTCATTGGATATGCTTCAGGCTTTCTACATGAAACAAAGAAACATAACAATCCCTTCACCTCTTCCAAATGTGAGGATCGTCCTACTTCCTGTCAGACAAAGCCATGCAAAAGTCAGTAAAGTTTTCAGCTAGCTTAGTTGACTGCTCGTCCTTCTGATCTGTGGGCAGTTGACAGTTGTGTGAGACGATTTTTAGCAACTTTCCAGAGAGGTTGCTACTAAATTCTGCCCCCTTCAGAGCACCACAGACTCTTTTCAGGAAACCGAATTTCAAAACAAGGTTGTCTAAGGGTTAGGCTTCCTACTGTAGTCTTGCTTGACATTTTGGCTTCAGGCAAGACATATAAATGCCAAAAAAGATATTTCTCTTTTGTTTTATTTTCTTGATACAAAACATGTTCTAAGCCAAGCTCAGTTTACCTGGTGGCTCTACAGATGAGTTATGGCAGTTTTCCTTGTGCATGGATGTTGATACAGGTTCTACTGACAGGGCTCATGTATGATCAGGAAACCAACCTCCAGTGAACAGTCACAGACTTCTAATTATATGTCCTTTTTTGTACTTTACATAGCTTCTTTTTATTTTTCCTTTTTTTTAAATTTTTTTTTTTTTTAATTAAGAGATCCTCCTCAACTGATGTACCTCTTTCCAGACAACACTTCAGGAGCCTGGCATAACATACCCCTGAGAGGCCGTGGATATTCTCTCCAGTGGTTCAGTGTCTGTTTGCCTCTCATCCTATTGGGGGTTTTGCTACATCAGCACCAGAGCAAAAATTAGACCCCATCTTTCTTAGAAAGGCCTTTGCAGCACAAGACGAGGCTGTTCCCAACCATCTGTAGCTCCCAGGCTGCAGGATAAGACCCTTCACATCAGCACAAGCTTCCCATGGACTAGTTGGGGTGGAAATGTTTCCCCCAAGGCTCAGGCCTCTGGGCCTTTGGCATAGGCAGCTAACTGAGAGTGGATAAGGAGGTAGGGGCTGGGTGGGTGAGTCTGTAGTGGAGGGAAGTATTGGGATATGGAAGCAGAATACGATGGGAGGGCAAGAAACATCCTTTTTGTTCCATCAAAGGGACACACATAGGCTGGTATGTCCCATGATCTCTGTAGGGAGGCCTAAGCCAGTTTCATCTGAAAGAGCTCCCAGAGCAGGTATCTCTTATTATATGCAAGTTAGAAATTGCTACAGATCCAGGAGTGAGTCCCTAATACAAAACATGCAATCTAGCAAAGAAGATATCTGAGAGGTGGAGAGGTGGTCCTTCAGCTGGAGTGGGTGTAAAACACTAAAATGCCAAAATGCCTTCTTACATCCTCATGGGCTGAAGTGGCGTTTAATTTTACCCCTACAAATGCACAGACACTATCAGAGCTGTAAATATAGTAAAAAGGAGAAAAAACTGGGGACCCAGGAGCTACTTTGAAGCTTTAACATGTCACATTGAGAAACTGAAGGTATCACAGTTTGAGGGAGAGCTAAAGCAGAGTCCCTTTTGGCAGACTGCTCTCTTCAGGCTGGGCAGTCCGTATCCCCTGCAGTTAAGGGATGTCTGAAAGGTACAGCTAATTAAAATAACTTCCTCTATCTTGATTCATCTTATACCTCTAGTATCTGAAGTAACTTTGCTAAAAGATGTTTTTGAGAAACTTTAAATAATTCCTTGGCAGCAAATTAGATTCCAAGCACAGCTCAAGTCTGTCTTCACTCATGCCATGCTTTTCTTCTGTGACTTTACTTCCAAGATGTTGCTTGAGAATTTGCCTTATTGCTTTGCCAGGAAGAAAGAAAACAAAAAACAAAAAACAAACAAACAAAAACCAAACAAAAAAACCAAACAAAAAAACAAAAACAAAAAAACCCCAAAAAACAACAAAAAAAAAGGAAGATAAAAAAAGGTCCAAAGTTTATTGGTTGTTAGGCAAGAACTTCAGTGAATCTGAGAAATCTGGGAAGCTTTTGCATCAGTGGACTATGATACCCAAATAATTGCTGTTAAACTGAGAACTGGTCTGGTGCCTGCAGTCCAGGCAAAATAGGGTAACTCATATTTGTCACAATGGGGTCATGTTGTTCCCTCTATTAAAAACAAAGGATTTTTTTCAGAGTATAGGTTTAATAATTTAGTCACTGTGTTTTTGAAAAAGAACCGGCAATTTTCCTGTTTGTTAGTGCTCTTTCTGTGCAGTACACAGTGATGATCAATCAAATATCCTAACACCATTATAATGAGCTGTACCTAATACCTTAATGAAAACATCTGTGTGTAGGCTCCAGGGGAGGCGAGAAGCAAGAGAGACTATTCTTCTGACTGTATCAGCATGTTCACAACTCTGTAGTTTGTATAGTCCAGCTAGGTTCCCTCTGCTTATTCCCATTGGCTGTCTTCCTTTCCTAAATCTGCTGTAGGTATCCAGCATTGAGTATCCAGTCCCAGCCCCAGATCACCAATTCATGTCACAGTTCTGCTGCTTGGGCTGTGCTGGCAATTTTGGGAAAATCCAGCAACCAGGAAAGACTATGGTGACGCTCTGTGGTTTCCCTGCAAGGACATCTCACATGCCATGTTGCTTGGTTCTCTAATCCCCTTGAGCAAAGGTTTTGACTCCCATTCCGTACACTTCTGACTTTGACAACATTTATGACCTTTTAACTTCACCTCCAACTGTTAAAACATTCTTCTCCTGTTGTCTATGCATCCCTCAAAGTCACTAGAGCGCACAAGGGCATTGTTCTGCACACAGTAGCTCATTAATGAATTTTCACAGGCATTCTTCTACATCCAGCCAACATGGGCATTTAACTGAAAACAGATTTCAACCTGTGTGATACAGTAACTGTGGGGTTGACTGAACCTGCAGAAAGCTGACAAGAGATGATTTCTAACCACTATGAAGCCTTGAAGTGTAAAGTTTGCAGCATTTCTCATCCTTTTGGAATGCTGTCATAATTTGATGGATTAATAAGGGTTACTTAGCAGGAATGCTGACCTGGCAAGACAAATTTTGTGCCTCTTCTGTACAAAGCTCAAGGCCAGTGAGCAATTGCATTGGGCTCAAACAGTATGGTTAAACTTCAGTACCAAGACCTGTGTGAATGTGTTTCCAGTGTTTTTCCAGTGTTGAAAATACTGTTGTGCTTTGTTTTAGCTGAGGTGCACACATTTTTGTAACCTGCATCATTTCATCCGATGACATGCATAGAGTATTTTGCCCTGGCAGTGTTGAGGAGGAATGTATTTTCTCTCTCTTATGTATTTCTCACTAACAATCCAGTACAAGTCAGCATGGCTGTGTAAAGGATAATGTGCTTCAAACCCTCTGGTGCAAGTTCTGTTGATAGGTTTTAAATAAAACTTTCTGTCTTTCACCAGTAGGTCTTCAAGTTTCCTAAAGCTAGCCCTGGGAGATGATCAGCTCTCTGACACAAGATCATGCAAAACTGGGTGTGCCACTGTGCTTTTTCTCAAATGTTCTTTTCCCTGAGGAAACATTGTGAAATGCCTTTACTAATGAATCTGGGGCCTTATTAGGCTTGGCTGTGAGATGGCAAAGACAGGACCCTTGCTCCTATCTGTGTGCTACCTTTTCAGGTTTGTGATTCCTTCTGCACCCCTTTGTGCTGCAACCTGACCTTCCGGTTTCCTTCTCCTACCTGATGGAGGTCAAAGTAAGCCAGCTTGCTGCTTTCCCTCCTGCCTGCACTGGTATGTGTACCATGCTCCGTGCACTATGCTCTGTGCTTGTGGAGCCTGCCTGGGTGGTTAGTATTAGTATTTTGATTTTAGTTTTCAACCTTTGATCTGCTCTCCTTGAGCTATTACAGTAATTTCACACTGATGAGCTGCACCTATTTCACTGAGGAATCGAGCTGATCCCAGAAGTGCAGCTAATCATCAGGTGTAGCTTATTTATGGACAAATTCCGGCGAAATGCCAACCTGGAAGTGTGAGCCGGCCAGGTGGAGAGCTGCTGTGGAGCTGCGGCTGGCCGGGGAGGGAGCTGCCATGGAGCCGCGGCCAGGCAGGCGGGGGGCGGGTGGGGAGCTGCCGCGGAGCTGCTGCCAGGTGGGCAGCAAGCCAGAGTCACTGGCAAGCGGGCAGCGAGCCGCCACCAGTTTCACGCGGCGAGGGGGCGGTGGGCTGCTGGCTTCGCATGGTGCGGGGAGCTGCCGCCACTGCTGAACAAGCAGGGAGCCATGGCAGCCAGTGCCGGAGGTGGGAGTGCTGGGGCCCGCGGCACAGGGAGGGCACCTGGGGCTGCATTTAAAGGCCTCACCGGTCTGTGAAAACTGTTTGCAAATTGAGCACCTGACAGCAAACCCCACAATCATGTGATTCTGTTACTAACTCGTTACTTTTTTGCACATGGATCCTCACTTCACAAAAACAAAAGTGCATCTCATCACCCGCTGCGGCTTATTTATGGACAAATCCCGTGGTCTACCCAGAAGTGCGGCTTATAACCACATGTGGCTTAGGAGTGTGAAATTACTGTAATGATCTTGTCTCATTCATCAGTGAGACTGCTTTTCTCCTGAGAGGAGATGCTCTCTTTCTCTTCCATGTTTCCCCTCCTACAAGAGCTACACCATGACCATGGTGCCTGAACTTATCTATGCCATGTGTTTTTCTAAGTATTTTTCTAAGTTTTTCCTTACCACCATGCCAAACTTGTGTCAGGACCAACAGGAGAAATATGTTTTGCAGAATGGGGGGGGCTGTATTTCAGATTGGAAAGAAAACATGAAGCAAATGACACTTCTGCCTCAGATCAAATGTTCAGACTAGAAAATACTGATCTCTCTCTTCTGTGGCAAACACCCAGTGCTGCAAGTTCAGCTTAACAGAGTCTTATTCTCGGTAACAAAAATCTTCAGAAGCTCTGCAGTTTTGAAAGGCTTGGCTCACCTTTTTCCCCCAAAGAATTCCAGCAGATCAGGTGTGAGCAATTAGGGTTTCCAGACTAGACCTCATGACTGTTTTGTTAAACCCAAAAGCAGAAGATTAATCTTTTTCTTAGGCCTCTCCCTACAAATAGCATTTTGTTAATTGAAAGCCCTTCTAATTAACATTTTTAGAGTACCCTTTTTGAATAGCCACTAATTAACTCTGGCTCTATGTTGGCGTGGCAATATAAAATGTCTTTTTAAGTGTCTTTTTTGTTTTTCCCCAACCATTGCATTGTGAAGAATTTAAAATCTTCTGAGTGGTTTTTTTCCCCACTGTTTTGGTAGCTTAACAACATATTTTTAATGCTTTTGTTTTTTCCTTTTTCTTTTTTCCTACAGTTCTCTTGCAATATGTCCTAGAAATATCCTGAATCATGGAGTTCTCCTCCATGCTAGTTCTCTAAAGGCCACAAAATCTCCTGCATCCACATGAAGACTTTTCTAACCTTTTTTTACCTAGAAAACAATGCCTGTCTGCTGCAGAGAAATTCAGCCTGCTCTTGGCCATCTGATTCAATACAGCCACATCTTATCTCACTAAATATTCTGCTTCTAAATGAGAAGTAGTTTTAAAAGTAAAATTTCAGTAAATTGAGCATTTGCTCCCTTTTTCACCACAAAATACAACCCCTTTCATCCCTAGACACACGCAGCTTGTTGCAGCCTCACCACTACTGAGCCTCAGCAGCATGGTGCGGTGAAACTTTATTTTTCTGAGTTACAGAAGGCCTCCCTAATTTGCACCCTGTGGGATGTCTACCCTCTCTCTCTCTCTCTCTCTCTCTCTGTGCCTGTCTGTGCTGCTGCATGTGGGAAGCTCCAACCTTCCAGCAGCTGACCCTGCTCCAAAAGCTGAGGGCAGCTTCTGAGCTGGAAGAATTAGGCTCTGATAGCGTAATGCCCAGGCTGATTTACCTAAGGGCTTGTGATGTAATCTGCCAGGTTCCGGAGGATGTCAGTCTGCCATGTCCCACTGGCAGAGAGCACCTGGAATCAGAGCCAGTTTGGAAGCAAGGGCAGGCAACTATTGAGTGCTCCTAGATAACCCCAAACATGGTGCTTTTCCTACCTAACATTTTTCCCATGCAGACACCCATTTTTCAATGCTCTGAGGAAGGGTGGGTCTGGCGGCACTTAAGTGGATGGATTATACTGCTCTGAGCTCCTCTGACTTAGTGATCCTCTTACTAAGTGGTCCTTCATGAACCTTGCTAAATCCTCTGAGATCTTCAGATAGGAACAGGCACCACGGCATTCTTTCATTCCTAGTGGTCAAAAGGATTGCAAGAACAGATTTCTTCATATTAGATTACTTCAGCATGTTTCTTCACAGAGCTGTCAAGTGCAGCATACAGAAAAGATAATAATGGAAGAGCATAGAAGTTAAAAGTAAATCTGGTGTTTTAAAATTCATTCATGTTAATAATGCAAGCTACTACTTTTTAAAATTCCTCGCTATGTTTTTATAGTGTTACTTCAAAAATCTCTCCATAAAGAAGGCTAAAAACCAAATACAACTCATAACATCTTAATTTACTTATGATTTTAATGGAGTAGCTGCTGGTGTTCTTTCTTTCAATGATTCTCCTGAAGAGAGTGGGATGAAATCAAGGAAAGTTAGTGTATTTGTTTTTGTCTTTTTGTTGCTTGCGCCAGCTCTGCAACATTGCAATCCTCAGTCAGAGTCCTGTGCTAATGACATGTAAGTGGGCTGTCAGTTCCAAATGATGTCCTGGTATGAGGTTTGAAAAGAGAATAACCAAAATTGATTCTTTTTAACCTTTGCTCTGAGTTTTGTGGTCTATGTGGGAATATTTTCTAAGGGCTGAAAAGCCGGATTTTTTTCTCTTTTTCTTTCTAAAAGGTGGTTAAATTTCCCATGGGATTACCTGATGTAAAAAAGCCTGAAGAGATGGAAGTCTTTGAATATTTGGAAACAGTAAGCCCTGGCATGGTGTTGGATGCTTGGATGTATTTTCATACTGGTAGCATACATCCAGCTTTTTCATACAGCTCAAAAGCTGTTCTTTATTTTGTGATAATTAATGGACTCATAGAACCTTGGATATGAGGCATTTTGGCAGATTAACACAGACTTAGAGCAGTTTAACTGTTCTTAGGTGCAGTATGTTCACTGAGCTGGAAATACTTTGCTGGAAAAGTGTATATGGAGGAAAGGAGAGCATGCTTAAAATCTTTAAGTTATATGTGATTAAAAAGAGGTTGAAAAGGCTTGGCAAACAGAATTTGCACCTTTTGAACACCAGAATAGATAGAAGTACCAATTCCCAAAGAATGCAGTTCGGAGGGGTGCAGCTGCAAACAACCCAACTTAGTGGTTCCCAAGCAGCGCCCACAGCAAATGCATGATCTGCTGCAGCCACCTCTATAATGGAAGGCCCATGGACAAATCAGGAAGGTGGCCTTTTTCCTCATGTCCAACTCTAAGAAGAATTGAGCTCCATTTTGTTTGGGATCTTTTTTACTGAAGACCACCAGCAGCAAACAAGAAACACCAGATGGAGGCAATGCCCCACCAGGACCACACCAGCTCCTCAGCACCTGCCCTCACCTGGGGTCCCCCACCCCTGACCGTGCTCGAGGATCCTGTGTGTGTGGCAGGTATATGATAATTTGAGTCTTTCTGGGGTTTGCACTGACCCCATGGCAGGTGCTAGTCTGCTTGCCCTGTTAGACTCAGCCTGGGTGCGCAGAGCGACGGATACTCAGGAGCTGTTCCTCTGAAAGCCGTCAGCTACACACTTCCTGAAATACCAAGTGTTGCAGTCCAGACTAATTGAGTTCACAAGCTCTCTAAAGGAGTTTGTGGCTGAAATCTAACAGGATAAAATGAAATCCCCCTCTAAGAAGGGATCCCTGAAAAGCACATGGGAAGAAGTGTTGCCTTTCTTAACTTGATGCCTTACTTTTCCCTAGTGACCAAACTGTTTTGGCCCTGGAGCTGGCTGCTCTCAGGCAGTCCCTGTCCTGGTCATGGCAGCAGTACAGGATTTGTCCCCAGCTCAGTGTCTCTTTTTCACCATGTTTACTGTGTTAGCTGAAGAATTTAAAAGGAAAAGGGCTAGTTTCTTCATTTATGGCCACTGATAACTGTGGGAGCCCTTTACAGGCTCTTATTTGCCATCCACTTCCCCAGTGGGAAGCCAGAAGGAGCAAGAGAAATCTATTTCCGACTGTTTAGATGTATTTATTTTTCACTGCCTGCCTCTCTGCCTGCAGTACTGCTAATGCTCCCAAAGCACCTGAAGTAATTTATTTTCTACCTCTGCCTGTGGCAGTGGTATTGCACCCTAGAAGGTTTTACTTGAGGCCTTCTGGGCTTGCTCTAGGCATGTGAGAAAATAAATAGACTTAGGAACAGCATGTGTTAAATCCATGGTGGGTGTCTAGACTGCCAAGATTTGTATATGTTTCCACTTTTAATAAGTATACATAGATATAATGCCAAATATCTGGTAGACAAACATACTCCAGATGCTGCAAATTTTCTATTGGTATGGTCCTCTCAGGAGCCATTTGAACTGCATCAGCTTCCTTTCATAAACACTGAAACTTTAAGGACTTTTGATGGTCTCCATTTTATTGCTAAAGTCTTTGCTATATTTGTCTTGTTTTATGAGTTTTCCTGGGTCATCCAGAACCCTCTGTGAATTAGGAGGATGCTCTGTCATTGCCAGGGCTGTTCCGGTCTTACTGTTCTGAATGGAGATGTGCATGCACAGTCCAGGGGTTTGGGTGAAAACAGATGAGGAAAGGGGCTAGTTGGCAGGGTTTTTTGGGATTTTTTGGGGTTTTTTTGTGTTGTTGTTCCTGTTGAAAAATTATGAGGATTGGCATGATTAAATGGCTACAGGCTTAAAGAGTAATAGGGCTGTCATTCCTCTCTATGATTATAAACGACTGGGAGTCAAAATGGCTGGGAGTCACAGCTGGCTACTCGGGCAGTGTCTAGTCCATGTTTTGAGCAACTTGTGTTTTCCCACCCTTCTGATGGTCTTTTGCAGATGAACCTACACTTATATACCGTTTCTATCAGCTGTGTTCCCTTAGCCATGGTGAAACTGCTAATGTCATCTCTTCACCTTCAGTGGCAGATTTCTTGTCTGCTGGCTCAGTCATATTAAAAAAAAAAGCCAAAAAGCTCCTGGCTTCAAGGTGGGGCAGGTGAGCAGGACTGCCCTCCCCAGTTTGTAGCCAATCAAGCTTCTAACCCTGAGCCTCCAAATGGGAAGATGTGAGGAAAGAAGACGAGTTTAAGCCAAATCAGTTTTTCTCTTATTTCACTTGCGCACTTTTCCCCATTCACCTATATCTTGCTAGCAAAGGCACCTGCTGCTTGTCTGACAGCTGGCTAAGGCTCAAGCTGGAAAAGAGCTTGTGAGATATTTGAAATTTCTGCAATTTGAGCTCCCATGTACCTTCCCTACTTGCAAGAGGGGAGACAAATCCTCTTACCAAACTGTCAAATAAGCCTAGCAGCAAAGCTGGAAATGAGCTCTCTGTGATCATCTGGTCACCATGGGAGCTCTGGAGAGTGCGCCTGGCCCTCTGCTTTAGAGGTGTATTCTGGAACTTTATGGGGACCTGCAGGGACATCCTGGGCACCCAGGCACCGAAAAGGTCCACCCTGCTTAAAAAACTCATCAAAGGTGACAAAACATTTGAGCGATTTTTATTGTTTGAAGTTTCAGATGAAAAGGGGAACTATTCATCAAATAATTAATTATTTTCATCATGCTGTTGCCCTATGGCTTGCTCTCCAAACAATCCTCTGATGGTGTTTGCTCACAGGGGTCATAGGAAAGCCTGTCTTTCTACTGAGGAGGGCGTGGAGGAGAAGAAAAGTCTAAAAAGAATTTGTTTTTGTTTTCCTCCATGAAATTGAAAGACATGAAGTTTTCAGGAACATCGTGTCAATTTGGTCTTGCTGTGGAGTAAGACCAGTGCTACACACAAAGGAAGATATTTGGATACAAAATGAATGCAAACCAATGTCTTATACCAGTGCAAGCTGGAATGGCTGCACAAGAAACACAAAGCATCATGTTTGTGCTCAACAGAAGCTAAAAGATGCCATAAAAAATAAGACTTCTTTGCCCTTTTTCTGAAGTTACTCAGAAAGCTACAAAATTAAAAATAATGGATGATTTTTATGCATTTTCCTTCCTGAGAATTTATAAATACCTTAGGTATTTTTGTTTTGGACTGTGTTTGACATTCACAAAGCCCTGTGCAGAAGGTGTATGTATAAGATAACTAGCTCTAAAATACCTCTTTGAAACATTTTATATGCTTCTGAGCAGGCTCTTCACTGAAAAATAATTGACATAATGGTGTCTAGCCTACCTCTCTTAAAATTTGAAAGCGAAACATAAGAAACTGATTTCTCCAGTGCACTCCCCCATGTCAAAGTCTGAACGTAGCTGATGGTTAGCAATGTGGGCTTTTAAAAAAGGTACCTCCTCAGGAGGTGAGAAAAGGTGCTCCATGAAGTTTGCAGCCCCTCTGGTGAGACTGCATCTGAGCCAGCTGTTCCCCAGGTCATGTCAAGGTGGATACAGGGATGATTTATAAAGTTTGTCTCCAGGAAAAAGCAGATTTCTTGAACAAGAAGGGTATCATTGAGACCTTTCAAAGCTCTGGGTTACTCACCTTGGATGAGGCAACTGTCTGCAGAGCAAGCATGCACCTGGTAGGAAAACTCACTCAGTAAGGCAGCATTTCAGAATTTGCTAAGATTGGGCATTTATCTGCTATTTAGTTGGCACCCATCAGGATAGCAACTAATTGAAGCCAAAGGGACTAATCATGGTGTAGGATACCGGGCAGTGTGAGTAATGATAACACTATTTGGCCTTTAATTAGTCATTTAGAGTTCATTTCAGAACTGGAGAGCTTAGATTGGATTCACTGCTCCTGCACATGGGTTCCTTGTGGATTAATTTGTGGTTCCCACAGAAGGGGGCTGGTGACTGCAGAACTGCTGATATCTGCAGGTGTTTGCACCACTTTCCTACCTCTTCCATTCATCACTTGAAAAATTGAGATTTTTTTCCTCTTTTGTCTCAAAATAACTGTGGTCTCTCAGGTGTCTCAAATCTTGCAGATTTCTCTGGGTGCCAGCTAAATTACAGCAGCTTTGCTGCAGGATAACAAGCCTGGCTACCTTCCAGCTGGTTTCCTTGCTGGTTGTCCAGCTGTTAACCTGACCAGGAAAGTGCTATGGATGTTTGTCATAACAGTGTTTGTTTTTCCTTACCTTGCGGTAAGTATATTTGATTAGGGTTGAACAGCTGAAGTCAGTGAGAATTAAATTTCTTGATTATTGTCTATTAATATCTGTGCAGGGAAATTGGTTTTAAGAAGGATTGCAGAATATTCTAAGTTGGAAGTGATCCACAAGGATCATCAAGTCAAACTCTGTGAAAAGGGATGGATGGGAATTACATTTTTTTTTCTCTTCACTGCTGGGTTTCTTTTAGGAATATATTTTCAGACAAAGCTTTTTTTTTTTTTTTTGTTTTAATTCTCCTGTCATTTACTGTACATTTTGACAGGAAGAATGACTTCTGTGGTGGTTGCTGCCGAAAAATTTTGGGTAGGCAGATAGATTAGTGATAAATTTTGGTGCACCCTTAGCATGTGTCCTTTAAGGTCTGATTTTTTTCCTGTGTTCCTATGATAATTCGATGTGAAATGATGCTATGTCATTGCCTCTGATTGCTCGATTTCACATTGCTGTGAATTTAGACAGGTGTTTTTGTGTTAATCAGCATCTCTGTTTCTTTATTAAGGTCATATATGCCCCCCACTCCGATTGTGTGAAAGCTCCCCATGAACTTATACTACAGTCTTTTCTTGGCTTTGTCTCCTTGTTTCTGTTTGTGCTTGGCTTGAGCAATTATATGTATTGCAGTAACATATAATTTGCTGAATCCTGCCAAGGAAAGAGGTCTCCTATTGTTCATAGCGGTTTTTCCCCCTCCGTAGTACCTGTCTTTGTCTGTTTGGTAAAAGGAATCCTTCACTCAAAAATAGCTTTCAGCAATACATCTACCTGTACCAGGACTGAAAGGTAATCTCATAATGACAAGGGTACACATGTTTTAGCAGCAGCTAAAGTTGCTTTAGAAAATGTGACCAGGGCTTAGGAATCAATTTTGGTATTTTTGGTCTTCTATTGCTACTAATGAATCATCAATGGGATGAGATCTTGACTAAGTTTTAAGTGGAAACAGCTTCAAAGGAGAGCTTCTCTTATACCTGCAGTGAAATCTAGAGCTCAGTATCCTGCAAAAGGCAGTCAACTCTTCCTATGTGGGGGAGTGGCAACATGGGTCAATGCTAGGCTGAAGCACGACAGCAGCAATTGAGTTGAATATGATTGCTGCAAGATCTGCTCATTTCCACCAAAGATGATCTCTAACAGAGCCTCTAGTATGGACTACTATGCCTAAGGCTGGGGGGAAGCTGTTGAGGGGAGATGGGCAAAGCAAAAGGCATTTCTGTCATGTCTGAAACAGAAGCACTAGAGATTTAGATGGTGTCTAGTCACAGCAGCACAGGAGTAGATCCTCTCCCAGCTCCAGTTTATGAAACTTGGAGGTCTGGCTTCTGCAGTCTAAAGCTGATGAAGAATTTCATAAGGGTGTGTAGCTACTGTTCTCCTTATTATAATGGGAAATCATATACTTTATCAGTTAGCAGATAAAAGCTGTAAAAAGAATTATGGCTATGTGTCCTCAGCAGTTTCATGGTTGCTGTATTTATTGAGCCTATTCCTCTGGGCTGAAATATGGATCTGAATATACAAGTTTTCATGCTGCTGATTAACATGGGCAAAGCAGAGTTTAAAAACTGACCTTTTTGTGGAGTGAATATTTTCAGCCCTCCATTCTTTTCACTCTTCTGCTTTTTCTCACTGTTCTCTGGGCTGTGAAAGCTTTTAATTTCTCTGTGTTTGGATGTCACCCCTGAGGACATGACTCATTGGTGTAGGAAGGGATGGACACCAAACTTGTGTTCTGTAGTTTCTTTGTAGGGACACATCTATCCTGAGGCAGTTCTGCTTTTTAAGTAGCAGGTGATTTTAGTGAGTAGAAGAAAGGTGTTTTGACTAGGAATGATAAAGGTTATCTAATAAAGGCTTCTAGGAAAAATGCTCCCCTAAATTCCTTCCATTGTATATTAATGGGGTTTTGCGTCAGTGTAGTCTGTGGAGGCTGCACAAAAAGATGGGGGCACCCTAGAGGCTCTTCTTTCCCTATATAGTTCTGATCTTAGGAGGGCTACTTCTCTGCTTTTGAGCACAATTTCAGAAAGATTGAGATAATCTTATTGATAGTACAGACAAAATCAATGGGAAGTAGCTGGGCTCTGACGCAATGCCACAGAGAGCTCACCACATCATTTTTCTCTGTGCAGCCATTTATTTTATCCTTTGTCCCTCAGGTTGTTCCCACTGTCATGGTGTTGGGATGCTCCAGGGAGTTTTGCAGCTTTGCTGACTAAATTAATAGCTAGCTCACCTGGGGCACAGGTGGTTGCGATTTACTGGACATCACTTGGAACCAAGTCACAAAATTTTGTTCCCAGACAGATTCAAACCCCTTCAGAGTACTTGGTTTCGCCTGTGAAAAGGCCACAGCTGTGTTGAGCTAGCTGGAAATACTGATGTAGTTACTTAAAAAAACTATTTTTGGCTTTATAATGTCTGTTCAAGCCCAACGAAAGCAAAAAGACCTTTTTCCAAATAAATCAGTTCTAGTAATTGTCAAGGAGGACTCTGTCACCTGAGAAGTAGTTCTGTTCCTAGGGGATTTGCAGCTGGCCTGATGGGTGCCTTTTGAAGTGAATGAAAAGCAGGAGTGTTAGAATGGAGAACAATCATGAGATGACTGCACGATGCAGTGACTTTTTCTGGTTTTCAGACCTTGGAAGAAGCTTACCAGCAGTGAATCTAGAAGCACCTTGCTAATGTGTAATTGAGATCAGTATGATTGAACATGTGTATTAATTGATGTAGTAAGGCTGTAGTATTGAGTCTTAGTCATAATGGCTTTTTGAGTGATGGCATGTGGAGCAGTGAAGCATTTTGAAATATCCCTCACCTTCAGACAATTTTGCTGACTGGCATGTGTGGAAGATGGTGGGTCCTTGTGGAAGGGAAAGCTGCTCCTTTTGATCTTGTCTCTGAGTGTCTGCTGGTTTAGGGCATCCGGAGAAGACATATTGTGAGTTCTTTCAACAAATGCACATAATATTTCTCAAACTCTCTCACTACCATTGATGGAACTGCTGTAATTCTGCTTTTTGTGTTAAAGGTATGTATGAATCTAACTTTGTAAGACCATGAATTTGAAGCAAATGAATGTGTTTCTTCCAGTTTATTATGTTTTAATCTCAATGGATTTTGATACTATGAGAAGAGGGAAAGAACAACTTGTGATGGACAGTTTCAGCTTTCCTGCTGGTAAGATACACTGTCTCTGCAGAGAACTGAGAAGCATAAATTGCCATAGTAATACTGATAAATGGTAACACTGGGTGAGGGGAACTAAAGAAAATCTTACATGTTAAGTGATATCACATCTTAATCACAGTTCTCTGCTGAGATTCACAAGTCTGGTTGATCCTTGAAGTTTGCTGTTTCCTAAGTCTCTCTACCTGACAAGCATTGTTTCCTTAACCCTTAGTAGACTGGTGACATCTTCTGTGGTGCAGAAGTGATTGTACAACAGCTTAATGACAGGACTTTTTTGTTCATGCTAATTATATGACCAAACAATCAACAGGGTAAGTATCCTCCTGCCCCTTCTGTGATTTAGGTAAACTCATAAATGTAAACAGCATCTAAATACGAAATGGGGAAAGCTAGATAACACCCCTAGTCCTTTACAAGGGAGTAAGCTGTGTTTCTTCCTACTTGGACTGAATAGAAAAGGAGTAATTGGGGAATAGATTGAAAATATGCAACTTTACTTAATCACAATGTGGCAATGTGGCAATGACACTTGAAGTGTTTGTTACACTGTCTTGGGTTACAGTACAGGATGTGATCAAAAGTATCTATTCTATCGCCATCTGTTGAGACCAGGTGGGGCAGTGATCTTTATCTTTTCACAACTCATTCTTCCTCCAGAGAGGTATCTTCTGCTAATGGCCCATTGAGTCCTACTGTATAACTGATAAAATTACTTCATCCCATTGGGAGATGCTCCAGCCAGGGGGAAGAGCCAAGCTTTCCCTACCAAGATAAAAACTGAGATTTTAGGACACTAAGGGAGCCCTTTTTCCACTGGATTTCAGAGGAAAACCAGACCTTCCCACATCATCACTGGACCTTCCACAGGACCACTGCTTCAACTGAACCACATCTCTCACTGCAAGAGGACTGCAGCCACCATTTAATGGGACTGCTACCAACACCCTGACTGATGGGGTGTCAGGTTGTTTTCTGACTCTCTCAGTGTTTGGGGTTTGTTCTTTGTACTACTGTATTTCTATTTTAATTTTCCTAGTAAAGAACTGTTATTCCTAATTCCCATATCTTTGCCTGAGAGCCCCTTAATTTCAAAACTATAATAATTTGGAGGGAGGGGGTTTACATTCTTCATTTCAAAGAAAGGGTCCTGCCTTTCTTAGCAGACACCTGTCCTCCAGCCCTTCATTCTACCTTGGGAAGAGATAGGTCCTTGTCAAAAACTTCTTACTGCACCTTCCCTTTCTAGGAGGCAGCACAGACTTTTATCGGATTTTCAAGCTTATCTGACGTAAGAGAAATTAAAAATCCTACAATCAGCCACTTGATGACCAAGCATCCAGCCTACAGTTACCACAGCTTGGGAGTACAAGGATGGATATTATCTGAGAACAGAGAATGAAATTGAGTCTAGACTGGACATCAGGTCAATATTTCCCAGCAGTGAGGTCTAACAAATTGCAGAATACCTCTGGGTGAACAGCAGCAGAAATGCTGTTACATATGGTCTCTGTATGAGTGCCCAAAACAAAAAAACAGCATAAGGCCCTATAAAAGGCAGTGCTGCAGCATCAGGGCCATAGATCTTAGGGAAAATGATTCCAGTCAGAGGAAAAGGGCTGCTAACACAGTGGTGTTGCACGGATGGGATGATGTTGGCATCTGAACTGCTTTCTGTAATACTTGCCTGAGTCACTACTGGCTTCCCACTTAACTTGCTGCTCTGACATGGGAAAGGATGATTGGGCTCTGGATTTTAAAAGCAGCCTGTATATGCCTTTTGCAATTGCTTTATATGAGCCTGCAAGTGCAGGCATGGAGGAATTCCTTTCAAAGGGCAAAAAGGGGGTTGTTTGACACTTCTCAGTAAGCTTGATAGGTGAAATAAACTGAAATATGCCATTCAATTCTGTTAGGAGAAATTCCATTTGCATGTTCACCATTATTAGCAGAGACAATGGGACAAACACTGCTATCCTGTTAATTGTGGGCATGATAATGATACATATTTCTGTAGTCAAATAGCATTGCAAGTCTATTTCCTGTCTTAATTTTGTGCTGTGCTGTTTGTAATGTTAATGAAGCCAGAATTCTCAAAGGTCATTCTCTAAATGCATTTTCTTTTTTTCCTGTTTTGTTTCAGAACAATTTAAATGAGGTTTTGTACCTAGTGTTGCCAACACAGTTAACTTTTCTGTTTAATTAATGAAGATGTGGGAATATCTATGCCCTGGTCAGTAAGTTAAATGAGAAAAGCTCTGTATTTTTCTTTAAACCATCCATTGGAATTTTTGTTCCATGACACATATCCTGCCCCTCTACTTTCCCCTAGCAGCCTGTTCTACTTTTTTTTTCATGGGCTGTGTGAAAGAATGGTTAAAAAACCAAAAAATCCCCACAACCCAAAAACCAACAGAAAAGTGCAAATTTAGCAGATCTGAGCATTGTGTTTTCCAAGGAGCCATTTATCATCCTATGAAAGTTTTGATTCTTCACAAATAATAAATGAAAGGACTGGTAATTCCTGGTTTCAGCTAATTGACACAACTGTGGTATAAAAGAGGGAGAATTTCTGAATTACCTTTGCTGATGACACTTGAAGGTTGTTTTAAACTTTCAATTGCTACCAAATTGAGAGACTGTCCCTTGTCTGTGCTCATCATTAATCCAGTAGGTGAGTTTCATTTTTTTTTTAATACTATTAGATGACAGGCAAATGGTAACTATGAAGGATGTTGCTATCAACTCAGTTTAATATCGTGCAGTAGATCCTGGTTCAGCTTCTGCTTCAAAATATTTCTGTGGGTTTCTCTCAAAAGTAGATGGAGGTTTTTAAGTATTTGCTGGTAGAAGCCTAATCTGACCTCTTGGGAACAAAAACATTGATTAGGTAGAACACATGGCAAAAGGGATCCTACACACTCTCCCACCAGGCAGAAGGTAGGACACAAGTGACTGGATACAAGTCTCTGCTTGGAGTGTGGGAGAAGTTTCTCTTTGACTACCTTGCCTTCCTGGGTACCCTTATACAAAAGATAACAGGCTTTTGAATCAGAAGGACAGGGACATGAAGAGGTAGATGATGCTGGTGAAGGGTTTGGAGCACAAGTCTCATGAAGAGCAGCTGAGAGAGTTGTGGATGCTTTGCCTGGAGAAAAGGAGGCTTGGGGGACACCACATTACTCTCTACATCTACCTAGAAAGAGGTTGTAGCAAGGTTGGGGTCAGCCTCTTCTCACAAGTAACAGCAATAGGACAAGGGGAAATGTACCAGAGGTGATTTAGATTACATATTAGGAAAAAAATTTCACAGAAAGGATTATCCAACATTGTAACAGGCTGCCCAGAGAAGTGGTTGAATCATCATCCCTGGAGGTATTTAAAGGATCTGCAGATGTGGTGCTTAAAGACATGGTTAGTGGAGTACATGGCAGGACTGGGTTAACAGTTGGACTTGGGTGATCTTAAATGTCTTTTCCAACCTACTTGATTCTGTGATTCTATGTTAGAGGAGTTGGTGACATCACGTCACCCTAACCCTTACTTCATGATCGTATCCCAAAGAAAAAATGTCATAGGTATCCACATTCTGAAGGGAAGACAAGATCCAGTCTGCCAACCAGACTCACCTTTTGGGGAAGTATTCTTGGGGGTTCTAGTTAAAGATATTGCCAAGAAAATTCCTAGTCTGGTATGCTCCTCAGATTATTGTCTGTTACTGCTTTTTTATGTGTGCGAAGTCCAAGAGAGATCAAAAGAGATTTCAGAGTGGTGGGGAGATGGTAAAGTCATCAGAAGCACAACTGATATTTTTGTTTATCCCTCCCAGTTGTAAGGAATGACATCAGGCAGATCCAGTTTACCTGTACTTGCCTCTGAAGCTGGTGCTGCTGACAGAATTTATAGGTTTTCAATTATGGGAAAATCAGACGTGGATGTTGTTGTGAGAGTTTATAGATTACTCAGCCAGGATGATGACACTGTTATATTGTTCTATAAGGAATTAAGGGATATCTGTAGATCAGGTACCCTTATCCTTTTGGGAGACTTCAGTTTCTCAGATTTTAACTGAGACCATGATAAAAAAATGTGACCAAGTCCAGGAAATTCCCAAAGCATGTTGAGAATAAGGTTTTGATAATGAGTTCTAAGGGAGCTGATTTGAAAAGGTAGCCTCCTAAACATGTCATTTGTCAATGAAGATGGTCTCATGGGTGAAATGATAATTGGGAGCTGTCTTGGCCACAGTCATCATGAAATGCTTAATTTTAAAAGCTTTGACACAAGAAAAACTCTTGTCAGAGTTGCCACGGGTTTTGGGAGGCCAGACTTTAGGCTGCTTGAAAAACTACAGTAATTTCACGCATATAAGGTGCACAGGAGTATAAGGTGCACTTCCGGGTTTCGATTACAATATCAGTCAAAAGGGTGCACCTTATACATGTGAAATTACTGTAATTAGTTAGGTCCCCTAAGAACCTGCTTTCAAGGGTAGTGGGGTGCTTGTTGCATTTTAAGAACCATCTTTAAGAGTGCGGGAGCAGGCAATTCCAATGCGTCGTATGTCAAGCAAGCAGGGCAGAAGCCTGACTTGGCTGAACAGGGATCTCCTAGAGCTTTGGCAGAAAATGAAAGTCTATGTGTTTTGGAAACAAGTCCAGAGTATGTGGGAGGACTACAGAGATGCTGTTCAGTAGTGCAGGCATAAAATTTGTATGGCTAAAGGTCAGCTAGAGTGGAAGCTTGACAGTAGAGTGGTGAACAACAAAAAAAACAACTTTTCAAAGTGTGTTAACAATAAAAGGACCCCTAAAGTAAACCTTTTACTTGGTGAAGTTGGTCACCTCACAAATATGGATGATGATAAAGCAAGGGATGTTAAATGCTTTCTTTGCCTTGGTCCTTAGCACCACTGATGGGCCCTGGTACACCTAGATGCCTGGGAAAGAGGATTCCAGCTGAGGGAATAATAAGCTCCCACCTGACTTAAAACTGGCATAGGATTTGCTCCTGTAACTGAATGACCATGAATCTATGGAACCCAGTGGGATTCATCTCAGATTACTGGAAGAGTTGGTTAATATTACTGTGAGACCTCTCTGATGTTTGACGCTTTTAGTGATCTGATAACAGTCTTAGCAATCTGGAGATGTCCTCGTTGACTGTAAACTAGAAAATGTTGTTCCGGTTTTCAAGAAGGGCGAGAAAAAATACCCTGACTATTACAGGCCTGTCAGTCTCCCTTTGGTGCCTGAGAAAATTATGGAGAACTTTATTCTGGGAGTTACTGGAAACACCACTTGAAAGACAATGCAGTCTTTGGTCAAACCAACATGTTCACAGGGAAAAGCTATGCCTTGTGGATTTTATATCCTTTTTTATTTCTAGGTTATCTTTCTAATGGACAAAAGGAAGGACGTAGATGTGATTTTTTTTATTTTTTTTTCTATTTTTAGAAGGACTTTGATTATAGCTCTCAAAATATCATGCTGGACAAAATGTCCAACATAGAAGCAGATACATATGCAATATGGTGGATGAGTAACTGGCTGAATAGTTGGGCTCAAGGAGTTGTAGTAAATTGGATAGCATCTGGCGGGCAGCCAGTCACTAATGATGTTCCCCAGGGCTTCATTTTAGAGCCATTTTTTTCATGCTTCAGTGTGCTGTAAGTATGCTGATAATACTAAATTAGGAGAAGCTGTTGATTCCCTTGAGGGCAGAGATTCCTTACAGAGAGATCTTGATAGATTGGAGAGCTGGGCAATCATCAAATATCTGGCATTTAACAGGGACAAGACCATTTCTGCACTGGGGAGAGAGTAATTCTAGGTGTGCATATAGATGGGGAAAGAAGGGGCTGGAATTAAGCCCTTCAGACAGGGATCTTGGGTTGATAACGTGTCAATAACGTGTTTTGGTAGCCCAAATGACAACTTGAACCCTATCCTGGGATATGCTAAGCACAATATAGCTAATGCATCAAAATAAGTGATGTATCTCAACATTAGTGCAGCCTCACCTCAAAGTACTATGTGCAGCTTTAGGTTCCACAGTATAAGAAGGAATATAACATATCAGAATATGTCCAAAGACAGGTAACAAAGATGGAGAAAGGACTAATGGCATGACTTAGGTTCTGGGGTTACTAAATTTGTTCAGCTTAGAAAAGAGTAGGCTGAGGGCTGACTCTATTGCCATCCAGAATTACTTATGATGGGGAGCAGAGAGGGAGGGAAGTAGGTGCTAATCTGTTCTTTCTGGTGTACAGTAATAGAAAATGGCTTAAAGCTATGTCAGGAGAAGTTCAGGTTGGACATTAGGATAAAGCTCTTCACTGAGAGGGTGATCAAGTACTGGAACAGGCTTCCTAGGGGAGTGATCATGGCTCCAAATCTGTTGCTCTTCAAGAAGCATTGGGAGAATACTCTTGGATTTAGACTTAATTTGTATGTTGCCCTGCATGGAGTGAAACTCAATGATGCCCGTGAGTTCTTTCTATCATTCTGAAATATAGCCCAACTCAAAATTTTGAAGTCTCTGATACTGTGGGATGAAGAATGAAATGGCCAAAATGGTAACATGTGGATTTGGGTCTTTATTGGGTTAATCAACACTGGAGTGAAGTGAAAAAGCACAGGGTTTTAATGAGGTATTTTTTTGTTATGCTGGAGTGTACCCATAAATATATGCAGATGAGGTAAGTCTGAGACCTTCTGAAGTAAGCTTGTTATTTTTCTTGTAATTTAGATATCATGATCCAACTGCATGTAGGGGGACAGCATGCTGGTGGAATTTTACCTGCTTCTAATATGAGGAATCCAGAGTTTGCTTCTTGTTTCTTCCATGAAGGTGACTTTGGTCCACTTCTTACAGTTCTCATCTCATTACGGAGATTGTCAACATTTTTTACCTTTGCTGCCTAGAGCTGGAGAGTTCCTCAAATATTATTATTATTATCGCAGGTATTTCCACACACATCTCTGAATTTGCATAATAGAGCACTTCAAGGGCAGCTTTCCAGGCTGGAGACTCAGCTGTCTTTTGGGTGCTGAGGACATTTAATCAAGCATCAGAGTGGGGTTCAGCATGTGTGCAGCATGTAACCTTAACCTTGCACAGGCACTGCTGCTTTATCCCTGTGCGGAGATGAGGAAGTATTCACTCTGTGGCCAAGAGCTCTGGATACAGAGATGAGACCTTTGTAGGAAGAAGTCTGTTATTTGTAGTTCAAGAACATGCACTAGCTTAAAACCAGTGTTGTGGCCATACAACCCTCTAATTTAATGCAATTGCAGAGGTTAGGGACCTCTCAAGATAATAGTGTGAACAAAAGCTGGGTTTTAATTCCAGCTACAGGCAAGGTCATTTTTTGAGGATGACATTACTGGAAAAATTAAACAAGAGTGCCGTTGGACTTGGCAAAGCTCAAGGGACAGGTTCGTGGGAATACTTGCCTATTGAATGCAACAGCAGAGCTGCCCAAGATCTGGCTCCTGATGCTGCAGGGGACAAAGGCCCTTTTTCTCCCTTCTTCTTGCTGAGGTTTTCCAGCAGCAATTGATGCAAAGGCTGATTTCAGCTTAATTTGCAACTGAAAACAGATGAAAAAACCTACAGGCAGAGATTGTCCTCTATTAAATATTAAATGAAAATAAGGATTTGGAAGACCATATACTGGTGTAAATCTTAGACAAAAGTTGCTTCTGCTCACAAAGTATAGAGAAGTATTTTCCCCCTCCCTCCCCTATCCCCAAAAAAAGGGAAAAGAAAAGGCAAGTGCCCAGCCCCCCCCCCCCCCCCCCCCCCCCCCCCCCCCCCCCCCCCCCCCCCCCCCCGCCCTCCCTAAATGTGAAGAAAAAGACTCACCAGAGTGGGGTTGTGTTGTGGGAGGAGTCCCTAACCCAAACTACTGGGCAATGCCATCTCCACATCCCTGTTTTGGAGATTAAATAGTTTACCGATGCGTGTGCTAGCCACACTGTGCTGTTATCCTTTGAGAATTCTTTTATCATTATAGACTTAATCACAAAGTCTAGTTTTGTACCCAAAACACTAAGACATCTATCAAGATAGATTTTGCTCTCTATGGCTTTTTATTTTATTTTCTTAAAATAAGGACTGTATATTAGAAATCAGCTTTGAGACAAGATGGATGTTTTTAGCAGATCTTGGTATTTGATGATTTTTACAAGGTGTAGGAAAAAAAGGGACAATAGCTTTTCCCATGTAGCCCAAATAGTTAAATGGGAATTCTTTGTAGTTCCCTTGCAAAAAAATTTCTTTTTTGTGAGGTAATTATGGATTTTCATGAGCACTCCTTGGTAATTACAGTAATTTCATGATTATAGGCCGCATCTGAATATAAGCCGCACTTCCAGGTAGCCGGGAAGACCACGGGATTTGTCCATATATAAGCCGCACCTGAATATAAGCTGCGCTTTTTTTTTTTTAAACTCCGCGTGGCAGAGGGGAGCGGGGTGCTCCGGCCCGGCCCCACACAGCCCGGCTTCCCAGTGGCAGGGGCCGGCCCGCCCTCACGCACCCCCCGTTTCCAGCAGTCCCCCTGCTCCCAACGGCTCCCAGTGGCACAGGAGCCGGCCCGCCCTCTTGCAGCCCCCGTTCCCGGCGGTCCCATGCTCCCGACGGCTCCCAGTGGCACAGGGGCCAGGCTGCCCTTGCGCACCCTCTGTTACCAGCGGTCCCCCGCTCCCGGCGGCACGGCGCGGCGGCCCTGACCAGTGGCACAGCGGGACGGCACAGCCCCGTGCCAAGCGGAAGTGCAGTGGCCCTGACCGGTGGCACGGCGGCACTCCCCGACCGGCACTGCTCCCCCGC
>VRYO01000406.1:3016040-3033025 GCA_009812075.1 Sialia sialis
AGGAGGAGGAGGAACAGGGGGCTACTCCGGGGATTGGTGCCGAGCATCACTCCCTCCACCTCCCAAGCACCAAGTGGCTGAGACTGGCACCTCAGGGAGCTTGGCCCCGCTCTTCCTCCTCCTCAGCTTCCTCCTCCTTCTCCTGCGGCCACTGCTCGCTGCCGGTGGCTGGGGCGTGCCCAGCGGAGCGCTCAGCGATGGCAGCGTGGGGCAGGCGGGCGCAGGCTGGGGGTAGCGCCGGGGTCCTGCAGCGCTCTCCCCGCTGGGGTCCCAGGGTTAGAGCCCTGCAGAGCTTGGTCAGTGTTGGTGTCGGGTGAGGCGTGGTACCGCAGGATGTGAGTGGCGCAGCCAGGCAGGGACAGGGGCAGTGACAGGGACAGGGGTGGGCGGTGCAGGCGGTGCCGGTGGTCCTGGGCCTGGCATGCTGCACAGCTGGAACTGTCGCCCACCGCACAGCTCAGGGCCGTGGGTCGCCCACGGGTGCTGCCCCTGCCGCTCCAGGCTGCAGCTGGCGGGGTAACACAGCAATTTTCTATTCCCCAATATTCCTGGCTAGCTAATTAGGGATAGAAAGCCCTGTGTCATGAATAAGCAAAAGAGGGGCTCCTTCTTTTCTTGGCTTAGTTCCAAGGTTTATTCAGGAAAGCACAAGGGAAGAAGAGAGAAGAGCACATGGTACACAGATTATATAGCTCCACAGGGGAAAGGGGAGGATCAAGCAGTCAGGTAATAGGATCTTCTTCCTGTTGGTCAGATCCTCAGATCAAAGAGGCAAACATATGTTGGTCAGTGAAATGCAACAGCGGGGGGCTTGGGGACGGCACGGCACTGCTCACCCTGAGCCCGGCCCAGAGGAAGACAAGCGGCAGCAGTGGGAGGAGGAGGAGGTGGAGGAGGAGGGGAGTGCCCATGGCACAGGGGTGCTGGGCGCTGGCGCTGCGCGCTTGGCTGCACAGACTGTGCCTCATGTGCCTTTAAATGCAGCCCCAGGAGCCCTCCCCGTGCCACCAGCCCCGGCACTCCTGCCCCCTGTGCCCTTCCCTCTCCCTGGCGGCCACGCTGCCAGCCTGCCTGGCTCCTTGGCGGCCCTGCTGCCGGCACACCCGCCCTGCTCGTCAAAGCGCGCTCCCCACCCGGCCGCAGCTCCACGACAGCTCTCTGCCCAGCCTGCTCACACTTCCAGGTTAGCATTTCGCTGGGATTTGTCCATAAATAAGCCGCACCTGATGATTAGCCTCATTGCTGGGGTAGGCTGGATTCTTCAATGAAAAAAGTACGGCTTATAATCGTGAAATTACTGTAGGTAGTCCATTTTCCACTGGATCCCAGAGGAAAACTGATCCTTTCCACATCGTCACTGAACCTTGGGAGGAAAACTGCACCCTTCTACAGGACCACTGCTTCAACTTAACCACATCTGTCACTCCTGGAGGACTGCAGCCACCATTTAATCGGACTGTTACCAGTACCCTGGCTGACAGGGTGTCAGGTTGTTTTCTGACTGTGTTTTGTAATTCTGACTTATTCTTTGTAGTACTGTATTTCTATTTTAATTTTTCCTAATAAAGAACTGTTATTCCTATTCCCATGTCTTTGTCTGAAAGCCCCTTAATTTCAAAATCATAATAATTTGGAGGGAAGGGGTTTACATTCTCCATTTCAAAGAGAGGCTCCTGCCTTTCTTAGCAGACACTTGTCCTCCAAGCCAGGACAAATGGGCTAAAGGATGAATGTACAACAAAACAGCTCTGGTAAAATGCATAGATCATAGTGATGTTATGCTTTTGAAACAGTGGTAATTTTAATCAGTTTGTATTTCTTTGTGGTGTAACCTGTCCACTGCTGAAAGTAGCCTGGCATCTGGAGCCACCTAAATGAGGATTTCCTCCTAACTCAGCTACTTTGCAATGACAAAAAATGCAGGACACCTTCTGGCTTCACTTAAGCTTGTTCCAATTTACTGAAAAAATGGAGGTTTTCATGGCTGGAACCTAAGCTTGACTGCTTGAACTTACTGATACATAGGCCTTCTCTACCTTGAAACATCCATTCTGCCAGTCTGTAATTGAGCGAGAACAGAGAAGGAAAGGACGGTAAGGGTTTATTGGCAGAACAGCATGTTCTGTGCTCACAGGCTTCAGCTCAGGCTTGTATTATTAACTGAAACATTGCTTCCCCAGCATATATCTGCTCTTTGGCTGTCTTAATCATTTTGCATTCTAAGCTGTAATGGTGCCTTCAGTATGTTAGTACCAGCAGGGTCACTCTGTAAATGAGTCTGAAGAAATATATTTTTTTGTTGTGTTTGAAAGTGAAAGCATAAAAGACACTACTGCAGCATAAAAAGGTTTTTCCTGAGTGCAGACAAGCTAAGAGTGTTGTGTTTTTACACAGTCTTTTCCTAGATTGCTACCTCTGTAAAGATAGTGAGGAAGAACAATTTGGTTAATCTCATCTCCCTGTGGGAGTCCTTTGTTCTCCAGATAGGCAAGGGCTCAGTTTTCTCAGATGGAGAGGCTTTTTTCTTTCCTCCCTGACTTTTAAAATTTAATATATCCATCCAGATACTTGAGAGGGCAGAGATGGAATTGATGTGATCTACAAAGCTGAGTCCTCAAATCTCCAGACCTCTCTTTTTGCTTACATGGAAGCATATTGAGGCATGCACCTCTCTGGATCCCTAGTTTGAAGCTTGTGTTTTCACTTGCAGTGCAGAAGTTCTCTCAGTTTTTGGAACTGTCTTCTTTCTAAACAGGAACACTAAATTTTTTTGGTAGTGTTATAATTGATCAGTGTTGGCACTAATACCTTTGCTGTGGGCTCCACAGGGAGCTTCAGCAATACCACAGGGTTGTTGTTAAGTGCAATGAAAAGCAGCAGTGTTGTCTAAAACAAAAAACAACTTGCAGGAGTTCCTGTGGAGATTTCTGCTTTCTTGTTTTTCATGTAAGTGCTAAGAATTTGTGTTTATAAAAAGATCGTAGTACTAAGTACTTGTCCTGTAGGTTCTTTTGAAATATAATGTTTAATTTTTTTCCCTGAAAAATTTTTAATGCTGCCTCCTACACTACTTTCAATGAACGCAGTCTCAGATTTATTAATGCATAATGTGTCTCAGAAATCAGTTTAGCTGATTCTCATCCATCAGTCAGCATCACCTTTTTTCAACTATTTGGCAGAACACATTTCTTTGAAGCTGCTTTTTGTAAACTCTGGATGATATCTCTGCTTAACATTTCTGAAGAAGGGAGAGAGCCTATCAGCTTAATTTTCTAAGGTTGAAGGGTGCATTCATAAGAGACAGAAAACTACTTTTCAAATGAATACTGAGTTCTGTTCTTCAAAAGTGGCCTTTCACTCACGCTTTTAACACTTAGCCATGAATTTGAAATCAAAAAAGGACTACCACCACTACTTAAAATTATATTTAAGAGCAGACTTATGTAGAAGTTTAAGATTTGTAACCATAGAGTATTATTTCCAAATAAATCTCAACTGGAAATGTTATGCCTCAGAGGCACACAGCACATAAGCCTGGTGTCAAGACTAGATTTATCTTGATGCATTGTCAAGTAATCGTCTTCTGTCCTACCATTTCATGTCTGCTCTTCCCCTAACAGTATTCCTAGTGCCTATCCTGAGGCATTGATCTCTGATGAATACAGAATAAATTGATTTGCATTGGTGCTCCGTGGCATTATTGAAGCCTGTGTAGAGGGAAGCAAAGCTACTATTGTGCCACTCTAGCTATAAAATACTTATGGTACTAAAGCAATCTGGTCAGAAAACAGCCAGCTATGCAGACACAAAGACAAGCCTTTGTTTTGCAGTCCTATTATCTTAGCTGGCATCTGGGAGCCTCCCTCCTTAGAGCCTCCCTCACCTAAACATATCCAAGCCTATATCTGGAGCTGAAAGAGCTCAGCTGCCATGTGAAAGACTATCTCCTATGAAGCAAACCAGGAGAAAAGCACTGAAAAAAATTGATCAACATCATATACCCAATCTAGAAATATTTAAAGCAAAAGCCTGGAATCTGCATTCAAGTAAATGTGCAATTTCATGTGCTTAGATGTATGCTGTGGACATGAAGAGGACTAGGAGTAGTTCCCCTAAAGTGATTCCATTTGCTTTTGCTGATAGAAAAGCTGTATTACCAGACATCCCTCTCTGTGCACAAGGACAATTGAGGTTGTCCATGTTTTGAATCAAGCAGCAAGAGTTTGCAAAACCTTAGATTAGTTACGTCCTTGTTTCTTCTGGTTGTGAAAATTCTGTGCAAGCCCACAAGCAAGGCTCTATATTCCTGTTTCACAGTAAAGTGGTGGCTACAGCTTTATGCCTTTTCCCAGAGAATGTGCAGTATTTGTGGAAACGATTATGAGCAGCAGCACTTAACGTTACCTAAGAAGCAGATTGTGCGTTGAGAAGCAGCTCACAGCCACCCTGCATAAGTGAGTGCTGGAACGCTACCAGCTCCACTCCATGCAAAGAGTTAAACAGGAGAACTGGGATTGCTGGTGACTGTAGGCAATTTAGGAGTACAAAAGTGTGTGCATCAGCATTTCTTAAATAGGAAAAGAAGTAGAAGCCTTGAGTCTGAAAATGTTTTGCAGGCAGTACCCAGTTGATTTAATCAAGGCTAGAGAGGAAGACTTGAAGGTGACCTTTAAGGGTCTGCTGCTTTACCAGGTATAAAAAGAGGCTTGAAGCTGCTGTGGGTAATAGTATAATAGTGACTTACAGACCTGAGAGAAAAGAGTGCACTGATACTTGCTAGTTAGGTAGAAGAAGGCACAGCCTTGGATAAATGGAGACCTCCTGACTCCCTGAGGGTAGGTCTTTGTTCATTTAACTATTCAGTAGGAGCTCATGTTAATTGTTAATTTCCTCATGTGAAGCAGAAGTTGACAGGATATTACAGCATGCTTCAGTCATTTCCTGATTTATGTTTTTAATAAGGTTGTGACTAAAGGGAGCAGGTGAGCCTTGTGACCATTCCCACAGAATGCAGTTCAGACATGGTATTTACAAAGAACAACATCTTCCTTTTCATAAGATGTATAGCTTCTGTTCAGAAATGGATTCTGGCATTTGTGAGGCCCTGAGGAGGATCCGTTGAAAACTCTGGTGCAACAGGTAGGTAAAGAGTGGACGATTTAATTAATATTTAACATCAAGAAGCCTTGGTCATCTAATGAAATGAAACCCGTGTTGAAGAACAAACAAGAATGGAGATTTTATTAGTTCAGGTTTTCCTCTGAAAAAGAGAACTATGACATTTGAAAGTCATGTAATGCTCTTTTAATAGAAAGACATTTCTGCCTGCTGTTCTGAACACAGATGTAAATGCTTGGTTTGTTTTCCAGGCTGTGCCTATACTGGATAATTTCATTTTGATAGGATCCCAGTGGTTGCTAGCAGTGGTGTGTCCTATATGCCTGAGAAAGAGTCCCAGTCTTGGCTATGCGCTTTCCATGCTGTGTAGCTGTCAGCATTTGGGCCTGTCAGCATTTGGGCCTGTGACCTTCTTCTGACTAATGCTGTCATCCTGTGCTCTGAAAAACACACACAAGCCTGCCCACCACTACATAGAGTTCATAGGGAGGGCACATAGACTCACATAAATTCTGTTACTGAAATCTGTGGTCTTTGCCCTTTGCCTATTTGCTTGTTTTTGTAGAATAGTGTTCTCTGTGCATCTTTCTAGTTTACGATTGACAATGTCTCCTCCCTTTGCTTATTTGCTTGTTTTTGTAGAAGAGTGTTCTCTGTGCATCTTTCTAGTTTACGATTGACAATGTCTCCCTTGGTGCTTGCACTTGTTAGCTTCCAGAAAGTGATGAGATACAGGTTCTGACAGAGGTATATCCATTGTGAAAACAAAATGGAAAAGCCCAGATGTGCTTGTATACTTTTTTCTTTTTTGTGATTAAAGCTTTTCCTGCTGCATTATTTTCAAATCAGACTTACTGTCAGGTAGTAGGGAAATAAATGTTCTAAGCAAAGCCCACTTGTTAGGTAATCTCTTCAAAACACAGTCATAGTTCTGATAGTACCTTATGTGACATTTGTATTAGATGACCTGTTAGTAAAGGACAGGCAGTTGCTGTAAATAAAACACAAACCTCCAATGGTCTTTAAATCTCAAGCTATTACAAAGATGGGTCCTTAACTTTGATATAATCACTAGCACCAGGACTAAGTAGATGAATTGCAGTGTGACTAACTGATCAGCTAGCAAGCAGCAAAGGATCATAGAAGAGGCAATACACGAGAATTTCATGCAGATATATGTTTAGTGCTTCAGGTTACTATAAAACCTTGAGGATAAGGATGATGAAGAAGAATTATGATTTTTACTTGATAACTTAAATTTTAACCGATTTAATTTGTTATCCCCTTTTTAAAAGGGTGCTATTGACCAATGGTATATATCCCACCTGTCCTTAGTGTGCTTCCCTCAGAGAAGCTGTTTGCACAAGAAATTTCAGTGCTGGACTCTGACTGTGAGCTACAAATTTAGTGGCCAAATTCTTGAAACTTTCTGTCTGAATCCAAGCTGCCTTTCTTCTCTTCATGTGTGTGTAGGTGTTTGCTGTAGCTGGTAACAAATGAGTTTATGAGTGAAGCCCCGATGCAGGATAAAGGCCCTCACAAAGTGAAGTTGCATCAAAGCAAAAGTTTGTTAGGCTGTACAATGACCACAGCAGGTCTACCTGTCTGAAAGTATCACACAGATAACATGAAGTTAGAGTTTCCATGCTCAGTGCTGGATTATTTGCTATGAGTAACTTACACAGCTATATTGCAAAAGAGTGATGGGTCCTTTCTGCTAATACCATTTTCTTCTATCCCCTGTTTACCAAATATTTATGACTGTAGAATGCAGTATATTAGCTCTCTGAACTATCCAAAGAGATTCAGCCTTCACAGCCAGATTCTTCAAATGCAACTGATGCAGGGAAAATGCTCTTTGTACTTTACATCTTGTTATTGTTGAACAGCTTAATATTATTGGCAACGGAGGAGCCTTGATTAGTATTAGTATTCTGCATATAAATTCTGTATGTGGAATCAGGATAAATATTCTTAATAGGTTCTATTATTCATATTCTATTCTATTAATATTCTATTATTTATATCAAACAGCAGTAATAACTTGTAATTGTTGTCTATGCATTTCCAGTCAAGTCAGTAATTTGTTTCCAAAACCACTTGTAATTGTATGTGGCCAGTCATAACAAAAAGGTTTGTTCTTGCTAATTTTGAGCACATATCTTTTGATCTCCCATTGAAGATTGAGCTATGAGCCTAGTGTGGTCCTTGAAAGGGACACCCTTGTTGTGCTTTACAATAAAGAGTTGCTCTTATAGTTTTATTAAATTAAACTTGACAATGTTGCCATGAACAGAGGGAGTGGGGATAGACAAGGATCCTTGAAGTCATGACTCAAAAGCAGCATGTCTCTCTATCAATGCCCTGCTCATTTCTCTCTAATCAAAAGGAAAATTGTGTGAATTCCCATTTAGCCTCAGGGTCCTCTCAGGTAGAAAATATTTATGAATCTGCATAGATTTAACAGGGCAAAATATGTCCCCCTAAGTGCCTTTTCATGGCTTAATTTAACTGACTTCAGCAAAATGCCCTGTCACCTGAGAGATGCTCTAGGTACCAGTAATGCTATAAGCCTCTTATCTCATTTTGTTGAACACAGTTCAAAGTGTCCAAATAAAGATAAGAAAGTCACAGGGAAATGAAAAATAGAAGTCCTTAATGATTAGGACATTGGTTGGAAAATCTGAAAGGCACAGGTTTTGTTACTTGTGAGAGGACTTTGAACGTTTCAATGAAGTCTGTGAATTCTGGCAAGTCCTACAGAACACCTGGCTGTTGGAAGAACAACAGACTTGGGGTGTCTGGGTGATGGACATCTGAGGAGGAGTCTGCTCTGTTTTGATGCTGTGGCCTTTTGCTTGTACCAGCTCGTTGATTCTGAATAGAGAGAAGCAAGATGATTTTGAGTTGGAGATGGGAGCCACAGAAACTTTGCCTGGAACTGTCAACATTTGATTAAGATGAATTCATTTGGGATTGAAAGATTGAAATGTTTGTAAGGATCCTTACAGGAAAGAAGCCCATGCTTGGGACCTGACCTAAACACATCTGTACGGGAAAGTAAACTGAGGCTGGTGGCTTATCAGCACATCAGTTTAGCCATGTGTGGTTATTAGCTACAGTTACAGATAAAGGTAACCTGGTCTTTTTTATTAAAAACATCACAAATGTTGAGAAAATTAATGAAGTAAGTACTGTGTGCTTGCACATGACACTAAAATCGACGACCACATAATCTCTATTGTTAATGTTTTATTAAGAATATCCACAAAAAAAGATTGCAAGAGAGTATATCTTAGCAGAAGCAAGGTGAAAACAGATATCAAAGATCACAATTTTAGAATGGAGTAAATATTTCAGAGTAATGACTTTTAATGAAAACTTTGATATTACTTGGTAATTTTAAAAACAGGTTAAGTTGCCTAGTGTAACTTTTGCTCCTATCACCAGAAAGGCAGCATGGTTAAACAAAAAATACTTTCAGAAAATAAAACTTTACTGAAGTCTTATTGACACAGTGTTCCCCTATCCCCAATATTCCCGGCCAGCTAATTAGGGATGGGGAGGCCCTGTGTCATGAATAGGCAGAAAGAGGGGCTCTTTCCTTCTCGGCTTATTTCCAAGGTTTATTCTTGAAAGCGAGTGCACAAGAGAAGAGAGAGTTCGAGGACATGGCACACAAGGTTATATAGCCTTACAGGGGAAGGGGGGGTGGTCAAGGGGTCAGGTAATAGGATCTCCTTCCTGTTGGTCAGATCCACAGGTCAAGGAAAGCAAACATATTTTGGTCAGTGAAATGCAACATCTTATATGGGTGCTTGATGTTGAAACAGCTTTATTACCAGTTTATAGACACTTAAAATGTTGCTGTCCTTTAAGGTTAATTGCTCTTACAACCTCAAGAATGACAACTACCTGGTCTGCTTTATGTCTAGTCTCATCCTTCTTGCATTTTAAGTACTCTAATGTAGGTTATAGAAATTAACAAAACTTTTTTAGACGGGCTTTCCAGAGGCTGATGCAACTTTAAAATTGTATTTGGCTTCTGTTTCTTTACTCACAGGGCCATTATAGAGAGAGGCCTAAATGTAAATTATACTTTTACTTGATGCCTAAGTAAAAGTTATATCTTCTTGTCCTCAAAAGTTCTCCCTGCTCTCACCCTTGTACCATTCTGCTCTTTTAGGGAGGTTGAAAAGGGTATTTACCACTCCTAAGGGCTCAGGTACAAAAAGAGAACCTGTAGAGAATCCTAAACGGATTAATTTATTATCTACTTAAAAACAATAATGTAAGGGCTATTATGCCCTTAGTATGGGTAAATAGGAGAGGAAAAGAGATCAGGAAGAAAAATCGTGTGTATAAGAGATTGTCATACTGGCATATAAGCACCAAGATGTTTTATAGGGACATTTGCCTCTAAGCAGTGCTCTTAAGCATGGTAGAGATGGTATTTGTGATTTCCCACAAAGGTATGGGTACATAGCTATCCACTATATGCACAGAACAACTTAGCAGGAAGCACAAAATGCAATTTGTGGATACATTTAAAAGTATATGCTGAGAATGTAATTCCTCAGGAGCAAGTGTATTGATCCTTTGACTCAAATTGTTTTTAATCGAAACACAAAACAGCTCCTCTTTAAAATTTAGACTTCTTGAAATCAGATCTGTTAGGAAATACATAAACTGTGTTTTTTAGGGATGTTGTGACTACTTTGTTTCCCCCACTAGCAGATATTATATAGACTAGTGTATAAGGATTGTTGTGACAGCAGCAAGATCTGATGAAGTTATCAGAGTCTCCTGAATTAAAGAGAGCTTGACAACAACATAAATCAGATGTTACTGCTGCACATATAAATGCTCATTTGTTAACCCAAGTGGTAGTTCTTTTTTGCACAGCTGAGGAATTCCATTTTTTACAGGATATGTAATAATTCAGCAGTGTATTTGACTAGATTCATATAAATAAATTACTTCAGTAGCATCCAAAAATGTTTGTTTCTCATCTGGGGCTTTCCATTATTAGAAGTTTGCCATTTTGGCTAATGGCATGGGGCAGATGCAAGTAGAAACTTCTTTTGGTAGATTCACAGATATATATGTTTCACTTATGATTTTGTTAAATTAAGCATATGTTGGAGATGTACAATTCCAGTCTTCATTAAACCTATATCAGATTTGAGCTGTCTGAACCTGGAGTTTTTCACTTTCATTTTATTAGAGTAAGTAATGAATCTTCAAATCCCAGTTTTTAGCCTTAAATTTTGGGGGCTGTTCAGCACTAGGCTTTTTTGGTAACCTTGCATTTGTGGTCGCAAACAGAGCATTGCATTAATAGCTCTGTTATGTAGTTAGGTATAAGCATTCTGTATGTCAATAATACCTGGGGTTAACAGTTTCCTTTGTTCACAACCTGACCAGGCATAACAACATCTCCTTTACGTCTGAAGCTTTTGCTTAGGGAATACCCTCTGTGCTATTCTGAGTTCACCTCGTCTTACTGCTGTGGTTTCCAACAAGAAAAAAATATTTTGCATGCTTTTTTGATTTCCCAGTGGAGAAGTTGGTACATTCTAATGTTTCTTCTTGAACTTTGGAAAGGTCCTTTTCCTTTTGGTTATTTTTACATATACAGTTAAAAAGATTAGGAGAGAAAACACCGTCACCTGACAATGGCAGTATGTTAGTGCTTGGTTAATTAAATTAACTTCTGGGTTGTTTCACTAATTTAGCACTAGTTTTCAGTGTTTTGTCAGTGGGAATCAAAACAATCTTGATCTTTCTGTTTCGAATAATTTGTGATTTAGTACAGTTTAGAATTTTTTTCCCACAGTGGTACGTGAAGGTGGCTATACTTCTGAGTGAGCATGGCTATGCTGGGTCTTAGAGCACTGTAATGAGTGATACTAATTAATGGAAAAGAGGCCCTCCTAGCCATGCTATAAGAACTAACTTTACTCTTAACATGTTGCAGCAAAACAATTAATTTGCTGCATTTTTCCTGAATGTATTGAGTAGGGCAAAAGCAGAGGGAACTTGGTTAATTCCCAAGAGTGGCAGAGCTAGTAGAATCCTGATCTGTATTTTTGTATATCACTGAAGGGGACACATGCTTGATGACGCAGAATTTGCACTTAGAAGAATGTCTGAGAAATGTTTGCTTCTATAGATAGTCTTTTGGACAGGGATATATATACATATATATTTTTTCTTTTTCCTCTTCTTTTTTTCCTTTGTAGAATAATGCTTTAGCTATTCCCATCCCTCTCTGGCCTCCCTTTGCTAGTACTGCCTTGAAAGATACAATCTGGCCTTGCTTTGTTCACATATGCACATTATTTCTAGCTCAAAAATTCTGCAGTGAGTAAAAGCAGTTATAGGTTAGGATTCATCGGCCTACAACTGAGTTTCCTTTACAGTCAGTGGAGATCAAATCAGGACAGTCAACAGATCCTGGAGTGTAATTCCTCCTTTCCTAAAGCAGCACTTAGATAAACCATGCCTGAGAGGCTTATTGCTTTCCACTGATTTTAGAGGGATAATAGATGGCTGTTATAGTCATCGGCCTTGTAGGCACTGAAGTTTTTGAAGCATCCCACCTGTTGTGTCAGTGGAGAGTGGTTCCTGCTGCAGGGTGCCTTCTCTTACAAGGCTCAAGCTTTGCCCTTCCAAAGGGCCAGGCTCTTCTGCAAGACCAGACATTACAGCTCATTATTTTGAGTGTGGAGTCCCCATTTGTTTTAAAATGCTGTACTTGTACTAAAAGTGACATGTGAAAATCAAAACTTCTGTGTTTACATAACCTGTAGGAAGGGGGTGAGGGCCCCAGTTTTTGGTCAAATGGGCATTTTTCTGCAAACTTAGAGCAGATTAGCACTGTTTGGAGCAGGGGTAAGGTTATGTGATTCTGAAGGCCTTTTCCAGTCTAACTTATTTTGTGATTCGTCTGCAAAATGTCTTTCTACTGCCTGATTATTTAGTGTCAGATTTGGAACTGGTGCCTATTTAGAATTCTACTCATATCACAGAACAACTCACAGCCTCAGGTGTCAGCCCTATGTTTTCTCACCAATTGCTGAGGCCAGATGAGGATCTCTGATTAGTTTTTCTTCCAGAGATAAGGCTGCATCTTTATAGAGACACAGAGTATTGCTTTGTAGTATTAAATTAATATTTTCCCTCCTCTACAAAGACTAGATACATGAATTTGAGTGGAAGATGATATTTTTCCTGTCCTGCTAAGAACATATTATAAGACTTGGCATGAGTATCTTGGGAGCCTGAGCTAAAGATGGTGAACATATGGGAAAATCCAGGAGGAAGCATACAGTTTTGGATTCTTAAACCAAGCTCTTGGTTTGTCACACTAATGTAGTGAGAGGACATTAAATGAGCTGAGGTTTTTAAACCCTATAGGTTACTGAATCCTATCGGGGATCACATTGAGATATAATCAAATCAAGTCCAGACATTTTACTTTCTAGCTGGAGATTTACGCAACATAAACTGAATCTTTTTTCCAGTTCTGAACTTCATGGAAAATGGGCTTGTTAATGTGTTTATTTCATTTTAATATTAACTGAAAAGGCATTTTTTAGGCCCACTTTACTCTCGTAAAATAGTAAGTGTCAATTTCAAAGTCATAGTTCAAATCAAGTTTTATCTGCAAACATAGAGGCTTGCTCATTTTTAGTAAAATCTCAGTCACCCAAAACTGTGCAAAGTTTACAAACAGATGTTCTCTGAGGCTCCAGCTGTGTATCGTTCCTGACAGTCCATTGCTGGTGTAAAGCTCTCCACTATAGCATGGAGGTAGGTAACAATAGCCTAAATTGTTTCCACCTAAAATGTTCCAATTACATTGTAACATGAACAAAATAATTTCAATTCCCTAATTTTGAAAACACTCAATATCTTGTAAAAAAGACAAGAACCCAAACTGGTTTGACATTGCGGCCCCAAACAAAAGAGTACCTTTCTACATGAAACACAATTTGAGTGAGCAAGGGATTTTTCCTCCTGGTGATACCATCACTATTCAGGCAGAATATGTGAAAAATCAAGGGATAGCTGCCTGCAGGGTGATTAGTGCACACACTCACCAGGTTTAACTGATCAAGGATGATCAGACAGTGTGGCAGGGTGTGGCTGGAGACAGAGGCAGACTTGGATTAAACCCCCTAAGGTCAGAACAGAGACTCCAACCTGAATCTTTCACCTCTAGGAGTTTTCCCTGACTATTGGAGAAAATAGAAGGATACTACAAAAAATGTTCAGGTTTTGAATTTAGAAACAATTCTGGGATGACCAAAGCTGCCTTTTTAGGAAAACTTATTACTGACTCTAATATTTTTTTGTCTGCTGCACTTCTGAGAACATGAAAAGAAGGAAACATAAGACAAGGAAGAAGATGAGGAATGTTTTGGGGGAAAAAAAAGATACTATTTCTCAAGTATCCAATTGTTAGATAAACAAAGTACCTGAGACAAGAAAGAAATCTACTTTCCTCCAGAAAGTATTCCTGTTTGAGGGTACTAGAGATGCTTTAAGATTGTAGATAGATAGTAAAAAAAAGTTGATTCAAGGTCTCAATTCCTGAACACTTTGTATGCAGAGGGATGAGGACGTGAACTGTTTTTTTTACCACTCTGTGTAAAAAGTCTTCTAGGGCTGTGTAGGGATTGGCCACTGAAGTGAGTGACTCTCAAATTAGGGAAAAGGTTATTTTAGGATATCCTTCTCCCTCTGTCAGTGATTAGAAAAAATCTAGTGGAAAAAGTGGAAAGCATTTGGTAATGTGTGACAGTAGCTTCAATATGCAGAACAGCCTGGAGAAACTGGCTCAGCAGCAGATCTGTATGTGGGAGTCAGCCAATAGTCCCACATTAATTAATGAGGTGAGGAAAGAAATAGAAGTGCTTGTTCTCCAAGTTCATTTTCTGTGGAAGATTTATCTGGAAAAGCTTCTAAGTAAATTTAATGGAAATTTACACACTTCTGAAAAGAACTTGTATGTACATTTCTGGGCTATTCAAACAGAGGTCACACAAATGGAGTAGGGCAAGCAAGAACAGGTTTCCCCCTGTTGGTTATTTCAGGTTTTATTTATTTCTCAAGAAGTGAAATTCCAAGCAATTGAAGGCATTATTTGAGCCAGTTATTCTCCTGTCCTCACTTGGAGCTGCTCCCTGCAGGAGTGTATACTGAGGAAAACAGATGAAAGAATGGACATGAAGGAAGAAGAATTACCCCCAGAAGAGCAGTTCTGGTGGTTTTGTCTTGAAAAAGGTACATGTTAGCACAGGCCAGTGCATGAATTTATTCCTTATCCAAAATATTTCCTTAATGCTGGCAACATGACAATGACCTGAAAAAAATAGGGAGGGGGAAATGTGTGGTGACAGAAGAAGCACTAGCAGTATGTAAAATATATCCAACTGAACAGGATAAAGTAAAAAAAATAATGTTCTGTGGGTAATGGGAACTATTTTGGATGAGGTAAAAAATGAGAGGGAGCAGGTAGTGAATGCAAGCTAGAGAAGTTTGGGTTTGAAAGGCACTTGGGTGATTTTCTCTGCAGTGAAGTGAGGCAGCAGCCAGTTGTGACTCTGCTGTTAAGACTGAGTTTGAACTAGTGCTTGTTGCATATGAAAGATGCAAGAGATCCTCCCCAAAATGCTGATTGAGTGTAGAACTGTGTTTCCATAGAGCGGAAGAATAAATCAAGTGGCTTATGACCTAAAATGAATGAAAAGTGGATCCTTATAGATAGTCAGTGTCCCATGGCAGCCAATGGCTTTACCTCAAGTGATCCCAGCAATGCTGTGCACTCTCTGCAGGCTCTCATCTGCATGGCTGGGTGATGCTGGCAAAATAGATGCAATGCACAAGCAAGGGATCCACACTCTCTTGTATATTAATGAGAGCTTAATGTGCTTTGCTCCTACTGCCTTCAAACACAGACCTCACAAGTCATTGCTGTGGCAGGGGGAGGAGGAGCCCCATTTCTGCATCTGCTGGACTTGGGTGGGTTCGTTTGGGTGCTGCTGGGGCTGCTGCTTTCTGTTCCATGTGCAGTTGTGGCTGGAATTTGGCTAACTGTGGGCTGCTGCCCTAGGCTGTGGGAAGCACAGCCCTTGCATGGAAGGGCATAATCTCATGCTCTTCTGGTGAGGTAAGAAAAGCATGTACAAGAAAGATTTTTATAAAAGCAGTAAACTGCCAATAAATGCCTTTAGGAGACTGTAACAGAACAAAGCACTCAAAATGCGGAAAATCCAGATGAAGTCAAATGTGAAACAAACCTAAATAGTCAAAAGTCCCTGAAATAGACAGCTGGGGAATATCTGAAACTTTAGTTTTGACTAGTTGCATAAGGAATTTAAAAAAAAATAAGGCACCATTTCTCATCTCACATAAAGTCCTCCACAACAAACAACACCTTCAGGTGTCAGGTATTTTGAAAACTTGTGGGACTTTAATTATACAGCACTCTGAATAGTATCATTACACCTTTCAAAAAGGAAGAAATTGTACTGTCTGACCTAAAATAAAATTTCTTTGCATCATATTTTGCTTGAATTGAAATTGAAATTGGAATTTCCTTTGCTTTATGATTCCTGTTTGAGGGATTATTATAATATTGCTATAGTGTTTTTGCCTTCACTGTACTGCTGTAATTCCATACTAATAGAGGCTTTATCTAAAATACAAAATGAAAGAGAGCTAGTGCTGGAGTTTGAATCTGCTTGGAATTATGTGCATATTTAAGGAGGGAGGCCTCCTCTTTGATAAATTTTTTTGAATAGTGGAGAGAAGGTACCCCTGTATTTTTTGGAAATTGATACAGAAAGTGCTCGAAAAACTGGAAGTATTTTTTGATTGGAGGTTATTGCCTCTCTGTCTCGCGCACAGTGCTGAGCTCAAGTGGGAGCTCTGGGGACTAGAACTGATTTTATGGAGTAAACAGGTTCCCATTTATTAGAGCTTGTTTTCCCAGCTTTGCAGAACTATGCTTAGTGCCCTGCTTGCTGATCCTGTTTCAAAACCTATCACTTAGGCATTTTAAAATCTTTGACAGACCAATTATAATTAACATGATGGGCCTAAATCGCACAAGAATTCTCAGCTTTTCTCTTGAAGTATATGTTGTGTCAACATGAAAGAAAGGTAAATACAGTCTCTCACTTCATAAATTTTCAGGATATTTAATCTTTCACCTTTTGATAATTATAACTTCTGAGATATTTGTGCATTTAGATTTTTTGTTAGTTGTTTCTTTTAGGACCAGCAGGCCCTAGTGGTTGCAAATACTGTATTGAAATTTGAATCAGTCATCTTTTCTCTCCTCTTTCTTTGTCTGAACTAGTATAGCTTAGGTCATTCAGGGTGCATGGCACATATATACTATTTGAGTAAGAATTACCAAGTGGACTGAAAATCCTCTTGAGTAGCATCTATCCTTTTCAACAAGAGCTACCTCCAGACCCCATGAGCCCTGGAACAACAGCCGGTTATGCTTTGCAGTGGTCTGAAAAGGAAAGTGGAAGACGAAGCTGAACAGAAAATAAACCTATAAAGCATTTTAGATAGACAACTTTCCTGCTGTCTCTGCATACATTCAGAGTCTATGTTTGGTGATACCTCTGTCCTCCTCACAAAGGTTTTGCTGTGTTGCTATTTGCTTTGAAGCTCTAGAAGAATACTGCTGTGGTACCAATCTAATCTGGGGGTCAAAAGACTGGTCTCATTTGACAACAAACTCCATGGTCACCTAGTTGTCACTAATGCTTGGTCCCAGATACATCCTGGTAAGCTTTTTCCCAGATAAAAATGACAGTTTTGACAAAGGCCATGAAATG